>CM046876.1:298310594-298910594 GCA_025667525.1 Glebionis coronaria
TAGTTTGCCTCTGTGTGTAAGCAAAATACTTTCCTTTTTAGAACACATCAGTCAAGAACCCAAACGGAGAGTAATGAATATTAGTGGCGAACACCAACTGAATAATTTAATAACGGTATAAAAATAATAGTTGTAAAGGTTTTGAATGCCTTGGCCGCATATATGGGAAATTCTGAATTTAGGGATGAGATGAGAGATTTAACTTCGAGGTCTTCCAATTGAACAAAGGGATATACTTCTCTACCATCTATTCATATTCTCAGTACCCTTTTGGGTCCTGATGGGAGGAATACGCGACAAAAGGTTAAGTCTGTCGAAGAATACCCACATAGCATGGGTAATACATGTCCAGATTGAAGGTTCAAGGTACCATTTGCCTATATAAGTTTATCTAAAATCTTCAAATTAGAGTGAAACTATCCGAACTTTGTTATAAACATTTTTCTGATCACGGTTTCTTGACCATCAAAACTGATACAATAATCAAATACTTTAGTGATTGAGATCTTCTGATTTTCCAAGAAGTCAGTAACTAAATAACCGATAACTGATTATTGCCAAATAGGAAAAAAACATTTTATGTTTTCATTGTGTGGCAATTTGTTTTTTTGCTTCTGCTGAAATTTCATACCCCTTGATGACTTTTATATCTTTTAACTTTGTTTTTTGAAGCGAGAATGTTGTCTGTTTTTACAGATTCCACTGGCGATATAGTTAAAAAAGCAATGACATTGGTTAAAAGAGAATAACCATTGGAGGATACGGAAACAAAAGATTGGTGTGCTATGAGGTTGTAGTTGGCAGGACAGACGAAGGAATTTGGGGGCTTGGGAGACGGGAAAGGTGTAGGTAAATGAAGACGTATTGAGACAGTCAGATCCTAGAAATTTGATGTACCGCGAGTAGGAAGTGGTCAGTTTTCACTTTACCAAATAAAACTAATATAAATAATATACTCTGCAAAGTCACACCTCTGGTAGTCTGAACCAACAGGGATGACCTCTGCGTATATGGGAGTCATCAATAATGTCATCAAGTACAAGAAAATATGCTTGAGGCACTAAAGGAAAAGGAGTAGTACTTTGTATTCCGGTGATAATGAAATTTCTTTCTTGGGCATAAAGTGATCCGTATATACAATGTTTACTTGGTAAACTGTCGTCTTTCTATTTCTTTTTCATCCATACATGTGTATTTTTATTTAGGATAATACCAACTCTTGTATTTATACTGCATTCCCAACTTACCGGTTGCTTACACAAACAAAACATTTTCAAAATATTATTATAATATTTTTGCTAATATTAAGAAATCTAAATGAAATGCTGCATGTCGATATAATCCAAACAATTTTGAAACACTATTAGGCTATGTTTATCAGTCATATCGTGAGCCAAATTTGCAAAAATCATGCGTGACCCTGTTATTTGTTGTTTCCCTCGCGATGTCGCGCATGACGTGAGACTAAATGCATTACTTAAGGTGACCTCGTCGCTTTTCGGTAAACGTGAAGAAAGTGACTCCACTAAATATTTAAGAAAAAAGACTTTATATTTCTCATTTACCCCTTATAAATATATTTTAAACCTAACTAATTTATACACAATAAAAGAAATACCCTTTTCACTTTAAAAAAAATTTTGACACCTATTTATCTTCTATAAATATATTTTAAAAGACACTAATTTTTACATAACAAAAAAATACAACTTTTACACATACAAAAAGTTTTCAATTTTTCAATACCACATTTATCTATATAAATACATTTTGTAATGTTTAAAATTTTTATGTAATGTTTTTAATTTTTAAATTATACTTTTAAAATTTTAAGTTAATGCGTTGAAACAAACCGGTAAATTAAATTTGACCAAGTTGTGGGTCAGTAGGTCACACTCTATTTCTATCGTCTATATAAATTAACTTGACTAATTACCTTGATGATCTATGTTTTTATAAAGTATCATTAAAGTTCTCCGAGTTATATAAGGTTTGAAATTTGTTATTTTTAATAAAGTTGTGTTTATTACGTATCATTTTTTTCTTATCAATGTCTTGGTAATTTAAAGAAATAAATTTATTGAATATGGATAAAAATAGATACTTAACTTTCAGATTATATCGTCATGATATACTATGACTTTTAAAGTTTTAATTATAATCCTACCAAAGCGTATTTTGTCTATTTAAGGATAGCCCTATTAAGTTGAGTGATTTAATTGTGCCATCAAATAAAGTAGACTAAGGGTCTGTTTGTTTAATTTTTTTATTAATTCCTGTAAAATTAAAGTGTCTGTAAAAATATATGTTATCTGTGTGTAAATGGATATATAACTGTTTGTTTTGTGTGTTGAATATAAAGTCTGAATCAAAGAAGTTTACTATTATGTCCTTTTAAATTAGTTAAGTGAGGGAGTTAGAGGGTAAATATGTAAAATAAAGATAATAAGTCCTGACTTAATACATAAAGCACTCTCTTGCTGGCTTTTTCTAGAAAGTCGTTAGTTAATTTTAAGGACAAAACAAACAAATTACTTATAACTTAATCCATATTTCTATTTTTTAATTAAGACTCTATAAGTCCTTATCAAACACTACCTAACCCATACATTTCTTAAAAAATATTACTTTGCCTTTTTTAAAGGTTAAAACATATATTCAATAACAAATTATTGAGAAGAGTTATAGCAAAAAATATCTTACTTACTCACATATTTTGTTGAAGAAAAAATATGTGATATATATAAAAAATTTACATTGGTTTAACTATATCTTAAAAAGCCACGATGCAATAGAAGAGTAAGGATAATAATTCGAAAAAGACGTTTCACAAAGAGAAAAAAACACAAACGTAGTATAAATGAATAATAATACATATAAAATAACAAAACTTAAAATTAAAGTGGCATTTTGATAATAAAACATAAAAAGCAAGGTGACTTTAAAAAACAAAAAAAAACATATATTAAATTTGGATATGTGGGGATGAAGCTCGCTCTATGCTTGATTTAAAAAATACATATATTATATCAATGAAGGTAGTCATTGGTTTTATTATGTTTATAGCCATAAAGTATATGAGCTTTTTCTTTTACGATTAGAATGGACATGAACTTATTTTCAGTTTAAGCATTATTCTTTTAGCATTATTGTGTTAACTATGTTATTAATTTTAACTTCTTATATTTGATGAACATTCAACATTTTCGTTGTTAATTCATTCAACAAATACGATGGTATGTTTATGATTGCCTTATATTACTTAATTTTATTATAAATGATACTCACAAAACAAACCGAACAAATATAAATCATGCCGACTATGCATGAAAAGACAACTATACTAAAAATTTAATTTACAACAAATGATAATCAAATAAAAAAAGTTAAACGACAATCAAAAGTCATACCCGTCCATCGGACGGGTTTAGCCACTAGTATATATATATATATATATATATATATATATATATATATATATATATATATATATATATATATATATATATATATATATATATATATATATATATATATATATATATATATATATATATATATATATATATATATATATATATATATATATATATATATATATATATATATATATATCTATATATATATATATATATATATATATATATATATATATATATATATATATATATATATATATATATATATATATATATATATATATATATATATATATATATATATATATATATATATTTGAGGACAAAGATCCTGTTTAGGGGTAAATGCTGTGACAATTCGTCAATTTATGGTTGATATTTTATTCTCAAGTGTTATTTAAAAACATTATTTTAAATGTTATATTATGAACTCACTTAGTTTTTGGGAAGAAATTTGGATTTACGTCTTGAAGTAGCATCGACTACGTCTAAACCGGAGGAATCTACGTTACGTGCTTACGTTTACATACACCGTTTTGGTGACAGTCCGACATTTCAGGAAATAAATTTATCCGTGAATATTATTTCGAGATTTTAAATTTGTGTTGGTTCATAAACTCACAAATTTACGAGAAGAGATTAGGATTTACGATTATAATTTAACGTCCTTTACGACTAAACCGGAAACCTTAGGATTACGTATTTACGTTTTCGAACTCCGTTTTTGATGAGACAATTTGTATTAGATTCGTTTTGTGTCGTTGATTCATAATTTATAAAAACATTTTTCGTAAAACGACCCGAGGGCACGCAAATCAAGGAAACTAGAATCGAGGAGTACCCGTAAATAATTGGGGATGAGACAAAACCACTTTTGCCCCACCCCCACACATGGGATGGTCTAAAACTAGCTACTTACACCCTTAGGTGTCAAGCTTACAAAGTAAGCAAGACACATGTCTTGCTTAACTTTGCAAGCTAACTACACACCAACAAAACCACTAGCACCAAAACCATTTCTCACACACATACATGCAAACCACTAAAAAATCCTCTCACCCTCTCTTATATTTGTCCCACTCTCACCAAAAACACCATCATTTGATCAATTTTAACCATGAAATCATGTGTTATTCACACATATGATGAAGCCCTTTTGAAGCTCTATAGATTGGTGGTGATTTTAACATCCAAGGAGAAGATTTGGTGATGTTCAAGGGCTGATTTCTACATGAAGTTTACAAGTATTGGTGGCCATGAGTATTGGTGTTGATCTATCACAAGTTCTTCCATCAAAATCCAAGCCTTGATGAATACCTACACAATCTTGGTGGTTTCCGTGATTGAAGCACGTACCGTACATCCAAATCGCCGATAATCGCCTTCCCACATCAACGTGAGTTCATAGCCTCGCACTCTTTTATATGTTTTTATGAAATGTTTTATAAACCCGCGAGGGAGATAACTTGTTAGTTTTTATAAAATAGGACACCATTTGTCCCGATTGTCTGTTTATTGATTTGGACCCGAATGATTGTATGACCCGATAGATGATTAAATGACCCGATAGATGAAATGAAATGGATTATTAAAGTTAGGTTATGTCACTAAAAGTCCCATTAGCATGAATTGTGAACTACCGGGATTTGGTAGACGCTTATGCATATAATAGTACTATTTGGGGACGATCACCCCAGTTCGCGCCTTGACGGTTGATCCCCGTCGTGCCACATTGATTGGTAAGCGAATTTATGTATGAGAAGATTTACACAAGCGTGATTATTGTGACGACACGCTAATTTAGATGGGCAAATTGAGTTTCGGGCTAGCTACCCGTTGTTTGTTGTAGTAAGGTAACAATGTCATGCGGCTTATAATAATCCAATTAACGAAATACTGCTATATGCACTGAATTGTGATATATTGCCTGACTAGCAATACGAGGTCTTATTATTGATTTTATGTTCGTGTTTTGGTTTCACATAACCATATTCATATAACGATTTTTATTCAACTTTATACAACGTTATAAAACGTATTGTATGATATTTTTACGACATTGGCTCGTATAATGATTTTAAAGGCAAATGCCTATATTATGATTTTGATAAGGATTTGTGTAAAATGACTTTGGCTATTTTATGGCCTATTACAATGATTTGTACAAAATTATTTTCGGTGATAATTTTATATCGATGTTATATTGATGAATTTTATTAAACTCTATGAATTCACTCGGCGTTATCGCTGACCCTTTCTTTTAACATGTTTTATCTCAGGTACTTGAAGGTAATTCTCGGGAAGACGACAAAAATTCATGGCCCGCACCTAAATAATAATTTCCATTCAAATGCTTTGTAAAACCTGTATGAAATACAATGACTTGGGACCTATGTAAATTTGATATTTATGAATGGAAATTCTTTTATTATTAAACGACGCGATTTTTATGCGTTGTCTATGGTGTGAGTAATGTACTATCCCGTAACACCAACGAGTCTTCCGCTGTATTGAATTGTGTATTTTTGGGGGTGTTACAGTTTGGTACCAGAGCTCTCGTTATAGAGAACGAAAGATTTTTAAAACCAAGGTTTTGAATAAAACATTTCAAAATCTTTTAACTATAAACATTTTTCTAAAAATGTCTAAAAATCTTTTGACTATAACGGTGCCGAAGTATTCCCGAGTTACCGAAAAGGCCAGACTGAGAAGTGTTATTTTAATATATATATAACTTAGATTATATATATATATATATATATATATATATATATATATATATATATATATATATATATATATATATATATATATATATATATATATATATATATATATATATATATATATATATATATATATATATATATATATATATATATATATATATATATATGATGTAATTTTATTACATGATTGTTTGATGATTTTTTGATATTTATACGAGGTATTTATACGACGTAGATTGTCACAAGGAACCCTAAATCCCCTAGTAAATTAATCGAAGCTATTCTCGTAGGAATTCTAGCTATCCTAGATCGAAACCAAGTTGTGGATATTTATGATCCCAACAAAATGGTTGATACTCGTAGGAATGTAGATAATAGTTGATTGTGAAATTGAAGAAGAATTGGTGAGATTAAAACTGATATCGATGTCATGACGATCTTTCCTTATAGAGTGGAGTTTGATAAAACCTTACCACCTAGAAAGATGTCATCTGATTCGTTGTCACCCAATTCTTAAATTTGAGAATAGAGAGGGTGAATGTTGCACTTGAGGCTGTCAATGGAACCATTACCCAAAAGCCTCATGCCACAAGTACCTTTCCGAGAAGTCTAATTGAATGTGTGAGGCATTTCATACTAGTTACTTATTTGTTAATTATTGTTGTAAGAGCTATAGGATTGGAAATTTAGTGTTAATCATATTGAGCTTTTATTACCCTATTAAGGTCTAAGAATAAGGTTGAAAGTATTGGAAAATGAGGTAGGATATTGCATTGAGTATAAGTTGATTGAAACTTGAATGAAGTAAAATTTAACTTGTATGGAAAATGAGATTGTTAAGAGGAATCGTTAAGTCCTGTGATTGAATTATAAGGTTTTAAATGATTGTTAGTTCGTGTTAAGGGTTGTTCCTAGACCATTGTCCAATGATGAGGATGCCTAGTGTCCAATAAATAAATTGAAGAAATATTCTTCTGAATTGGGACCGATGGATCTTCTGGGACAAGTGGAACACCTAATGACTCTTGTAGATTAGTATTGTAAAACCCGCATAAAGATACCATGAATTTAAAACTTTTAATATTTTAATAATGCACGACAATTATATAAGTATATTAAGACATGACAAGATATGACACGAAATTAAAAAAAACGGGTTTTATGTTAAATATAAGCCTTACAAGAATAATAATGGCTCAAGGCCCAATCCACTAAGAAAAACTAATAACAAATATACGTTTCAGTTTGGATATAATTTCATTTTAATATACATGCATGCTAACTAATAAAAGAAAGAATCAAGTTGTTAGACTATTTATTGCTCGGGCAAAAGTATTGCCAAATATCACGTCGAGATCTTTGACCTTTTAGCCTACGTCTATTTTAAATATTAACCTCACCATTTGATTCACTTCATGGCTGACAAAATACACAATAACCCTAATATTAAAATCTACGATGGCGGCCTAATCAATACATCTTTCTACGTCAAGACTTGTTCGAGTCCTTAACATGTGTTCATGTCCAGATGGTGTACTTGTTCATGATCATCTCATGGTTAAAGTTTCATAGGTCAGGGGTTTGGAGTTGCGTTATTAGTTTGTGTTCGCATGTGGTTCGATGAAGTGTTCATATATACCCGGGTGGTTTCGATGTGTCGCACATGGTACCGATGAGTGGCCATTCTGCTCGAGTATGATCAACTGTCCGGTTTGAGTTCTTTTATAGTTCGATAGAGTCGGGTTCCAAGTTTGAGGTCTACTCAGATTAAGGTCGATCGCGTCCTGGGTGGCAAGGTTCTCGGCTCATTCTTTGTATGCGTGCGAATATTGTGGTTCAATCTTGCCTTATTGACTTCTAGTGTACATTCTTAGCTTGACATCCTACTCGTGTTCTGGTTGTTTCCGAGTGATTCGCGTTTAGTATTGAGGTATTTATCGATCCATCGTTTAAATATAATCGTTGTGACTTTTACTATGAAACCGTAATCGAAAACAGTTCGTCATGCATACTTTTGTTTTAGTTCTCTACGTCAAAACCAGAATGTCCATCATGGTTGGGAATATTTTTAATAGCTAACTGTTATTCCATATAATGAAATTGGACAATTGGTTAGTAATAAAAGATAGTCAAGTATGGTTATAAAAGGATGAAGTTAAATATTAAAAAAAAGGTATGTATAAAACAACATATAAATTAGACATAAAATGAGGTTGTAAATAGTATGCAGTAATTAACTATTAGTGTTAATTATTAATATATTTTTCTTTTATTTCTTGTAGACGATTCGATGGAATAAGATGTATCTTAGGGTACTTTTAAGTTGTTCGTCTCGTTCATCGATTACTGGACACAAGGTACGGATTTTCCGTCCTTTCAGTAAGGACTTCCTTTCTATGCATGATTAGGATTCCCCGTCTTCAGCCAAATGTTTTCCCCAGTATATGTTTAAGCTTATCAGTAATCATGTTAATAACTAAATAAATTGCCTGAGCATTATATACAAGCATGACCAGTTTATGTACTAGTTACGGAGGTACCGTAACCATGGCACTAGAGGCACCGGTGTCGTGACTCACATGCAGGAGAGTGATATCCTGCATCGTCCCTTCACGTTTTGGCCATTATTATTATCATGTCATGTGGGGCGTATGGATGCATCCTAGGCTTATCAGTTTACAAGTTATCAGGGTGAATGTGGTGTGTGCTCTACATCCTTCACATTGGAGCTGATCCCTCCACCTAGCACAGTATTTAGAGGTCACCCCTCTACAGTTATTTAGAGGTCACCCCTCTACAGCATGACGAGGTCACCCCTCCAGTTATTCATACACCGTTGTTACAGCACATGACCTATATAAGCTCTGGCAATTAAAATACAGTAAATGCATGTTTTCAGATTTAACAGATAACAGTTCAGCTTTATTATTTATAAATCAGACTTTACAGATTAAACACAGATTTCCGTTGCAACTTTACTTATCAGTCTTACAGCTCCAGTATTTTATCATCTGTTTTTTCAGTAATTCCTTATCATGCTTTATATCCGTTCACTGAGTGTTATGCTCAGCCGTAGTTCTTTCATGTTCTAACGGCAGGTACACCAGGACGCTCTTAGGATTCTGAGAGCATGTGCATTGAATGGAAGCTATCCGGACTTCTTACTTTATGCACTTCTTACATTATTCTGCTTATTTGGACATTGTTTAGTCCTTTCCTTCAGTATTTTACTTTTCATGTTTGATCTTATGTTTGGATTACCGATGTTTGATTCCGGTATTTCCTTTATGGTCAGTTAATGTTTTAGGACATTTACCTTATGCTTTGATGACACGCCATAAATACATGTAACGGTCCACTTATCCAAGTGGGGTGTTACAATTATGGTATCAGAGCGCAAGGTTCGACCTGTAGGCTCTAAAACTTGACCTGTGACTAGTGGGTAGTCACCAAGAACTTCCCAGATTTGGCGTTGTTATCTTTCATATTACTCATGCATTTATTAGTCAGTTCTCTTCAATTATCAGTCAGTTTTCTTAAAGTTTTTGACTAAGTAAAAGGTTGGTATAGGACTGGCCATATTTAGTCGCATGTGCTTTTCTGCGAATTTTGTTTTGGTGAACCGACCCATAGGCGTTCATCCTTGCCCGCTCAGATTTTGTATTGGTAAACCAACCCATAGGCCTTTACCCTTACTCATGTCAGATTCATGTTTTTAGTTAAATATTACTTAGTGAACCAGCCATATGCGTTCACCATTTCTCAGGCCAAATTTCATGCTTTTCAGTCGAGTGTTGTTTTGTGAACCGATCCATAGTTGTTCACATTTGTCATATCATGACATTTCATAAAATCTTGAAAAATATGAATTGGACTACAGCCAACCATATTTAGTCCCAGATTGTAAATTTCTATACATGACAGATCTCAGAAAATTTTGACAAGTATGGATCGATGCAGAATCGCCCATACTTAGTCACATACGTCCTACTATGAATACTGTGGATTAAACCATAACTATCCACATCAGTTGATGTTAAACCTCAGTTGATTATTCTTCTATGTTATTTGTATCAGTCAAGTTTATACTCTCACGTTAATGTCGTTTTCATGCTGACTAAGTTCATGTCTCCTTATGAGGATTATGTTTTCAGCAAGGTGATGTTGTTTTCATGCTAAGATACAAAAAGGGTTACAGTAAAAATTCTATTTTTCATAATAATCATGTTTGATCTTCATCAGTCATGTCTTCATGCTGACCACTATTGAAATTTCGTTTAATTATATTCTTGAAACTCTATACAAACAACTTTAAGTCCACGCAGGAAGTACCAGGCTATCATGTTAACTAATTTCAGTTCAGTTTACTACCGTTTAAAGCAATTCATTTCTTTGATCATGTCAGACAAGCGACACTAGTATCGATCATTCCATAAAATTTCCACCAGTGCCATGTACAGTATTCCATCTGTACCCCATGTACAGTGTCTCAGTTATACTCCATGTACGATATTTCATGAGTACTCCACGTACAGTGTCTCAGATATACTCCATGTGTACTATTCACTTTGTACTTCATGTACAGTAGTCCAGGTGTACTCCAGGTACCCTACTCCATGGATATTGCTAATCGATCCTCAATCATCTCAGGCGTTGCCACTTGTCGATATTCTACCAGATGTTGATGCTGCTCGTGAGTTGAAGATTTTACCAGATACTGATGCTGCTAACACTTTGAAGACCTCGCAAATGCTGATGCTGCTGATGCTTTGGAGATTTCTCAAGATGCTGATGTTGTTATTACTACGAAGACTCTGCAGAACAAGGTCAAAAACTATAAATTTGAAATTTCTGACAAGAATAAATTTCAACCATCAGACACTACCATTCTATTCCATGCCTTTACTTCCCTAGTTAGATGTCACACTTCACTCAGCTAATCTTTCAGCTAGAAGAGTCGGAACTGATAACCAGCCGGCCACTCAGCAGAAATAGTTACCTAAATCACGGTCATGATAACGACCGTCGGGAAACTGACAGACACGGTGGTAATGACAACCACCGTGCTTATAATTAATCAGTCAGTAACCATCGAAACTCCGGTATGAACGTGACCAAAAATACAGAGGTCAGTAGTCTAACCGGTCCGCCAATCCTAGCAGTTACCAGAAATTCTTAACCTTTTTCAGACTCACCCATTAAAATACATGACCAGACAACAGTTAAGACACAGGTCTCATGTATCATTTCGGAAGACACATATCAGGACACCAGCCATGATACACGTCATACGAATTTTTCCTCAAAATACGAGTCAGAACTCATACTCTAGTATGTTTCTAAACCAGGACCTCAGTAATTCGGGGTACCCTTCAGAAAGGGGTATACCCGTTCTATTATGCCACGCATGAATCATATCATAAAGAAAATTTCAGTCACCACCACTAAAGTATGATTCAGGTTAAACACGTAGTATTCACTCGGTGAGGTTGCAGACGAACACATTTAGTGAAAAGTCACCATGTTTACTTCACGTATTCCTATGTCAGCTTTATCTTAAATCAGGTAGTCTCCTGCATCTCAGCCAGAAAAGACTCCACAGTACCACCCATGTTTATTAAGGTTCTCCTTTCAGTTAACGACAAGATCCGTCTTACTAACTCCCAAAGATAGCAATGTTATTTTCTGCCATAAAATCAGTACAAGTTGTTATGCTGTACAACGAGTGACTTATCATTCCAAAGCTTCTAAAACCTTTATAGATATCAGATATAAATCCACTTCTGAAGTTCTTTAAATTCATGATCAACAGCTTTTTTTTTTCCCAGAGTTTTCAGATAAAAATTTCAGAAGGTTTTCCCAGAAATTCCTTCCTAACCACAAGACAGGGTTTAACATAGATCTTGTCTCAAGTACATAACCTATTTTTAGAACTCTACCGCAGGGCTTCAACTGAGTTTAAAAGAGTTGCAGTATTTGCTGCAAGAATTACCAGAATGAGGCTTTATTCGCCCTGGCGCACCACCAGGAAGTGCACAGTTCCTGTCTATCAGAAAGAAGGCCGGTAACATGAGATCATGTAACGACCACCGAAAAATTTACCAAATCGCCATTCTTAATCGATGTTGCATTCCACGTATAGAAATCTTATATGATCTGCTGTGATGTCTTAAAAATTTTCAAAACAACTTCTGATCATGTTACCATCAGAGGTGAGAGAAAGAACATGATTTTTCCAAGACTGCTTTTGCACACGTTATGGTCTTTCAAAATTTTGATTATAATTCCGAGCTCCCTAATACTCCAGCTATAGTAGAAAATTCATGAATAAAATTTTTCCATGATTTCTCAGACAAGATCGTTAGTTCATTCATTGATAACATTCTGATCTCCTAAGAACATGAGAATCATCTTTTCATGATCCTGCAGATTCTCCGATATGAGAAAATTATATACGCAGCCTTCTAGAGGTGAGTTCCAGATGAACAAGGTGGCATTTCTGAGCCACCCTATTTCAGTAGGAAAAATTTCAGACAGTCATGTGAAGGTGAAGGCCATCACCAAATGGTCAAGACAGACGTCGATGACAAACATACAAAATTTCTAGAACTCAGAAAATTACTACCGTAGAAATCCCTGACAGTTTTCACGATTAGCTTTCCATGACTAAGCCTACGCATAAAGGAGAGGACCTACACAAAAATCTTTGCATCACATAAGATCCTACGCTATGAGAGATCTATGTTACCCAGACTCAAAATTCTTTCATGATTATTCACTCAGATTCCACCAGAATGTACCATAATCCCAGGCAAAATTTGATAGAAGCAGTGTAACACATTAATGCAGCTATGTTCTTATCTAGATGCCTGACATGCCAGTAGGTTCAAGATAGAACGCCGTAATGCTAAGTGAGTTATTACAACCATTAAAAATTCCGAACAGAAGTGAGACAAGATTTCCTGAAGACTCTAAATACATGTCAAACTATCTAAGTCATTGTTGACAAATTAACCCAGCCTATACGTTTTCTTTCATCCGAAAGAATTACGCAGTAGTAGATTGGCGGGAAATTCAGAAATAAATCTTAAGATTTCAAGGTATTTCATCGACTATCATATCAGATAGAAATTCACGTTCACGATCACGTGTATGTTTACGTTCACTCTCACGTTTACGTCTCTCGTTCACATTATGATATTATTTCAGTCCGTGTTATATACTAGTTCATGATTAAAAAAATCACGTTCGCATTCATGAAAATCGTTCAAGTTCAGGTTCGCGCTTCATCTCAGTATATTTACTTCAGTTATTATACAGGATTTGGTTACAGAAAGCTTAAGAAAACCAGACTCAAGATTAGCACAACTTTTCCATATCCAGGCAGACGTTTTACGTCTCAGGCCGTACCGTTTGGCATTCCTTTCTCAGTCAGCATATGTTCATGATATGTCTAGTATCACGTTCATATTATGTTTCACATATCAAGTTCACGATATATTTCATGTCAGCATTCATCATATGATCGCGAACCACGTTCACAATTGCTCACGTAGCACGTTCACAATTGTTCACGTAGTTCGTCTCAAATGTTTCTAGCAGCTTTGCTCAGAGATATACAAGTCATCGCTTCATGTTATTTTACTTATTGTTTCATATATTCCTACATAATATAGCTTATTCATTCTATCAGATTCAGAAAATCTATCTTAAATATGGAACCAGAAACTATTCAGCATCGTCAGGACAGGGTCATCAGGACCAAGATTATCATTGTGTTATACCTTTGAAGGATTCGTTTCGAGTGGGAAGCCACTCGGAATGGAGGAGTCCATCCGGACCTCTCATCCCTTTTCCTTCAATAAATTCAGTTAAGTTCTTCCAGTCATGTCACGTTCCATGTTCACCCCAGTCATGTCACGTTATACCTTTCAGCAGCAGTGTGTTCTAAATGAAGGACGAATGATCCTTCAGCTTATATGTCTTTTCAGCCTTCATGCTCTTTCAGCATATATGTCCTTTGAGCTCTTGTAACTCCATCAGCTTTTATTACCTTTAATTCGAGGACGAATTTCTCCTTTTTAGAGGGGAAGAATTGTAAAACCACAGAATTATCGTGTCTCTAATTCGAGGACGAATTATTTTTTTTAGAGGGGAAGAGTTGTAAAACCCGCATAAAGATACCATGAATTTAAAACTTTTAATATTTTAATAATGCACGACAATTATATAAGTATATTAAGACATGACAAGATATGACACGAAATTAAAAAAAACGGGTTTTATGTTAAATATAAGCCTTACAAGAATAATAATGGCTCAAGGCCCAATCCACTAAGAAAAACTAATAACAAATATACGTTTCAGTTTGGATATAATTTCATTTTAATATACATGCATGCTAACTAATAAAAGAAAGAATCAAGTTGTTAGACTATTTACTGCTCGGGAAAAGTATTGCCAAATATCACGTCGAGATCTTTGACCTTTTAGCCTACGTCTATTTTAAATATTAACCTCACCATTTGATTCACTTCATGGCTGACAAAAATACACAATAACCCTAATATTAAAATCTACGATGGCGGCCTAATCAATACATCTTTCTACGTCAAGACTTGTTCGAGTCCTTAACATGTGTTCATGTCCAGATGGTGTACTTGTTCATGATCATCTCATGGTTAAAGTTTCATAGGTCAGGGGTTTGGAGTTGCGTTATTAGTTTGTGTTCGCCTGTGGTTCGATGAAGTGTTCATATATACCCGGGTTGTTTCGATGTGTCGCACATGGTACCGATGAGTGGCCATTCTGCTCGAGTATAATCAACTGTCCGGTTTGAGTTCTTTTATAGTTCGACAGAGTCGGGTTCCAAGTTTGAGGTCTACTCAGATTAAGGTCGATCGCGTCCTGGGTGGCAAGGTTCTCGGCTCATTCTTTGTATGCGTGCGAATATTGTGGTTCAATCTTGCCTTATTGACTTCTGGTGTACATTCTTAGCTTGACATCCTACTCGTGTTCTGGTTGTTTCCGAGTGATTCGCGTTTAGTATTGAGGTATTTATCGATCCATCGTTTAAATATAATCGTTGTGACTTTTACTATGAAACCGTAATCGAAAACAGTTCGTCATGCATACTTTTGTTTTAGTTCTCTACGTCAAAACCAGAATGTCCATCATGGTTGGGAATATTTTTAATAGCTAACTGTTATTCCATATAATGAAATTGGACAATTGGTTAGTAATAAAAGATAGTCAAGTATGGTTATAAAAGGATGAAGTTAAATATTAAAAAAAAGGTATGTATAAAACAACATATAAATTAGACATAAAATGAGGTTGTAAATAGTATGCAGTAATTAACTATTAGTGTTAATTATTAATATATTTTTCTTTTATTTCTTGTAGACGATTCGATGGAATAAGATGTATCTTAGGGTACTTTTAAGTTGTTCGTCTCGTTCATCGATTACTGGACACAAGGTACGGATTTTCCGTCCTTTCAGTAAGGACTTCCTTTCTATGCATGATTAGGATTCCCCGTCTTCAGCCAAATGTTTTCCCCAGTATATGTTTAAGCTTATCAGTAATCATGTTAATAACTAAATAAATTGCCTGAGCATTATATACAAGCATGACCGGTTTATGTACTAGTTACGGAGGTACCGTAACCATGGCACTAGAGGCACCGGTGTCGTGACTCACATGCAGGAGAGTGATATCCTGCATCGTCCCTTCACGTTTTGGCCATTATTATTATCATGTCATGTGGGGCGTATGGATGCATCCTAGGCTTATCAGTTTACAAGTTATCAGGGTGAATGTGGTGTGTGCTCTACATCCTTCACATTGGAGCTGATCCCTCCACCCAGCACAGTATTTAGAGGTCACCCCTCTACAGTTATTTAGAGGTCACCCCTCTACAGCATGACGAGGTCACCCCTCCAGTTATTCATACACCGTTGTTACAGCACATGACCTATATAAGCTCTGGCAATTAAAATACAGTAAATGCATGTTTTCAGATTTAACAGATAACAGTTCAGCTTTATTATTTATAAATCAGACTTTACAGATTAAACACAGATTTCCGTTGCAACTTTACTTATCAGTCTTACAGCTCCAGTATTTTATCATCTGTTTTTTCAGTAATTCCTTATCATGCTTTATATCCGTTCACTGAGCGTTATGCTCAGCCGTAGTTCTTTCATGTTCTAACGGCAGGTACACCAGGACGCTCTTAGGATTCTGAGAGCATGTGCATTGAATGGAAGCTATCCGGACTTCTTACATTATGCACTTCTTACATTATTCTGCTTATTTGGACATTGTTTAGTCCTTTCCTTCAGTATTTTACTTTTCATGTTTGATCTTATGTTTGGATTACCGATGTTTGATTCCGGTATTTCCTTTATGGTCAGTTAATGTTTTAGGACATTTACCTTATGCTTTGATGACACGCCATAAATACACGTAACGGTCCACTTATCCAAGTGGGGTGTTACAAGTATTCATTGTGATATCTTTTAAAAATCCCTAACTTAACTGAGACATCAGTTGGTAGGATGAGGTCTTGGAATTGTATGACATAGTGACACACAATGTGTTACGGTACAATTCTGACTTGTTTGTGATTAATGAAAAGACTACCTTTGATTGCTAAATCCTACATGTATCGATGTTATCTATCTTTTATTTCTTCCTCCTAATGTTCGCATTAGTGATGCAACCATTGATCAAGTACTCATCTCGGTTTGAGCTACGTTGTGGATTATTCTTTTTGAGTGTCATCAAGGTCATGAATCTCATGATGATATGGCTAAGCTCATTTCCTAGCATATTGTAGTTAGTTCTTGGTGAACAACTTTTCATCACTCTTTTGCAGATCACTCATTATTTTTATAAGTTAAAACAGTATTCCTTGAGAAAAATTGAATTCTCATCACTAAAAGGATTATTCAAAATGAGATTTATAAGTAATCGTTATCGAATGAAGTTGTTTATGAAACACCTTGGAAAACTTAATTGTTTCCATAACAAAGAACATCTTTGTAAATTTATTTTTGATTCTTATTTAAGAATTAAGCATGAAATTTTTTATTATAAACATGATGATAAAATTTTGACGAACTGAGTATTACATCGTTAATCTTGAAATTGTATATAGTTGCGCGCCTACATACAATTTGGAAGTGACATTGCAAGGCTGATTAGTAGTCACCATGAAATTATTAATAAACACTAAATTTTCTTTGAAGATTGTGAAAGATTAAATTTTATGAGATCTGCAAGAAGTGAAAAATAGGGACATATTGATAGGGACACCTACATATGCGCCCGTACTATTTATTCTTCTGAGTCGAATTTACTCATCTGTGGGACTTGTCTTATTTGACAATTGATATCCCCTCCTTGTCCAATTTTCCCTTGGTGAGATTCTTTGGAAAAGTATTTGATTACTGAGTGTTGATACCCGATTGGATGTATCGACGTTCCTGTCATTTCTTTTGATTAGATTTCATTTGAATGACCTGGGTAACGATCCGAGGAGCTTTCAAATGCGTACTCAAATTATGAAAACATGGGATATACTCATATTCGTTAATGTTTTCGTCTGTATCTGATCTCAAATTATCTCGCATAGATTATGCGTTGACCTTACTCTTTTAATGGTAGTTGTGTCTCCATATATCCTTGAATTTGTGGAGGATTATGAGTTATTATTAGTCTGTTGAGAAATTCACATCTTATCGACGACAATAAAAATTGGAAAGTTGATAGTGCCAGTAGAATGGATTGATTGATTATGACATGACGACATTGTCTTAATTGATGGGAATTCGAATAGAATTCCCCTAAAAGATAAGATGTTGATTATCAAAAGTGATCTAAATAATTCTTGATGGATGACCATATCCTGCATATAGACATGAATTTATACCATGTATGACTATAAACTGATCATAGATCTTGTAATCTAGAAAGAACTTAAAAGTAAATGTATAAAAGGATGTTCATGTTATCTGAAATTTAGGAGGTATTTATTGGTGAATTACCTAGACTTTCGCCATTAAGGCAAGTTGAAATTGGTATTGATTTTATTCCCGGTGTTGCGCCTGTGGCTTGTGCACTATACGTCAGCACCATCTAAATTAAAAGAATTACTGTACAACTAAGAGAGTTGTCGGAGAAAGCTTTTTTCGTGTATACCTCAAGACAACCTAAAAGGGATTGAGGAAACCATTTAAGCCATGACTTGAAATTTGAAACGGCAATTTTTGCTTTTCAACTAAGAAAATTTTACCAAAGAATAAACGAAGGTTTTTCGAACATTTACGGATCTTACTAATTATTTCCGATAAATCAACAAAAATTGTGTTAATTAAATTCAAATTTATTTTGAACATTTTCATATAATTGGACAAACTGAGAAAATTTAAAAACTTTTTGCGTTTATGTTTCATAAAAAAATTAAATATCTATTATTTAATTACTTGTAGTAATTATCGACGCTTTAAACGTCGTATTGAGTAAAACAGATAAAAATAATAGTCGAGACGAAACTAAAACTTAGAAAACATGAAGAAAGAAATTCTGAGTGAATTTTGGTTATGATATTTATTTCATCGAAGAAAGGTGAACGCAATTACTGACACATTATATAGAAAGGATAAAGAATCAATTAGGATTTATTCCTTAATAATGACTGTGCAAAATAAATTGCCGAACAATATAAAAATAAACGATGTTGTAAAAAGGATAATATAGATAATAAAAAGGGGTTCGCGGCTAATGTGAACCATTAGAATTTAGAAGCCGATGGCGTTAAATATTTTAAAGGCCACTTGTGGTTGCCTAAATATGGAGATTTTGAGATTTACTTATGTTGGAATCTCATAAGATTAAGTATTCTATTCATGTCATTCTGATTATATGTATCTATACTTGAAGAAGTTTTACTAATGACAAATTATGAACACAGACATCGCCTCATACATTAGTAAACCTCTAACTATTGCAAAGGTCATCATCTGAATTTGATTCGATTTGGGTCATCGTCGACAGACTGACCAAATCTACAAATATCATTTTCGTTAATGATAGATTCTCGATGAAGAAATTGACTCTTTTATATTTAAAGGAGTTGTGTAAACATGGTGTGCCTGTATCGATCATCTCTATCAAGATCCTCGCTTCGCATCGAATTTCTAGAGATTTGCTCAGAAGTCATTGAGAACGAATCTTGATGAGAGTACTGTACCACCCCAATTGAAGGGACGAGGTAAAGTAACGATACAAAATACTATAAGTGTTGTTTTATGCTTGAATGATTGACCTTTGGTAATGAACCGTATAATCATTTTCCTTTGGAGAGATTATCATTGATAATTATAGTATTAGGACCGAGATCGAATCTTGTGAGGATCTATATTAGAGCATCTGTAAGTAGGAGTTGGGATGAAGACATCCAACATACACCCATTGTGAGTTGGACATGTCTTTTAGGTTTAAGGTTTCCTATGATGGCGAACCTAACCTTACAAAATACTCGACCCGCGAGACTTGAAATGATTGTTGAAATTAGAATTTGATTAATGGCTGCCGGTAGTGGGCAGGAGGTTATGTGAATATGAAATGTAGACCCTGAAGTGCAGAATGGGTAGCGAAGTTATGCCAAAAATTTTAACCTTGGAAAAATGAATTAATGATCTAAAAGATCATGGGAACTAAGTCCCCGTTGTATGGGACCATTGAGATGATATAAAAGTTGGTTTGAAAGGCATATAAGCTGGATCTACCCTATGATTTCAAGGTCTGCGTGAATTATGTTTCATAAATCGAACTTGATAAGATGTCTATCAAGTGAAAGTCTAACTATTCCTTAATGAAGTTTAGATCGGCGAAAAGTTGCATTCATCAAAAACCCGTGAAAATCATGGATAGAGAAAGTAAGACAACAATAAGCCTGATCTTATTCCCATAGTTATGTTTGGTGAAACTCACGTATTGTAATGGATTACACTTGTGAGAAAAGACCAAATGTGGAGGAAGTACCCACATGGCTTTAACTCTATAAGAAGCGAGTAGTAAGATAAGATGATCTTTGAGGACAAAGATCCTGTTTAGGGGTAAATGCTGTGAGAATCCGTCAATTTATGTTTGATATTTTATTCTCGAGTGTTATTTAAAAACATTATTTTAAATGTTATATTATGAACTCACTTATTTTTTGGGAAGAAATATGGATTTACGTCTTGAAGTAGCATCGACTACGTCTAATCCGGAGGATTCTACGTTACGTGCTTACGTTTACATACACCGTTTTGGTGACAGTCCGACATTTCAGGAAATAAATTTATCCGTGAATATTATTTCGAGATTTTAAATTTGTGTTGGTTCATAAACTCACAAATTTACGAGAAGAGATTAGGACTTACGATTATAATTTAACGTCCTTTACGACTAAACCGGAAACCTTAGGATTACGTATTTACGTTTTCGATGAGACAATTTTTATTAGATTCGTTTTGTGTCGTTGATTCATAATTTATAAAAACGTTTTTCGTAAAATGACCCGAGCGCACGCAAATCGAGGAAACTAGAATCGAGGAGTACCCGTAAATAATTGGGAATGAGACAAAACCACTTTTGCCCCACCCCCACACATGGGATGGTCTAAAACTAGCTACTTACACCCTTAGGTGTCAAGCTTACAAAGTAAGCAAGACATGTGTCTTGCTTAACTTTTCAAGCTAACTACACACCAACAAAACCACTAGCACCAAAACCATTTCTCACACACATACATGCAAACCACTAAAAAAATCCTCTCACGCTCTCTTATTTTCGTCCCACTCTCACCAAAAACACCATCATTTGATCAATTTTAACCATGAAATCATGTGTTATTCACACATATGATGAAGCCCTTTTGAAGCTCTATAGATTGGTGGTGATTTTAACATCCAAGGAGCAGATTTGGTGATGTTCAAGGGCTGATTTCTACATGAAGTTTACAAGTATTGGTGGCCATGAAGATTGGTGTTGATCTATCACAAGTTCTTCCATCAAAATCCAAGCCTTGATGAATACCTACACAATCTTGGTGGTTTCCGTGATTGAAGCACGTACCGTACATCCAAATCGCCGATAATCGCCTTCCCACATCAACGTGAGTTCATAGCCTCGCACTCTTTTAAATGTTTTTATGAAATGTTTTATAAACCCGCGAGGGAGATAACATTTTAGTTTTTATAAAATAGGACACCATTTGTCCCGATTATCTGTTTATTGATTTAGACCTGAATGATTGTATGACCCGATGGATGATTAAATGACCCGATAGATGAAATGAAATGGATTATTAAACTTAGGTTATGTCATTAAAAGTCCCATTAGCATGAATTGTGAACTACCAGGATTTGGTAGACGCTTATGCATATAATAGTACTATTTGGGGACGATCACCCCATTTCGCGCCTTGACGGTTGATCCCCGTCGTGCCACATTGATTGGTAAGCGAATTTATGTATGAGAAGATTTACACAAGCGTGATTATTGTGACGACACACTAATTTAGATGGGCAAATTGAGTTTCGGGCTAGCTACCCGTTGTTTGTTGTAGTAAGGTAACAATGTCATGCGGCTTATAATAATCCAATTAACAAAATACTGCTATATGCACTGAATTGCGATATATTGCCTGACTAGCAATACGGGGTCTTATTATTGATTTTTATGTTCGTGTTTTGGTTTCACATAACCATATTCATATAACGATTTTTATTCAACTTTATACAACGTTATAAAACGTATTGTATGATATTTTTACGACATTGGCTCGTATAATGATTTTGAAGGCAAATGCCTATATTATGATTTTGATAATGATTTGTGTAAAATGACTTTGGCTATTTTATGGCCTATTACAATGATTTGTACAAAATTATTTTCGGTGATAATTTTATACCGATGTTATATTGATGGATTTTATTAAACTCTATGAATTCACTCGGCGTTATCGCTGACCCTTTCTTTTAACATGTTTTATCTCAGGTACTTGAAGGTAATTCTCGGGAAGACAACAAGAATTTATGGCCCGCACCTAAATAACAATTTCCATTCAAATGCTTTGTAAAACCTGTATGAAATACAATGACTTGGGACCTATGTAAATTTGATATTTATGAATGGAAATTCTTTTATTATTAAACGACGCGAATTTTATGCGTTGTCTAAGATGTGAGTAATGTACTATCCCGTAACACCAACGAGTCTTCCGCTGTATTGAATTGTGTATTTTTGGGGGTGTTACAAAATCTATAGCATCACTGTTAGATAATTTAGTGCATCATGAATAAGACACTAATTTATTACCTTTATGCACCATATTTATACTCTTGATGCACTGAATTTGGAGTATGATGCACTACAACAATTCAATAAAAATTCAGTACATCATTATTATACGTTTTAGAGCATCATTTTATAAGTTAATGCATCACGGTTTTAAGTTATTGGATCATAATTCCTTCACAAAACTTATAATTATGGTGTAATTCTCATATATATGATACAACACATTTAAAACTACGATGTGTCAAATTATAACTATCATGCACAAAAAATACATGTGATTACTAATAATATAACATTGATTTTCTATATGCATAACTATGATGTAGTAAGTAAAAATCATAATGTACCAAATTTATAACTAGTGCATCATATTTATAAGTTTTGTGCATCACGAATGATGGAGTAATTTAAAACCTTAATGCATAAGAATTATAACAATTATACATTATAAGTAAATGCATTATAATTATCCGTTAGAGAATACAAATATATCATTAGTATCACTTTTATTTTTGGTGCATTATAATAATTGTTTATCGCATTGTAGTTATAAGTTTTGTGCATCACGAGTGATTTAGTAATTTATAAATTTAATACATCATAATTATGACATTGATACATTATAAGTAAATGCATTATATTTATCGGTTGGAGAATAAAAATTCTATCACTAGTCATCACTTGTATTATTAGTGCATTAATGTAATAGTTTACCGCATCGTAGTTATAATTTTTGTGCATCATACATAAAACATTGGTGAATGCACTATAATGTAGTAACTAAAACTGTAATGCATTAATTTATAATTATGATGCACTAAAACATATAACTGTTATGCAGTAAAAAAATTATTCGAAAAAAGTATTTTGAAAAAAAAATTTACGAAATTTTTTTTCGAAATTTAATTGTGATGCAGTAAAACATGTAACTGTGATGCAGTAAAAAAATTTTAAAAAAGAATTCGAAAAAGATTTTTGAAAAAAAAGTTTGAAAAATTTTTTTCGAAAAAAAAGTTTTTCGAAAATTTTTTATAAAAAAAATTTGAAAAAACATTTTTGGAAAAAAATTTAACGAAATTTTTTTTTCGAAATTATTTTCAAAAAAATTCAATTTCTTTTGAAGTTAAATGACATGATATGGCAATATGATGTGTAATAATGATTTGAAAGGATGACACATGTCACCTCCATAATTCACCCTATTTATTTTATTATAAGATTTCTTGTAGAATAACCTCACCATATATATATATATATATATATATATATATATATATATATATATATATATATATATATATATATATATATATATATATATATATATATATATATATATATATATATATATATATATATATATATATATATATATATATATATATATATATATATATATATATATATATATATATATATATATATAGATGGGATCAAGAGAAAACTCTATCTCAATAGAAAACGCATAAAACTTCCTCATAACCGTTGGATCAAGGCTCCTTACCCTCCTTTTTTTTACACAAACTATATGTGCCTGATTGTAACTTCCTCTTTTTTCAGGGATCTGTTTTGTAAATTTACAACACTTGCAACTTAATCTCTTTTCTCACAGTCACCACCACCGTTCACCGTCACCATTCATCACCACCGTTCACCATCACTACCGTTCACCATCACCACCGTTCACCATCACCACCGTTCACCATCGTTCACCATCACCATCACTACTGTTCACCACCACAGTTCACCATCACCATCTCCACCAGTCACCACCATTGTACTCTCTAATCATATTCATTATTTGAGTTTAAAAGTAAGTTTTTTAATAATTTTTAATATTATCACAAATTAATATGATTTTATTAATCTTCTTTTGCATGTATATGATTGAATTTTTGAATAATTTGTTTTTTGTGTTTTTATTGATCAAAATATGTTGTATTAAATGTTTAGTTTTATATCCGAAAAAAGTTGATAAGAAAAAAATACAAATTATGGTTAAAAATGCAGAACACGAGGTGTTTGGTTAAATATGTCAATGAGATTTGATATGTGTGATGAAATTTTATAAAACCCCCAACTGTTATGCCGATGACTATGGTCTCCCTTTGTCGAAATAATATTTGATAATGGCATTAGCTTCTAAGTTTCCAATAGATATCACTGAAACTTGATTTTGTGGTTTTACAGGTTCCTTTGTCGAAATAATATTTCATCATTATGTTCTTGCTCGTATCAGGAACCATGGTTACTTCATAAATTCCATCACTTGGAAGCTTTGTTGCAAAAAAATTACCCGAAGATGGTAAAATTACTAAGAATTCACCTGAGCTTCCTCTATATGTGAAGTACTGATAGTTGTGTTTTTGTACACCTTTAGGAAAAGGATGACAAAATAGTGGTAAGCGTTAACGAGCGGTTTAGGAAAACCACAAGTTATGACCCAATGAGTGGGGATCGTTCTCTCGAGGAGGCACGTGTGTTGTGTAATGAATGATTGATTATGTTTTTGATTATTAATGAGAAGAAAAGAAGAGAAAATGACGAAGACGAAAAAAATAGAAAAATAAGGCAAAAACACTACTAGAAAGTTACGACGAAGAAACGTAAAAAGTGCAAAATTTAAAATTTTAATCTAAAAATTCCTAAAAATTACTAAAAATCCACAATAAAATTCTAAGGGTTTACAAAAAATCCAAACTTGCCAAAACCTTTTAATTAATTTAATAATGACTTTTTACTGCTAATTAAAGCCCTAAAAATCACTTTTAAATATTAAAAAGCCCTAAACAAGATTTAATAGTTTGTAAACCTTAAAAACAACCTAATTAAACTAAAAACTATTTTTAAAAATTTTAAAACCAATTTAAACTATTTTTAGTCTCCTAAAAACTATTAAAATCTATTAAATCTTAAATTAATTCTAAAAATTAATTGAAAAGCCTAAAAATTATTTGGAAAGTGACAAAGGTCCTATTTTAATGTCTAGTATCTAGGAAAAATGAAAAAAAGTTAAAAATAAAACTTTTAATTTTTATGAATAAAATAATAATAAAATAATCCAAATAATAAAAAGTTCTCAAATAAATTCTAAAAAATTCTCAAAAATCCTAAATATTCTAACTAAGAAGAAAATGTAAATTAAAGATTCTAAAACCTCTTAATTAATTTTATATTAATTTTTAAAGTTGTCTAAAAAACCTAAAATCAAATAAAATTAAAAATTAAAGTTTTTGAAAACTTTTTTATATGTAAACCTCAAAAATACAAATTAAAACCTAAAAACTATTTTTTTGTATTTTTTAACTACTGTTCACTATTTTTTTAAGACTTTCTAAAAATAAAACTAAAAATAATCCTAGAAATTAATTAAATAAAAGGAAAAATAAAATTTTTAAACAGAAAAATCCTAAACTCTATTTAAAACCTAGGAAAAATGAAAAGAAGCAGAAATGCTTAATAAATAAGCTGAAAATAAACAAATAAGCCACGGCTTGATTTAATAAGCCCAAATGAAAACGCCCTTAAATATAATTCAAAACCAAATCTATCAGTCAAAGTCCCTAGGGCGCAGATGGTTAGCACGTTGTGTTGTGAGAGGAGTGGCGCAGGTTCGAGTCCTGGCCACGTCCTTTTTGATGTTTATATTTTTTTAAAAAAATTTTAAAAAAACTCAATCCAGTACTCTATTGTGACTTGAAAACACAAACACAAATCCTTTTTATGCAAGATTCAACAAGTTATGAGTCAAAACGTATCCAGTTTTGCTTGTTCTTCTGATGAACAAGTGAAGAGTTCTTCACTTGTCAAATTTTGAGCCAAGAGGGCTTGGCTGCTTGTTTTTGTGGATGTTTTTGGAACAAAAGGGCACCCCTACACTCTTTCTGAGTGTAGGGAGTCAAGAACAAGCAGAAAAACAACACCTAGCACATAAGATGATCACAAACCAAGCACACAAGGCAATACAATGTTTCTGAGACAAAAAATGAGGTCTGGTGGGTATAAGAGCTAAGTACTTGCACCCTATTGAGTTTCAAGGTCCCAAATTAAGCACTCACAATCACCAATTGATACTCAAACAATCTCAACTTACAAGTAACCCTAATACTAACAAGCATTCAAGAATCAAGCATCAAAATCTCAAAAAATGAGCAGAATAGATGATATGCAGATTTGGTTAGGCTATTTCACTTTTTGACACACAAACTTGCTTCAAAACTTCACCAATCAAACTGCTATCTAACAAGAAACCTAACACAATACCATTTATCCTATCTAACACCTTCTTAATTCAAAAATTAAGATCTATGCCCTGCTAAAACCTGTTTCCAAACAGTCCTTTAACTTTCTGAAACTAAGATTTTTCAAACAAACTCTCTTAAAAACTCATCCAAACTGATTCATATCTACTCTAGCATGCATATTATAACACAAGAACACAAAACAAGCAGATTTTCACACTTATAGCACTCAAACAAACCAATCACATAAAACTGCTATTTTCTGAAAATTTTAAAAGGGAGAAGTTCCCTTACCTAAGAACCCTACAATCCAGGGTTCTAGTGGAAGATTTTCCACCTCCCTACCAACTCGGGTTGGTGCAGAATAATGATCAACAACAGGTCTTCCAACCTGTTTTAAGAAAATCAAAAGAAGAACACAAAAATATGTATATTTCACTTTCTTTCTTCCTTAACCTCTTTCAAAAACTTTTTAAACCTCTTAACACGTTTTCAAAACACTTTATCACCAAATAAATCAAACCTTTTAACACCAAAACCTTGGAACAAATTCTGTCACAATCATTCTCAGATTTTCAAAAACCTTAACTAATTTTGGAACTCAAAATTAGTTAACCAATATAAAAATGGAACTCAGAATCCTTAGCCTTTTCACAATACACAACTTTTAAAAACAATTAAAAGGAATTACACTTGAGATTATCAAACACCAAACTTTTAATTTCTTAAAAAGGAATTACAAGTGAAAATTGCTAAGAAACTGGAACAAGAGGGGATACCACACATTGGTCCTCCTTAAATAGACTAACTAGGAACATTCTAGGTCTATGAATAAAAAAATACATAACTAAAACCCTAATACTGGAAATGCCTAAAAAGCCCCTTTCTTCTTGGACGGATTATTGGTCAAAAGTCACCCATGTGATGCCAGTGATGTTTGAATGGATTTGGAACGTTGGATGAGCCTTGGGGACCAAGGGGAGTGATCCTGGGTGTTGGTTTGGTCGGGCATTGGGTTTGGGTGAGTCAGACGTGAGCAGGGGAGGGGTCCACCTTCACATGGGGTTGTCCAGGGTCACGGTTTGGGTGTGGGATGTGATGAGGGTGTGTTAAATTTGTTATCTGGAAGGTTTGAACCAAAAACCCTTTGGTTTGAACTCAATTGGACCTGGTGATAATTAGGGTTTAAGTGGGATTAGAATGGGGTTTAATCTATTTTGGGTAAAAGGATTTTTAAATAAAGTGTTTGGAGGGAAATGGGTAAGTGGTTTGACTTGGTTGACTGGGGTTTATTAAATAAACCGGGTTGTGGACGGGTAGGGTTGGTTTTGTGGGTGGGTCGTGGGTAATTGGGTGGGTAGGGCTGAGGTGTCACTATCTGGTTGGTGGGAAGGTTTGGGTAATTGGCAAACTTGGTCCCCAGGCTATTCACTTTCTTCTACTTTGTAATAAAACCCCAACAGCGCCCATTTAACCTTTGTCAACTTTTGACAACTTGTCAAATTTGGCACAAAGGTTTACAAAACTTTTTCCAAGGGCTCCTTTTGTATAAACTTGATTCTTCAAGGACTGGAAGTGTAATATCTTCAAATATTAAGGACCATTCTTGTACAATTGATAAATGGAGGGTCAATTGTGACAAGTTCTTCAAAGATGAGGGGCCATTTTTGCCAATCTTCAATTCTTCAAGGGTCTTTTTGCAAAATTCCAAACTTGGGCCCGGTTCATTGTGCGACTTCATTTCCCGTGTTCGTTTTTGATTGATTCTTGTGTTCTTTTGCCAATTCCTCAATATCCGTACCTAAAAATACACAAGTAACAAACACGAGCATATATTTGGTCTATTTTATGATATTTAATGCATTTTAAGGCCGTTTTGGACGATGAGACTATGTATAAAAGCAGTCTCATCACTCCCCCATACTAAACCATTGCCGTACCCTCACGCAATGCTAGAATAAAGTATCAAAGCATCTCCAAAATTTAATTTTATTCACTTTTATTGAAATGATAACTAGCTATATTACACTATTACTACTTGCGTTTTAGACATAATGTATGATTTTCATCGCAAAATGGGACGTTTAGGTTCATAGAACAAGAACACGTGAATGCTTCGTTAGAAATAATTTTGTCGTCCTCGATTTTCACCTTAATTCCATGCCAAGCGTGCAACGAGATCATTGTCATTATAAGTTAGTAATGCCAACACTACTCATATGCCCTAATCACGTACTTATTCTCCCATTATTCCTAAGTTGTATCTCTTATATTTTATTTTGTCTTAATGATCACGAGGATACATCATTGACTTATGCGATAATAGAGATTTAGGTCTAAAAATAGAGTCCTAACGGTGTAACTAAGACCATCAAATCAATAACCCCTCCTAATAGACGACGATGTCAAAAAATTAAGTTGACAAGAAGAATCGATAAACACGGTTTTATAACGGTTTTGAACATGAGACTTATTACCAAGACTTTTATACGCCCCCTAACGGAAGGGCCTTATTATCTTTGGTTTACCTCCATCTTTTATTCAACTTCGCCATGAAGCTTTTATTATGACTTCGGTCTTGCCTTGCCTTTTATTATCCGCCTCATCGGTGGTTTTATTAGCCAAAGACGTATATCCTCACGCTAAAGCGAATTTTGGATCTTTAAAGCTTCGAAGATTAAGGCTTGATTCACTTTCAATTTTGCATAGATTTTAGGCCTTGTGGGGCTTCAAATTGTTTGCTTGATTTAGGTGAGCACTTGAAATCTTATTATTGGGTGAAGCTTTCGATTATTCGGGTTGCCAATACTTCAAAACCGTGACGCTGGCGATACCTTAATGTCTTCCCAATTTAATTACACGGAAGCTACTAGAAAAGACTAGAAACCCAACAATCAAAACTAAACCGCTAAGTCAATATTTATTAAGCAAGAAATATTTACATGCGAAGGGAGAATAAGCAAACAACGAGAACACATGAGTTTTTGAAAGAATACGAGTACTCTACGTTTAGCATAGTAACTTATAATTAACTCTATCATTTCTCGTCCTCATTTAAGAGACTTAGCCTAATGTGTAGTTAAGGATTCGAAGCTAAGTGCTCAACACGCACGGTTGAGTCAAAAATTACTCTTATTCTCGCCATCGGAAAATCTACATTCGTGTCTTCAAACACTTATGAAATATGAGAAAAATTTTAAAATTTGGCCATTTTTAGCCTTATTTTGCAACAAAACGATAAACAAAACGATAAACTTTGGAAAGCGTGAAGGTTTGGCAAGGCAAGTATCTATTCACCCCCCCCCCCCCATACTAAAGTTAAACATTGTCCTCAATGTTTCGAGTCTAGGGGTACAAACACCCCCATACTAGAGACGTAGTCGAATGCCTAATCTAGCATGGAAAGGGTGTAACCAATAAGTAATAGCCGTTTATGAAGTGTACTATAAACCTAAGGTTAGAACATAAAAGGATATATCATATGTGGATATTGGGAAAGGCCTCCAAAGAAAACGATCGAGTGCTCCCATGAAACGAACACGAGAGGCTCCAATCGTGAAGATGATGATCTAAAAGACACAATGCACAAACAACCACGGAACAAAGGTTGGAAGGGCACAAATCCCCTCACATTAAACTAATTAGAAAGCAATAATATGTACATGGATAAGCATGGGTCTCCCCCACGAGGCACCTTGTTTTTGATAACCGAGTCAAAAGCTCGACTCGAATCCCCATAAATGTGATCATTTAGGGATAATCATGGTTTGGTCATTTTTGGTGGGGCTTACATGATAAACAAGGCCCAAAAGCACGTGGAGTACTTTAAAAATCCGATAAACGTATACCGGGGTCAAAGATAGCGTCCTCGTTTTCGGATGAAAGACGAGTCAACACAACTCCAACACAAATCCCAATGGGATAGAAGAAAATAGGAGAGAAGAAATAGAAGGGTGGGACAATGGGTAAGTCAAAACATTGAGCTACTCGAGGTAGACTCGCACCAATCAAATGAAAAGATTTTCCATTTATTGCATCGGTGGAAGACCGAGATTTCCCTATAAAAGCAATTCCAGGATCAAATATCTCGTCCTCGGTGGAGAAAGGGGAGGGAACATAAGGGGCTTCCCCCACACTAGGTCCACACAAAACATCGTCAAAAGGAGAAGACGAGCTTGTAGTACTCAAGACACGCGGTGATGACGGAGTTAGATTTGTAGAAAAATCTTTTAAATTAAATTCAAAATCTTTTCCTTTTTCATCTTTAAAACTCTCCTTGTGAAAACCCGATTTAATTATGTCAAATTTGGTGTATCTAAAACAATGTTAGTCACACTAAAAATTCTCACATTTTGAAAACATTTTGGTTTAGGTGGTGGCAAGTTTTCAAATCTTTTGTCAACAAAGAAAACCTCCCCATCGGGATCAACGTATTCATCATCCGAAGAATCACTCGAGATTGGAATCATAGGTTTAACACTCTTAACCTCCATCGGCGGAGGGGACGGAACTTCATTTTTATCAACTCCTAAAACAACTCTTTTTGAAATCTTTTGACAAATGTTTTTGATAGGATTGACATTGTACAAAGATGTGATCGAATAAACATGAGAAAGAGTGGAGTTTTGGGTTGCATTAATGACGAGTTCTTCCTCATTTAAACGAAGAGTGATTTTTCTTGCATGCACATCGATAAGTGCTCTCGAGGTATCCAAAAAAGATCGACCTAAAATTAACGGAACTTTAGGATCGATGGGAATATTAATATTTCGTTTTTTTAGTGTAGTTGTCTTCTCAGCTCGATTCGAATTGATATAACGTTTTTAAGCAAAGACTTGATTGTTCTTGGTTGTACAAACTTGATTGGTATTCTATGTCTAATTAGCACAAAGCAATTAAAAATGTAAAAATATTATCTAGCTACGTATACGTACTACACTAAAACACATTGCAATTATGTCATTTAAATGCACAAAAATCTAAAATGAAAAAAAATACAATTTTATACTACAAATTAAAAATGCAAAATGAAAAATATTAAACTAAATTTATTTATATAAAACTAAAACAGTATTTCTAATCTAACTTTACTAAAAGTCATCTGATCAAAACTAAATGCTAAGAAACATAAAAGCCCAATTACGTAATCTTAAGTCCAAGTAACTAAAAATGTCATTACAAATCTGCTATGGTGCTATACTCACAATTTAACCATTCACTATTTAATATTTTGTTAATAGAAAATTTTATGGCTTAGTTTTGAATAGTCAAAATACTCTGACACAACACATGACCATTTAAACTATTATTCAATGACTCCTTCGAAACAGTCTATTCCTTAGTGCAAATTCCTATTTGACAGTTTACTTTAAAACTACTCGTGGGTCTTTTACTACTTTATTCCTTTAATGAAGTTAATCTCTACAGTTATGACTAACTCAAACTATCATCAGTTCTATTTTCAAGCTATTATCGTCTAAAATGTTATGCTTATGTAGAGAAATCAGAAACATGATCATAGCTAGATTACTGAACGAAATCTTAGAACAGAAACATGTACCAATCAATCAGATATACCGAATTTACAGAAACTTATACTACGACTAAATCTACTAGCGGTTTACACTAATAATGGAAGAAAACTAAAGATGCGCTTAACCATGACATCCAGGCCAGTCCGTTGTTGTCGAAAAACGCGGCGCTGAGCCGGTTTAAAACAAACACCACCAATCTCGTCTATTCTATTGCTATCTTCAACAAATCCAAACACCTGCGAGAATTTTAACCTGCAAAACTGATATAAAAACGAGAAACCAAGCACTGAAATACTGGACGAGATCCGTCGAATCCGAAACCTGCACTATATGATACTGATCTATATTGAACGATTTCTACGAACAGTTCACACCAATTCTCACAACTATCTGACCTGTAGAACTGCTATTAGCTCTCCTATTAAACTACACTACCATTCACATCTAACAGAACTCAAATGAATCGTGGTCGTTAACGAAGCTTCTAGCTAAAACTAACAACTCGTCAATTGAATCTAAAAACTAACTCTAAAACTGATAACAAAAAGTTTAAAAACAGAAACTTAGTATGAAGGAATGAAAAATCAACACCAAAAGCTAACTACAAACGCTAAAACTGATTCGTCATTAAAAAAAAACTCCTAGACCTGAAAAGCTGATTAAACTATGAGTAAATTGTGCTATATATCTTTTACTAACTCTCCTATGAAATCAAATTCACTTGAACTCTAATTATCAAACTAAGATCAACTGAAATAACTGATTTAACAGACTTCGTAACCGAAAGTTAAACACACTCAATCATCGATGGCAGAAAAACTGATAACAAACAAGATTAACTGAATTATCTGATTCGAGAATCTGAATTCCAACTGATGACGAAAGGTTAAGAAAACTAAACGGTAAAGAAAACTTGAACAGATTAACTAACTTTTGAGCTAATTAGAAGGAAAGAATGAGAAAGCTTTGAAGAAAAAGAAAATTCATTAATGGTGAAAACGGTTACAATTCTAACTGAAAAGAAACTGAATCTAACTAATTGATTAACTGAAATTCATAAAACTTTGAAAGAAAACTAAACTACTCCTAACTAACTATGTGAACTACTCCTAGCTAACCGGTTGCAAAATGAGGTCTTCATCTCTTTTTATAGCCGTCTGGAGAGGTAGAGTGACGTGGCTCCACCAATGATTGATTGACACGTGGAAAATACGAGGTTTGCACTTGTTCTTCATCTTTCTTCAATTTGGGGCTTTCTTTATCTTTAACTCTTGATCTAATTGATTAGTATCTCCTTGTAGAGGAGATCAAAAGGAGTCTTTTTCTAGTTGTAAACTTCGCTTGATTCTTTCTTGATCGTGCTTGATTCTTGTTTGCAGGTTTGGGAGGTGAAGAAGATGAAACCGACTGTATCTTTCTCTCTCTTCACTTGGAGAAGACGTGTGTTTATTTGTTTGTGAGTTTTGACCGGTCTTTGGTCAATGACCAAAGTTATAAACTTTACTTTTCTTTTTTTATTTGCCATCTTAGTCCTTTCATATTTCATTTCTTTGCAAAAGTGTATAAAACTTTTATCTCATTTCCATTTCATCCTTAATCTTTGTAGAAAATTGCAAGTCTAGTCCTCCATCTTTGAGAATATTGGCAAATATGGTCCTTGAAAGCTCTATTGTCCTTTTCTTCGTCTTTTCTTCAAATAAATCCTTGAAAGCTCGTGTTTTGTCTCGAATGTACCTATATACCTGAAAATACACAAACACCAAATACACGCGTAATTCTGATAATTAACAGTTAAATATGATGTATTTGACTGTGTTTTTAATGGTTTTAGGATCATTATTGATGAGTGTTTTCACACTTATCAACTCCCCTCCACTTGACCATTGCCATGTCCTCATGCAATGCAGCATTTTAAAGCTCTAAATTACACTTTTCTCATAATTAACCAACCTTGGCCATATTATGATTTAATAACTAAACTATACTACATGATGAATGATTTTGAATATTTACAATGCAATGCAAAGAAAACAATTCTATTTATATCTTTTTGATTTTTCTTGAAATGGTTTTGATGGAAATAACTCATAAAGAACTCAATGACTAGGATTAGGGCTTGGATACCATGGATACTTATCACCCTCAAGTTTCACTTTCCCAATACCAAGCTTATAAATGGGATCATTGCATTCACAAGTAAAAAGTGCATCAACTTATTCATGACAATTAAATGTGGAACCGGTTATTAATTGAGCAAATTGCTTGTGGGCAAATTTGTCATTATTCAAGCGTGAAATATAAGAAGTGTAAAATCCAAAAATAAGGAAGCACGGTTTTAATCCTAAGTAATCTTCTCATCCATTACTTGAAAAACCGCTCACAATTAATATAAGTCCGTATTAAGAGTAATAAGTCATTCGCCTTATGTGTAAAATCCTCATGTCATGCTTTCATAAGTAACTACACACTCGCTAAGGAAAGAAAAATAAAACTCACGCAATAATTTACATCCGCATCTTTTTGAGATTTTGGATCTTCAACCCCGCAACCCGTCAAGGTAATATTGGATTGGAGCAATCTATTGAATCCCCGCAACCCGTCAAGGTAATATTGGAACTCAATAGTCACTATAATTAACACCACACTGCCCCTCTTGGGAGTCTTGCATTATTTTTTTTTTTTTTTTCTTTTTCTCTTTTTTTTCTAGCCACTCATTTTTTTTTCATAAGCCGCTCTTATTTTTCTTTATTCCTCACCAAGAAATTTGCAAAGAAGAAAAGGAAAAACACCCGCTAAATATGGAGCATGACACAAGTCTAGTACACATAAAACGTGCTAACTTAGAATCTTAAGACGTACTCATATCAACCATAAATGATTAGCCAAAAATGCATAAGAGATTACAAACCAATTAAAACCGTACTTGATTATTTATTAACAATTATATACAAGCGAAGAAAATAGAGGTAGAGAAGAGAAGGGTTTAGCCACAAGTAATTGCCATGAAGTCTATCTAGCCCTTTTACACTTGCTTCAACTCTATCATTTCCCATTCTCCACAAATTTAAAATTTCAAAGAATGAAATTGGTGGAAGCTTAGCCTAATAGACCAATGAAGGACTACATGGTTAAGGATACTAGCTAGAGAGTGCTAAAATAAGCAAACTCGGGTTGAGTCAAAATATCCATGGCGGGCCTAATATATCAAAGAAGTCTAAACTTGTTAAAACCATGTTTTATTATATTTTTCCTTTTATATATATTTTTTTATGAAACATAAGAGAAGAAATATATACAATGCAAATGTGTTATGCAAAATGAAAAATGATTGATGCAAAAATTATGAATGCATATTTTTGTTGGCCAAAGTAGATCAAAAATTTGAAAAATGATCGAAAAATTAATTTTCCCAATTATCATGAAGTTAAGGCAATGGTCTAGGTAAGGTCACTTCGATAGAAGTCTCCCCTACACTTAAGATAAACATTGTCCTCAATGTTTAAGAGCATGGGAAGTGAACTCCCCTACACTTATGACATTGATTACTTTGCTTAACCCAAGTTAAGGAAGAGACAACTAAAGGGTATCCATTTTAAGCACAAATGTTTTGAATATCACAATAGCAAAAACTAATCGAAGTGAACCAGATACACGGGCCTCCTCCATAAGCTCCAAGCATGAAATGAGAGAGAGCAACCCTAGAAACAAACACGAAAAGACAAAGAAAGGCACCCCTCCACTTCAACTCTACTATAACATCCTTTTAATTAAACCTAACCTATTAAAAATCTACTCTACGTTTTCTAACCTAGTTATTCAATGCTTGAGTTTTTTTTAACCCTAAGTCGCTAGCTCGACTCGGCCCCGAATTAAGTTGTCCTTGGGGAACCATCATGGAGAATAAAGGATATCACTTTGAAGCACATCTCACATGATACACTCAAACTTAGCACGTTGCCATTTACTATAAGATTTACCAAATCTGCCTCGATAAATGGAACGGTCCAACGTGTCTCAAGTTTGTCCAACATACGAAAACTCTCAAATATGAAGCACTCCAGGATCAAATACATAATTTCCATCTCTACATATGAACAACTCCAAAGTAGGAAGCATCACCAAAGTAAGCTCATACAAGAAGTCCATATCAATTGAAGGCACACTCTTAAGTGAAGTAGATGAAAACCAAGGTGTCTCAAATTTATGTATCCCAGGATCAAAAACTTTTCCCTTCATGGGAAAATAAGAAGATGAACTCATATCAACCATATAAGATTCCCCCTTAGTGATCAAAGCATCATGAGAATATGAAGGTGTAGGTATCAAAACATTCATAACTATTATGTCCATGTTAGGCTCATCATCATCATCAAAAGGTGGGTAATCTTCCATAGAAGGCATAGTGAAAGGAGGATCAATAGTAATAGTATCTTGTGAAGGAGGTGTAGTCTCTATGTTCCCAAAAAGCAATGTAGTAATAAGACGAACCTCCTCTTCCAAATTAGAAACACTATCGTCGACCTCTATATCAAAATGTGCAAGAGTATCCTCTATGGTGGCATCAATCTCCATAAAAGAGTCCATATCAAAGGTTTTGAGTTCTAAAGGTGCCTTAGATGAAAAAGTATCAATCTCTAAGAGGAAAGGATCTTCATCAATAACCAACTTCAAGGGTGGGAGGGTGGGAACATAAGGCTCAAAAGGAGGTGTATTAATGAGAGAATCACTCAAAGGGATGATATGATCATGAAAATCAATAGGTGTATCCTCAAAAACCAGTGAAGGATGATCAATCAAGGGTTCTTCTTCTATAGACTCATTATTAGGTTCTTCACACTCCTCAAAAAGTGGGTTATCAAAATATGTCTCAAAAAGAGGATTTGAATGTATCACAAAATCACTTAGAGGAATAGGTGAAGGAGTCATAGAAGAAATGGAGTCGTCATCATCAGAAGTAAAAGACTCATCACTATCATAAGGATCATCAAAGGTTTCATCACAAGAATCATAAGGTGGTAGAGGAGAAGGATCCACTTTTGCTATAGGAGCAAACTCTTCATCCAAATTAGGAATGTTATCTTGACAAGACAAATCATCGGATGATATAGCATAAGACGCGTCACTAGAATCACAGTTTTCATCCTCTATTTGTGTCAAGTCTTCCACAAACTCTTCCTCAATCTCATTATCCCTTTCTTTAAACAATTCATCAAGATCAAAATCACCAAAATCACTAGTAGTAGCATGAAGGTCAATATGTGATAAAATCTCAATGTGATCATGAGGAGAAGAGGTATCAACACAAGGCTCATCACATGGTTCATTGGAAACCCTCTCAAGCTCTCTTTGGATTGGGATAAGGTTCTCAACACTAGAAACGGTTAATTCATCCAAATTGGTGTTTGTATTAGTGCTAAGAGGCTCGTCCCCCATGGTTAAAAAGTCGGTGGGTTCCACGTGAGGTAAAGGTGATGAAGGTGTGTATGGCTCAAGTATAGTCGGTGGAGAGATGGAAGGGTCTATAATAGGAACATCACTAAGTGTATCATCCTCAACATCTACTCTCAAAGAAGGCTCATCATCAGGTAAAGCATCGTTCGGTCTCATGTGTTGCAAGATGTATGTGCTCAAGCCTAATATATTCGGATCAGTTGCCTCTTGCATTGACTCAAGTGCTTGCATTACCATATTAAAAGCGTCTTTACTCAAGAAATGATAAATGCCTTGATTGTTAACGGTTTTTCTATTAGGACTTTGAAAATTTTCTTCATTTTGAAAATCGTCTTGATTTAAAAATTCTTGATTTTGAAAATTCTCATCAAACCCTTGATCATAATTACTCGCGTATAGATCACAATTATTTTCATTATGTGATGCTCCACAAGTCGCACAAGGCCCATACATAGCTCGATATTGCTTGTCTTGGAATATCTCTAACATAGGACGATTAACCAAGTGTGGCAAAGTGATCGAATATGGTAATCCTTGATGTTGAAAGGTGTCTTGATTATGGCATGGAAAATTCTCATCATTTTGAAAGCCTTCATTGTTTGAAAATCCTTGATTATGAAAGGTTTCTTGATTATAGCCTTGAAAATTATCATTATTTTGAAAACCTTCATAATTGGAAAATCCTTGGTTTTGGTATGGCACATTAAAGGTTTGATCATGAAATGATGGTGGAGGTTGTGATGAAAAACCGGAATATCCCATATAGTCATTACAAGTGTAGTTCATTCGAGTGTTAGGTTGAAAATTAGGGTTCTCGGTTCCATTGTAAGCATATCCCTCCCCATAATAACCATTATTTTGATCACATAAATAAGTATCGTGTGGACCACCACAAGTCGAACAAGACGGATAATTAGCGGTGGCGGATTGTTGTTGTAAAATCTCCCACATGGAACGAGTATCCATGTTTAGCAAGGTGGCCGAATGTATATACAAGTATAATGACGTTTAAAAGCTTCCTCAGGGAAGGAAGTAATACACCAAAGGTGGTATGTTTACACGTGTGCGAGTACACGTGTAAGTAAACACGAGGAATGAGGGAGTAGCCCTCGGTCGACTTTGAAAAGAATAAGATTACCCTCTTCGAGTTTCGATATGAAATATCCACAAGAAAGTATATATATAATTACTACTTGGGTGCAAGACCTCCAATTAAGCCTTCCTTCTTAGAATACGCACTAGTGAACGGGGGGTTAGGTGGCGCGAAGCACTTAAGTACCTATTAACCCTTAGACGGCATTTTATAGCACGTCGCCTATCTATTCACTTTAGTAGTTTGTATTCTTCGAATTATTGCCAATTGGAAGTATTTATCTATTCTTGCTTTATTTTATTAGATCGATACGCGTGTCAAGGACCGGAACGCCCCTCAACACGGTGTATTGCCTCGGCAATACTTATGGAGATAGGTAACTTGGTTGTTTTTATACGTATACTTATTTACATATAATAATATATAAAAAATATTTTTGTATTTATTTGATTTTTTAAGAAAAATACTATATCTACGTAAAAAAACGATGAAATCGATATAAGATATATTTTTGGGTGTAATCTTTTAGGAAAAAGATTACTTTTTGGATTTTTTATTTTTTTGGTTCAATTCTTTAGGAAAAGAATTGATTTTGTGATTTTTTATTTTTTTGTATTTTTATCTTTTTGATTTTTTTTTCTTTTTGATTATAATACGTAAAAATAACGTTCACAAAGTGAACGGATCCCAAAATCCAATCGTCTCACTCGAAATCGTTAATCGTCACGAAAAGAACCGGCAGCGGCGCCATTTAATATTTCGTTTTTTAGTGTAGTTGTCTTCTCAGCTCGATTCGAATTGATATAACGTTTTTAAGCAAAGACTTGATTGTTCTTGGTTGTACAAACTTGATTGGTATTCTATGTCTAATTAGCACAAAGCAATTAAAAATGTAAAAATATTATCTAGCTACGTATACGTACTACACTAAAACACATTGCAATTATGTCATTTAAATGCACAAAAATCTAAAATGAAAAAAAATACAATTTTATACTACAAATTAAAAATGCAAAATGAAAAATATTAAACTAAATTTATTTATATAAAACTAAAACAGTATTTCTAATCTAACTTTACTAAAAGTCATCTGATCAAAACTAAATGCTAAGAAACATAAAAGCCCAATTACGTAATCTTAAGTCCAAGTAACTAAAAATGTCATTACAAATCTGCTATGGTGCTATACTCACAATTTAACCATTCACTATTTAATATTTTGTTAATAGAAAATTTTATGGCTTAGTTTTGAATAGTCAAAATACTCTGACACAACACATGACCATTTAAACTATTATTCAATGACTCCTTCGAAACAGTCTATTCCTTAGTGCAAATTCCTATTTGACAGTTTACTTTAAAACTACTCGTGGGTCTTTTACTACTTTATTCCTTTAATGAAGTTAATCTCTACAGTTATGACTAACTCAAACTATCATCAGTTCTATTTTCAAGCTATTATCGTCTAAAATGTTATGCTTATGTAGAGAAATCAGAAACATGATCATAGCTAGATTACTGAACGAAATCTTAGAACAGAAACATGTACCAATCAATCAGATATACCGAATTTACAGAAACTTATACTACGACTAAATCTACTAGCGGTTTACACTAATAATGGAAGAAAACTAAAGATGCGCTTAACCATGACATCCAGGCCAGTCCGTTGTTGTCGAAAAACGCGGCGCTGAGCCGGTTTAAAACAAACACCACCAATCTCGTCTATTCTATTGCTATCTTCAACAAATCCAAACACCTGCGAGAATTTTAACCTGCAAAACTGATATAAAAACGAGAAACCAAGCACTGAAATACTGGACGAGATCCGTCGAATCCGAAACCTGCACTATATGATACTGATCTATATTGAACGATTTCTACGAACAGTTCACACCAATTCTCACAACTATCTGACCTGTAGAACTGCTATTAGCTCTCCTATTAAACTACACTACCATTCACATCTAACAGAACTCAAATGAATCGTGGTCGTTAACGAAGCTTCTAGCTAAAACTAACAACTCGTCAATTGAATCTAAAAACTAACTCTAAAACTGATAACAAAAAGTTTAAAAACAGAAACTTAGTATGAAGGAATGAAAAATCAACACCAAAAGCTAACTACAAACGCTAAAACTGATTCGTCATTAAAAAAAAAACTCCTAGACCTGAAAAGCTGATTAAACTATGAGTAAATTGTGCTATATATCTTTTACTAACTCTCCTATGAAATCAAATTCACTTGAACTCTAATTATCAAACTAAGATCAACTGAAATAACTGATTTAACAGACTTCGTAACCGAAAGTTAAACACACTCAATCATCGATGGCAGAAAAACTGATAACAAACAAGATTAACTGAATTATCTGATTCGAGAATCTGAATTCCAACTGATGACGAAAGGTTAAGAAAACTAAACGGTAAAGAAAACTTGAACAGATTAACTAACTTTTGAGCTAATTAGAAGGAAAGAATGAGAAAGCTTTAAAGAAAAAGAAAATTCATTAATGGTGAAAACGGTTACAATTCTAACTGAAAAGAAACTGAATCTAACTAATTGATTAACTGAAATTCATAAAACTTTGAAAGAAAACTAAACTACTCCTAACTAACTATGTGAACTACTCCTAGCTAACCGGTTGCAAAATGAGGTCTTCATCTCTTTTTATAGCCGTCTGGAGAGGTAGAGTGACGTGGCTCCACCAATGATTGATTGACACGTGGAAAATACGAGGTTTGCACTTGTTCTTCATCTTTCTTCAATTTGGGGCTTTCTTTATCTTTAACTCTTGATCTAATTGATTAGTATCTCCTTGTAGAGGAGATCAAAAGGAGTCTTTTTCTAGTTGTAAACTTCGCTTGATTCTTTCTTGATCGTGCTTGATTCTTGTTTGCAGGTTTGGGAGGTGAAGAAGATGAAACCGACTGTATCTTTCTCTCTCTTCACTTGGAGAAGACGTGTGTTTATTTGTTTGTGAGTTTTGACCGGTCTTTGGTCAATGACCAAAGTTATAAACTTTACTTTTCTTTTTTTATTTGCCATCTTAGTCCTTTCATATTTCATTTCTTTGCAAAAGTGTATAAAACTTTTATCTCATTTCCATTTCATCCTTAATCTTTGTAGAAAATTGCAAGTCTAGTCCTCCATCTTTGAGAATATTGGCAAATATGGTCCTTGAAAGCTCTATTGTCCTTTTCTTCGTCTTTTCTTCAAATAAATCCTTGAAAGCTCGTGTTTTGTCTCGAATGTACCTATATACCTGAAAATACACAAACACCAAATACACGCGTAATTCTGATAATTAACAGTTAAATATGATGTATTTGACTGTGTTTTTAATGGTTTTAGGATCATTATTGATGAGTGTTTTCACACTTATCAAATATCAACAACGATGAAGTCCACGGGATAATAGAATTTCCCAACTTTCACGAAGACGTCCTCGGCAACTCCACAAGCTAGAATCGTAGAATGATCGGCCATTTCGATTGACATTCTTGAAGGAGTGAGATTTGGAAGATTGAGCGATTTAAAAATCTCGAGAGGCATCAAATTAATACTAGCACCAAGATCGGCCAAGGCGTAGCATTCTTCCATGTCTTGGATAGCACATGGGATTAAAAATTTTCCAGGATCACCGACTTTTTGAGGTATGCGGCTTAGAAAAACCGAAGAACAACTAGACGATTTTTGCAATTTTTCTTTGTTATTCAACATACTTTTGAAGTTCGCGGCAAATCGAGGCATCATGACTAAGGCGTCGGCAAAACTTATATTAAAATGCAAGTCACGAAACATTTTCATAAAGAGTTCAAATTGATAATTATTTCGTTCTTGTGCCTTTTCCTTGTTTCGTCTTGATGGGTAGGGTAAAGGTGGTGTGGGTTGGGGCAAATTGGGCATAGGCATCGGCCTTGGAATCTCGGGTTCCATGATGGGTATTGGTTCAACCGTAGGTGTGGTTTGAGCGGTACTTCGTGGGATTGTAATGTGCTCCTTTTCAACCACAACCTCGGGTTCTTTCTCTTTTTCCTTCTCCATAGAAGTACTTGGACGAGAAATGGGTTCTTTGAAAGTTTTACCACTACGAGTGGTAATAACCTTCAATTCTCCTTTCGGGTTCACGATGGTATCACTAGGAAGACCACCCGAAGAAGAGGGCTTACACATGATAGCTTCAAACATTTTAGCCATACGGTCCTCAAATTTTGATTGCCTAGCATCCGCTTTCAACAATTCTTGCTTAATCTCATGTTGTCCTTGCTCCATTTTTTGTTGATTTTGTTGGAGTCGTGTGACATTTCCTTCCATTTTATTAGCATGAGTTTTAAGTTCATTAGAAAGTTCGTTTTTAAGCTCGTTTTTCAACTCGGATCTTAAGCTAACCATTTCACGTTGCATATTGTCAAACTTAGCATCATTAGCCTTAGCATAACTCAAAAACTCTCCTTGAAGATTTTTGGTGTGATCGTTTTGAAAACCTTGGGCATTGTTTTGAAAATCACGGTTTTGGTTTTGGTTTGAAATTTGCCCATTTCCACTTTGGTAATTACCTTTGTTATAGTTCCTTTGATTTCCTTGGTAATTTCCACCTTGGTTGTTGTTGCGATAATTATTAGCATTTTGATTGGGTGGAGCTTGATTCGAACGTGAACCTTGACCGATTTGGTTATAAGTTCCCGTGGCTACAAAAGCATTCGAAGTGTTACCATCCGCGGTAATGCACTCGGAAAGATCATGAGCTCCCCCACACGACAAACAACTCTTAGAAACCGCTTTAACCGAAGCGGTGTTGGAAGCTTCTTGAGCCTTCCAATGGGACATAAGGTTAGCAAATCTATCGAAAAATCGGTTTTCTTCAGTTGCTTCATCATGTAATGCATTGATACTACGAGACGATGATGACGAGCCCAATTTGGCAACACTCGGTGTGTGACGAGGGCTATAAACCTTAGACCTATTCTCGATTATGACCAAAGCTTCTTCAACCGTTTTACACAAAAAATTACCACCCGCGGCGGCATTTAAATAATCTCTTTCATGATCGTTAAGTCCATTGTAAAACGTGTCGATTTGGTGCAAATCGGAAAAACCATGATGAGGACATTCATGTAACATCTCCTTAAACCTATTCCAAGCCGTAGAAAAACTTTCATTTGATTCTTGTGAAAATTTAGAAATCTCATTTTTCAAATGCGTAGTCTTAGAGGGCGGAAAAAATTGGTTCACAAACTTCGAAACGAGATCCTTCCACGTCAATATAGAATTGGGTGGCTCTTTCTCTAACCAAATTTTAGCGGGCCCCGCTAAGGAATACGGAAAAAGCATCATCTTAATCGAGTCATTCGAGACATCCTTGAATTTGCACGTGGCGGTAAGACGATTAAATTGGCGGATATGGTTGTGCGGATTGTCCTTCTCATCACCACGGAATTTGTTGTTTTGGATCATCGACAACAAACCCGTTTTAACCTCAAAATTCTCCGCAAGGATTGCGGGAATCACAATAGCTTCTCCATAACCCTCGGTGGGTGCTTGAAGTAACTCCATCATAGTTCGATTCGCCATGGTTGGTTCTTCTCGTACAATGGGTTCGTCAATAGGAGACTCCTCACTAGAATGAGTGAGTGATTTGTTTCTTCGTTTACGAGCACGTCTAGCTTTAGAGCGAGTTTGCATAAACGTCACGTACAACGAGAAGGCGAGCAAAGAAGATTCATTTTGGTATTTTGTGTTTTTTTCAATTTTTTTGTGGTTTTTGATGGTATTAACTTTTTTGGAAATTGGTGAATGTATTAAGTAGACAACAAAGTCCACAAATATCCTCCTCAATCAAATCTCTTGATTAAAAAGGCCTCAAGGAATGAAAACGATCACGTGGAGTGAACGCCTTCGATGACTTTAGAACGATGGTGGAACACCAAATCGTTCAAGAGGGTTTAATCAAATGGAAACCAAGAAAATATATATGATATGTAATAATACTTTGGGCGGCAAAACCCTCGATTCACTCTCAAAATCAAATACGCACAAGCAAGCGGAGGAAACGAGGCGGCGCTAAGCACTTAAGAGCCTTTTTCCTTTAGGTTGTGAAATACAACCGCCTTATACCCACCTTATAGTTTGTATTATCAAAATTAAGCTTCACGAAAGTATTTATCTATTTTTGCCTTTTTTCTTTGGTTTGAGATTCGAATACAATGATCGAGTGATGAAATCCCGAATCAAGGTTGTGATTGCTCACGTATTTGGAGTACTTGTGTATTTATTGTTCTACGTATACAATATAGTAATAGTATTCACACAAAAACCGAAAAACGATAATACGTATTAATAGAGTGCTATTAATACAAATACTATTATGGCTAATATAGAAAAACAACAATTGTTCAGTCAAAACACAACACGCCTCCCCGGCAGCGGCGCCACTTTGATAGTAGTAAATTTAGTCAACTTACCTTTAGGAAAAAGTAAGCAACTAAAAATAGGGTAAGCGTTAACGAGCGGTTTAGGAAAACCACAAGTTATGACCCAATGAGTGGGGATCGTTCTCTCGAGGAGGCACGTGTGTTGTGTAATGAATGATTGATTATGTTTTTGATTATTAATGAGAAGAAAAGAAGAGAAAATGACGAAGACGAAAAAAATAGAAAAATAAGGCAAAAACACTACTAGAAAGTTACGACGAAGAAACGTAAAAAGTGCAAAATTTAAAATTTTAATCTAAAAATTCCTAAAAATTAATAAAAATCCACAATAAAATTCTAAGGGTTTACAAAAAATCCAAACTTGCCAAAACCTTTTAATTAATTTAATAATGACTTTTTAATGCTAATTAAAGCCCTAAAAATCACTTTTAAATATTAAAAAGCCCTAAACAAGATTTAATAGTTTGTAAACCTTAAAAACAACCTAATTAAACTAAAAACTATTTTTAAAAATTTTAAAACCAATTTAAACTATTTTTAATCTCCTAAAAACTATTAAAATCTATTAAATCTTAAATTAATTCTAAAAATTAATTGAAAAGCCTAAAAATTATTTGGAAAGTGACAAAGGTCATATTTTAATGTCTAGATAGGAAAAATGAAAAAAAGTTAAAAATAAAACTTTTAATTTCTATGAATAAAATAATAATAAAATAATCCAAATAATAAAAAGTTCTCAAATAAATTCTAAAAAATTCTCAAAAATCCTAAATATTCTAACTAAGAAGAAAATGTAAATTAAAGATTCTAAAACCTCTTAATTAATTTTATATTAATTTTTAAAGTTGTCTAAAAAACCTAAAATCAAATAAAATTAAAAATTAAAGTTTTTGAAAACTTTTTTATATGTAAACCTCAAAAATACAAATTAAAACCTAAAAACTATTTTTTTGTATTTTTTAACTACTGTTCACTATTTTTTTAAGACTTTCTAAAAATAAAACTAAAAATAATCCTAGAAATTAATTAAATAAAAGGAAAAATAAAATTTTTAAACAGAAAAATCCTAAACTCTATTTAAAACCTAGGAAAAATGAAAAGAAGCAGAAATGCTTAATAAATAAGCTGAAAATAAACAAATAAGCCACGGCTTGATTTAATAAGCCCAAATGAAAACGCCCTTAAATATAATTCAAAACCAAATCTATCAGTCAAAGTCCCTAGGGCGCAGATGGTTAGCACGTTGTGTTGTGAGAGGAGTGGCGCAGGTTCGAGTCCTGGCCACGTCCTTTTTGATGTTTATATTTTTTTTTTAAAATTTAAAAAAAACTCAATCCAGTACTCTATTGTGACTTGAAAACACAAACACAAATCCTTTTTATGCAAGATTCAACAAGTTATGAGTCAAAACGTATCCAGTTTTGCTTGTTCTTCTGATGAACAAGTGAAGAGTTCTTCACTTGTCAAATTTTGAGCCAAGAGGGCTTGGCTGCTTGTTTTTGTGGATGTTTTTGGAACAAAAGGGCACCCCTACACTCTTTCTGAGTGTAGGGAGTCAAGAACAAGCAGAAAAACAACACCTAGCACATAAGATGATCACAAACCAAGCACACAAGGCAATACAATGTTTCTGAGACAAAAAATGAGGTCTGGTGGGTATAAGAGCTAAGTACTTGCACCCTATTGAGTTTCAAGGTCCCAAATTAAGCACTCACAATCACCAATTGATACTCAAACAATCTCAACTTACAAGTAACCCTAATACTAACAAGCATTCAAGAATCAAGCATCAAAATCTCAAAAAAATGAGCAGAATAGATGATATGCAGATTTGGTTAGGCTATTTCACTTTTTGACACACAAACTTGCTTCAAAACTTCACCAATCAAACTGCTATCTAACAAGAAACCTAACACAATACCATTTATCCTATCTAACACCTTCTTAATTCAAAAATTAAGATCTATGCCCTGCTAAAACCTGTTTCCAAACAGTCCTTTAACTTTCTGAAACTAAGATTTTTCAAACAAACTCTCTTAAAAACTCATCCAAACTGATTCATATCTACTCTAGCATGCATATTATAACACAAGAACACAAAACAAGCAGATTTTCACACTTATAGCACTCAAACAAACCAATCACATAAAACTGCTATTTTCTGAAAATTTTAAAAGGGAGAAGTTCCCTTACCTAAGAACCCTACAATCCAGGGTTCTAGTGGAAGATTTTCCACCTCCCTACCAACTCGGGTTGGTGCAGAATAATGATCAACAACAGGTCTTCCAACCTGTTTTAAGAAAATCAAAAGAAGAACATAAAAATATGTATATTTCACTTTCTTTCTTCCTTAACCTCTTTCAAAAACTTTTTAAACCTCTTAACACGTTTTCAAAACACTTTATCACCAAATAAATCAAACCTTTTAACACCAAAACCTTGGAACAAATTCTGTCACAATCATTCTCAGATTTTCAAAAACCTTAACTAATTTTGGAACTCAAAATTAGTTAACCAATATAAAAATGGAACTCAGAATCCTTAGCCTTTTCACAATATACAACTTTTAAAAACAATAAAAAGGAATTACACTTGAGATTATCAAACACCAAACTTTTAATTTCTTAAAAAGGAATTACAAGTGAAAATTGCTAAGAAACTGGAACAAGAGGGGATACCATACATTGGTCCTCCTTAAGTAGACTAACTAGGAACATTCTAGGTCTATGAATAAAAAAATACATAACTAAAACCCTAATACTGGAAATGCCTAAAAAGCCCCTTTCTTCTTGGACGGATTATTGGTCAAAAGTCACCCATGTGATGCCAGTGATGTTTGAATGGATTTGGAACGTTGGATGAGCCTTGGGGACCAAGGGGAGTGATCCTGGGTGTTGGTTTGGTCGGGCATTGGGTTTGGGTGAGTGAGACGTGAGCAGGGGAGGGGTCCACCTTCACATGGGGTTGTCCAGGATCACGGTTTGGGTGTGGGATGTGATGAGGGTGTGTTAAATTTGTTATCTGGAAGGTTTGAACCAAAAACCCTTTGGTTTGAACTCAATTGGACCTGGTGATAATTAGGGTTTAAGTGGGATTAGAATGGGGTTTAATCTATTTTGGGTAAAAGGATTTTTAAATAAAGTGTTTGGAGGGAAATGGGTAAGTGGTTTGACTTGGTTGACTGGGGTTTATTAAATAAACCGGGTTGTGGACGGGTAGGGTTGGTTTTGTGGGTGGGTGGTGGGTAATTGGGTGGGTAGGGCTGAGGTGTCACTATCTGGTTGGTGGGAAGGTTTGGGTAATTGGCAAACTTGGTCCCCAGGCTATTCACTTTCTTCTACTTTGTAATAAAACCCCAACAGCGCCCATTTAACCTTTGTCAACTTTTGACAACTTGTCAAATTTGGCACAAAGGTTTACAAAACTTTTTCCAAGGGCTCCTTTTGTATAAACTTGATTCTTCAAGGACTGGAAGTGTAATATCTTCAAATATTAAGGACCATTCTTGTACAATTGATAAATGGAGGGTCAATTGTGACAAGTTCTTCAAAGATGAGGGGCCATTTTTGCCAATCTTCAATTCTTCAAGGGTCTTTTTTGCAAAATTCCAAACTTGGGCCCGGTTCATTGTGCGACTTCATTTCCCGTGTTCGTTTTTGATTGATTCTTGTGTTCTTTTGCCAATTCCTCAATATCCGTACCTAAAAATACACAAGTAACAAACACGAGCATATATTTGGTCTATTTTATGATATTTAATGCATTTTAAGGCCGTTTTGGACGATGAGACTATGTATAAAAGCAGTCTCATCAAGTAGAAAGACGATATATAGTTTTAAAGCATCGCACTTGGTTACGACAATCATTTGTGATATTAACTTTATCTCGCTTGTAAATTGACTTACCACTTGTCACGACAGTCATTTGGTTGGCTGATTTGGTGTTTCAAAATTGATCTGTTGTAGCTGAAATATTTTAGTTAATTTCAGCTTAAGAAGGAAGACTAATACGAGGGTTAACATGACTTATTCGCTAAGCGCCATGTGACAGATATTGCTCAGGTCAGATTTGTTTATATTCTTGACCAACTTTAAGATCCACAATGAGTAGCTTAGTTGCCCAATAGCTCGACTCTGAAATTTTTATTGGCATGTCATAGATCCTAACGTAAAATAAATGCACATCGTTCTCTGTTGTCCATATACACATGGTGTCGTTCATATTGTACGTTTCACATTTACCCATCAGAAAATGATCATCTCTTACTATTGTCATATGATTGCTTTCAGTTGAAGAAGAATTCAACAGTGGGTGGGATTGACTAATATATAACTGACACCTTTGGAGAGGCCTTATTCGACTCTTGCAAGGAAGTAAAGTTCGATACCATGAATTCTCAGGCTTTGTTGGTGTGCTGGTGCTACAAATTTTAAAGGTAACTTATCTCTTTTTCTCCCTGTAACCACATATTAATGCACAAACTTACACATGTTGTTTCCTTCTGCTGGTTTCCTGTGTGAAATAGTTTGAGAGTAACTTCCATGTGTGTATTTTTTTGTCAGAATAGTTTGCTTTCATTGGTCGAAAAATAGCCCTTAATATATCAGGTTCACCCTATACGAGCCAGATGCTGATGAATCAGTTGGAATGAAGCCTACGAATCTCACTGCTTACTCATGTGGTGACACATCGATAGGTTGTTCTTGTGGTGAGTGTCCTTCGGCTCCTGTTTGTTCTAGTTCTGCTCCCATACAAACTCACAAAAAGGGTTCTTGCTCAGTGAGGATTGGCTCTCTTGAGTTGTGTAAATTCAAGTTTTGAACGTTGAAATGATTATTGTGTTTAGAGCAGTTTTGAATGGTACTTGCAGGTGAAATGTATTGAAGTTTCATTAGCAATAGTCTATATTATATTGGCCTATTTGTTTCTTGGATGGGGTTTGTGCATTAAACAAGGATCTAGGAATCCCTCTTTAAGAGCTAATCCATTTGCGAATATGACTAATGGTGGCCGAGTACAACATGTTCGTAGTAAAAAAGTTGAAACTATTGCAATGCAGGTACATAGTAACTTTCAATTTTGGTTACGTGTTGTATGATATACTAGCTTGTTACATCTTTCTTATGGTTATTTCAATTACTAGATGTTGGAGGATGTCCCTCATATCACAAATGATGTTCAGTTTTCACCTGTGCAAAAGGTACATGGCGAAAAAGTTCAGGTCAGAGCTTATACCATGGATGGTAAATAGTTGCACATTTTTATCAGGATATCCGAATCCTGTTCGGTACGGTACCGGTACCATTAATTTATGCTCGGGAAAAAATTGGTACCACCAATTCGGTATGGGATCACCGTACCCATCCCTATTTAGATGTTATGAAGGGGATAATGGCGACTTACTTGAGTTTGGGATTCTAAACGTTGAACCAACTATATTAGTGTAGAATATTACACCCGAAGATCAGTTTCTTGTATTGGCATGTGATGGTTTGTTGTGGGATCGTTTTAGTGACCAAGAGGCTATTGATGTAGTCAAAAGTTCTCCACATGATGGAATTTCCAAAATACTTGTTAAAGTTGCACTAGAGGTAGCAGCGAAGAAACATGAAATGAGATACTCTGACTTGAAAAAAGTAGATCAGGTGTCAGAAGACATTTTCAACACGATATGACAGTTATAGTTCTGAACTGCCACTCGCCAAACACCCAAACTTCTTCTAGTTGGCTAAAGTCATTTGTAAATTATGATTATTTATGAATATGATTGATGTGATTGTGCTTAAACTCTACAAGAAGACAGAAGCTGAAGGGAATGCCTTGAAGTTGTGCTGGCTTATATGTATTCTAAGTAATTATTAGATATTTGTAACGAAACTATCTTAGCGTGTGTATAGGCATGCCATGGAGATAAAATATCAAAAGTTCTTAATAGTCTTATTTATGGTAAAAAAAAGGTACCTGATCTCCATATTTCCTTTACCATTGTAAAAATTCAAAATCTGTTATCCCGATTTAGAGTGTGTCTTTGTATGAGAAAATTAGTTTGATTCCTTAATTCTTGGTGGGATAACGCAAATGAATGCTTTTGACATATCAGGTGCAAAGCACCTCGTTGTCACAGGTCTTGGCGATGATGATCAGTGAATTGAGGATGACTTTATAGCTTGATACCTAGCGACATTTCTAGTGATAATTTATGTATTGAGCAACATTCATGCGAGTAAATCTCTTGGGAACTAGCTGTGTTTTAATTAATTATGTCAGTCATTTTCATGTAAGAAATGCTATGGCCAGAGTTAGATCACCCTTCTTCTCAAAGAAGATGTTTATTCAGTGCAATTATCAGACAATGAATGTGTTAACTGTTAACATTTATGTTATAAAGAAATTTTATAGATCTTAACGTCCTTGTCAAAGAGTTGTCTTTAAACTATACAAACAAATGCCGTTAATTCATACACGCGGATGCCCTTAAAACAGTCAGATGCTATATAATGAAACAAATAGATGCCTTGAACTGAAATACAATCGTATATAGTATAATGTATGAATAAAACATTAACATAACACATATGACACAAAGCAGATCCACTTTCCAGAATTTGTATTTTAGTATTCATAATTACATGCTTATCCATTATTAGGATTTCGGTGTTGAATTTTCACATCCGATTGCAAAAACCTGATACACTGCCTAGATGCGGCCATCACCGGTGATGATATCCTTTCCCCTTTTCCATTGTCATCATATCATTTCTCCTTTTCCACCATATCTGCTATCTTTATACCCACCTTAACCCCTATCAAAGCTACCACCATAGGACTTGGAACCACCACCACGACGTAACAGGTTGTCATATCAGAAATCATTGCCAGCTCATTTTGGCTCGGCCCTCTTAATCTCCACCTAATATAAGTGACATCTTATCAGTCCTACTTTCTTATAAAATGAACGGTAAAATCTTGTTAAGACTGCAGGCTATAGGGTTATTCCCTGCAAATTAACTTACTCGTTTGCCTCTAAGTTCGTGTAGTTGACCATCAACGAAGATTTTGTCCACAACTTCTTCAGTATCAAATGTAATGGAAGTAGTGAGTATTATGTATAATGTCCTTCTCAGACTATGTATGACTGCTGGATGGTATCTATGTCGATGTTCTTCAACTTTACAACTGATTCCACATGACCTTGAGCGTAAGCATCTCTCGCAGCCTGCACCGTTTTTCATTCATTGGATGTATTAGAAAATAGTTACTTTAGAGAATTAGATCATATATGTCACAGTCCATGTAGGTATCATGTAAAGGTAGAAGGTTTTATATACATTTTTTACGTCTAAACTATTGGTATATAGAGTGAAAAGAGTTGTCATCTCTACCCGGCGTTTTGTATCTTCAGCCATTTGATTAAGTTCAATGTGGTTGTTGCGTTCAACATACTGCACTTCTGTTGGGTCCAGTCCGTGTAGTGTCCTTTCCTTCCCAAAGTTCTTTTTCCTGGTGAAAACAACCTGCAGGAAACAAAAATATATAAGTACTTAACTAAACTCCAGTTTGCATAAACAACAATTAACGTTGCAATCTGAGATGAAATGGAAAGGAACATCAACCAATTATAGCTTATCTGATGAAGAACTTGATGAGATCAAGTGGGATATACATAATACAATGTTGTAAAGCCATATTACCCCATCCCAACCCCATATGATCGCTTCAATTGCAACAAAACTCCAGTTTGCATAAACAACAATCAACATTAATAAACTGAAAAAGATTGGATGCAAATTATGACAAAATATGAAAACAAGCAGATTCCCTTTAAATAACCAAAAGATGCCCTTTATATAACAAACAAACGCTCTAAACTATTTTTAGCAGATGATACTTTCCCTGAACTTGATCGTTTAAGAGGGCCATTGTTTTGCGGATTGGCAAGAAGGGAAACCCCCTTGCGGTCTGTGAGCTTTTTTCACATGAGGGCCCATCTTACTGGAAAAACAAAGGAATACTTTCATAAGCAAAATAAAAGGATATAATAAAATGTATATGTTGGCTTCTTGTGTAAAAAAAATCCGGACCTTCTATTCTTCTCAAAACCAGGTCTGCTACTAATCAGTGGCTTAACCGTAGCTACATCATCCAACTTCATGATAACAAAGAGATTCCTTAAAAATATTAATTGATTCCCTAAATAATACTAATTGAGGCCCTAAATGATAACAACGATATGCCATAATAGTTTTAATGATGCAATAATAACGCACATTAAGATTGTTAATGAAGTGTTTGGTAAAGGGTATAAAAGGTTAGAATGGGATGAAAATGAAAGAATGAGTATTTTAGGATGTTAATATTGATTGATGTAGAAAATTTTGAGGCTATAATAATAAAAGGTGGAGATGGTGAACCATGAAAGATGGATACCTAAAGAGTATCAGTAATCATAAGCACTCTCGATAAGCCTTGTGGTTACTTAGTGGAACCATAAAGTGATAATCATAAAACAAGTGATAAAGCCCAAGTAATAGGCACTAGTCTAATAGCTAAAAAGGAAATTATGAAAAATTAGTAACGTATTACCAGTGAAGGGCCTGCGTTTGCGTTTGAGGTCGTGGTCAAGCTGATTACGCCATCTAAGACGTCATGGTTTACCAGACCGACCAGAGACACCTTTGGCATTTGGTATGCGTTCTAAATCAAACACAATTAAGGCAGAAGTATACCACTAAAGCAGCCAAGCCCAACATCTATAGTACACATTCTTGTAGTCCTTAACATGACACATACCAATATATGTAACATCAGAGCCCGATACATTATACAACCTCTGAGACGAAGCTACACTAAATTCAAAACAATCCAGCTGCCAAATCTTCAACATTGTCTTTTGAGAATTTTTATTCTGCAAATTATAAAATTGTATATTAGTCAAAAAGGGAAAACGAAGAGATTTCACAGTTAAAACTTTACGTTCAAAAATTTAAATGAAAAAAAACTAAATTACAATGAAAGAATATAATTACATGTAAAATTTGGACATACATAATTTATGGTTAACCCATGTATTCAACCGTTATCGAACCCTCCCGACCCACTCATTTTGATACCTCTAACAATGACTAGATTTTAAGAAGCAATAAGACTTACCTCTTTGGCGACTCAATCCCATACGACAACTTCTCTATTGGCATCAGCGGAGGCAAACATAAAAACATCAGGAGAGTATGAGAGTATGAGAGTAATGTATCACGGTAAGCGCACCTTGATGCTTTTCAAGGACAACTTCTTCGATAAGATAGTCTCCATTGAATGAATATATACGTAGTTTACCATCGTACCCACCCACAACCCCTTCAGTTTCATCCAGTGATATTCAATATGCAGACACAATAAATAGTCAACAAGATCTGTTTACCACAGAGGAGGACACTACATTCCTCGATTGCAATCAATGCAAGTTCAGAACCATTACTAGAACAAGACATAAGGTTGATTTAACTCATGAGTATGAGTATCATACATCAATAAAACTTCTATGTTTCTCGTTGAAAAAATGATACAGAGGTAAATTATTCATTAGGTATATCTATAGATGGTCCAAGTGAGTGAAATAAATAAAACTAGCTAAAAATAAAACTAGTCAAATGTACTGACCACCTCAAATAGGTTGAGAGTTACCTACATTATATATTTAGTGCACAAAAAACCCTACGTCATTTAGTAAAACACTAAATTGTCATTAAAACTTAAAGAGTACAGTCTCGTAATTGTAATTGACATGCTAATTACATGTAAAATTTGAAATATACATGATGCCCTAGAACAACTTTGAACTGATTCCCTAAAACGTGTTTGCTATGATGCCCTAATATCGTTGTTAACTGATGCCGCAATATAGTTGGGAACCGATGCCGCAATATAGTTGGGAACCAATGTCGCAATATAGTTGGGAATCGATGCCGCAATGTAGTTGGGAACCGATGCCGCAATATAGAACAGATGTCTTGAACCAACAAACAAATCTATGCTCAACTACACACTTAAATTATATGCTCTATTTTCATGAAACAATCGAACACATGCCTTAATGACAAAATAAAAACTAATACATATGCACTCAAATAAATAAAAAATATCAATAAAATCGAAAATTATCTAACTTATGGTTGTCTGGATGCTCTTGTTCTTTCGGAAGCATCTTTTGAAATGTGTGCGAACTTAGCTGAGTTTTTATAATATGTAATTTGATGCACTAATCTTACACATGTGCAGTAATGTGTTACGTGACTCGCTAAGTATACATATACGGATGCCAGACATGTAACCTTATGCACCAAATACAAACACGAATGCCTAACATGTAACTGTTGCTTATTCATATCATTCAATAATAAACACATATGCCGCATATTAATGCTTTACAAATATGCAATGTCATTCAGACTTCTTATCAAACACCTAGTGTGCTCAATGTTAATAAACACATTTTTTACACATTTGTTTGTCAAAATTGTTCCAAACTAGAAAATGATCATTGAATCACTCAAACATATACCTGATGTACTGATTCATAACTTATAATTTACAAAATACTACTCACAAACTAATAGCACATCATATATCTTAATTCAATAGAATATTGTGTAAGAACTTACAATTGGGTTTTGAAATGATGGAGATGATTTTGATGATGGAGATGGTGGTGGAGGAGATGGTGGCGAAGGAAATGGTAGCGGCGGAGATGGTGGCGTCTGAGATGGCGGCGTCTGAGATGGTGGAGTCTGAGCGACGGAGATGGTGTTCGAGAAGAAGGTGGCGGAGGAGATGGGCGCAGCTAGATGGTGACGGAGGAGATAGTGGTGATGGAGATTGTGGTTATGTTTCTTATCTTCGACAATACTCTTTCTATTTCTTTTTGTTTTCATTTTTTACCCTTAAGTTTGACAGTTTTGCAAAATCTATCCTCCGTTTTTAGATGTTGCAAAAGTTACCTTGTACTTTTGTTTTCTAAGTTTTCTACGAAAGGAAGGTTTTCTCTAGAACCCATCCCTATATATATATATATATATATATATATATATATATATATATATATATATATATATATATATATATATATATATATATATATATATATATATATATATATATATATATATATATATATATATATATATATATATATATACTAGTGGCAAAACCCGTTCGATGGACGGGTATGACTTCTGATTGTCGTTTTATGTTTTTTTTTAACTATTATTGTGTATAATTTTTTTAGTATACTTTTGTTTAAACGCATTACACAAATATGCATTAATCAGATATAAGCAAATAATAAGAATCATAAGATTCATAATTTTTATAAAGATAAAAAAATGCTTTGTCCTTCATTGCAAAATGAAGCTTCTTTGTAGACAACATTTTATTGTTGATTTTGCGTAATTACCATTTTCATTAGAATAAAGGATTTTCTATCCTTTTATACTTTTTTTTACACAGGCATGTAAAGTTGTCAATAAGATAAAATCGGGCGTTGTATAATAGGTCTACTTGCGTAAATGTTTGTACTTGACTTTTGTTAATAGTCATTGCAAAACACAGACAGGTGTCGTAAGAAGTATCATTCAACGTTTGTCGATAACTTTGTTAGACTTTTGTTATGACCTGTGTTTTTTATGTGTTTTATTTTTATAAATATTGTGATTTTTAAGCATATTATTTTTGAATCAAAATTATTTGTTTTATTAGGTGTTTATTGTTAACCAACTGCGCTAGCTTAGTTGGCCACCAAGAGTAATCTTAGGGAGATATTCTTGGTGAGATCTCAAGTTTGAGTCTCACTAAGGACCTTCAGGGCCCTGAATTAAATAAAAGCAGAAGTGGGGTATCCCCTAAAAGATAAGGTTTGAGGCTTGCATACTGCCTAATTGAATGCCACTCTGGGTTCGAATCACTAGCTACTAACTCGCCGTTCAAAAATCCAAAACTCATTTTTCCTCTTTTTTTGAAACACTAATATCTTTTAAACCATTAATAGTTATATGAAAATAAAATACCACCACCCCGGTAATTAATTATTTTTCTATGGATATCCTATATTATATACTTTGGACAAAAAAAATTATCGTTTTTCCACGTTTTTTTTTCGTTGTCGAAAACTATCATACTAATATCATATATGATGTAGAGCTAGTATCATATATGATATAGCTTATCATATATGATATAAAGCAATATGATATATGATTCAATAATAATTTCTAATCTAAAACAAATATCATATATGATGAAACACTATTATCATATATGATATTTCATACAATTTTTAAAAACGAAAAAAATGAATTTTTTTTAAAAGTATATCATTGTGTATATCGTTATAAAGATAATTAAATGTTCGTCGTGCTAGTATATTTTTTTAATAATTAACAGTTTAGTAGATATTTAAATTATAAAAATAAGTGAAATAATTAAATACTTTTAATCTTATTAATTAGATGGAGGTATTTGATTGCTTCTTAATGGATCAACTTAGAGCCCACTGCTGAACGGTCAAAGGCATTGTTGTTTGATAACAAATTTAATGCAACTGAATTACCCAATTTACTTCTGGATGATTTTGCTTGGATGGAGTCTCTAAACCATCCAGTGGCACCAACTGAACATTTGTACAAATAGTATATATTTTAAGGGAAAATTATGAAAAAGGTCCATTGCCCATTATGTTCTTCCCACAAAACACCTAAAATTTTCTCTTTCTAGAAATGACCTATTTTTTATGGGCAACAGGGCAACTAGGTGTAGAATACGCCAAGTGTCCTCTGTTGCCCTATATCTTAGGGCAATCTGTCAGAATTGCCCAATTCTATGGACACTTGTCAAAATCTGAACGTTTGTTGCCCTATATTCTTTGTTGGTACTTTGTTGACCTGGACCATATAAAAAAACATGTTTTTTGGGCTCAATCGAGAATTGCTCAAAATTGAAAGACTCTTTTGATAATTAACCCATATTTTAAACATTAATGCTCAAGTTCTTAAATTTACGTCTTTATACCTTATTTACACCATTGAACATAAATTGTTAAAACGATATTCCTCATTATCATCCGACTAATGTTTCTTTATCATGGTGTAATCTTTAATTGCAAATGGTTTATACAATTTTTTTTTACTTTAATGAACTTTTTTACTTAACCCCATATGTAAGACGTTTGTTATTGTGTAAATATTGTTAATAGTATTAATAATCAAAGACCATAAACTTGAATATGGCTAAGCATATTTACGTCTTTAATTCATAGTATGCATTAAGTAATATTTACATACTTGTATTACTTAATAAAATCTCTAAACATAAACAATAAAAAATCATTTTGTACATGCATTACAATGTTAAATTTGAAGTTTATGTGGTTCAGACGCATATCTACAAAACTTATCAAACACCTTCCTATCATTCAAAATCAAATTCACATAGAGCCTTTGTATAATTCAGAGTTTAGAATCATTCAGCACTGGCTCATGGTGTATCATGAATATGAATCCTTTGATATCCAAAATAAATAGGGTATCTAAAATAACCCTCCTCGTTTATAAACAGTGTTTCCGTGTCCCTTCTCAAAGTGTATCTCTAATATTGAAAGATAAGTGCCAAATAAAAAGCAAATCTAAACAACATTCGGTTCTAGATACCGTATACATAACTACATATACAGTTGATGTAAAACAAATGTTTCGACACCCGGTTTTCAAATCGACCTGATTGAGTCACCAGGTCCGGGTCAACCCCGGTCATCCCGGGTTAACCCGGTTTTTTAAAAAAATATTATTTTTTTATATTTTTAATAATTAACATAAATTATATATATAAAAACCATAAAAAAATACCGTATATTAAAGATATAAATTGTTTACCAACCAATATTATATGTAAAAATAAAATTTCATCGCAAATACGTAAAATTTACATATTTTAGAAAAAAACCCGAAACAATCAAAACCCGACTGGGTATCGGGAACCGGGTTGATTCGGGACACCTCAAACCCGGCGAGTTGAGCCGGGTTTCGAAAATATGAAACCCGGGTCAATTTGACCCGTTTTTTTGGCCGGAACCGGGTCAACCGGTTGACCCGGGTTTGAAAACATTGTTTTTTACAGTAAAACTATGTAAGCTAAAAAGAGACGAATTAGCTGTCATTAACTATGGAGAAAAGATGATCAACATAAAGATCATAAGTTTGCAGGTTGTGCTTCGAGATTCGCAATAATTTTGCTATGTCCCAAATAGCCAACTTTGTAAATAACTGGAAAGGTGGTAAATCGAGTGTTTGTTTGTCCAACTCTATAACAATTAAAAGAGTTCATGCTCGTTAGTTTATAGGCTTTGTTATCTTAATAAGCTCTTTTAAGTGAACACATTCAATACAACTGAGAAATCTCGTATTTGTGTTATATAGCTGCTACGAAATCAACTTATTGTTTTATAATAAGTTTTGAACTCATATCCTCACATAATTGAATAAGCTTTGAAATTCAAATTATTATAATCTCTTTTAGGTTACAGATTTACACCCTACTGTATCTTATATACAAACAAATCTATAAAAGTAATAGTAGCAAAAATTAGCTTACGGATAGGATTTGATTGAGGTTTTCCTTGAACCAATATCTCAAATCGCTGTCAAACCTTGGTTGATTTCAATTTCAAAGCGAAAATGATTTCTAAAAGAGGCTTCTCTGTGATCGCAACTTCTGGCTTAATATAAACATCAAACATCCGTTCAAGGGCATGTTCACAAAACATTCAAGAAGAATCAACATCATATAAACCGTGACATTCTGTAATTCAGAAGCTTGTTTTGTTGTTCATTGGCAAGTTTCAAAGTTTTCCCAACCAACCACTAACACTTGAAGTCTTCAATATATGTTCCAATCTTACCAATTACCTCATGAGCGCCAAAACAATCGAGATAATCATCCTAAGATCAGTTCACTAGCTCTTTTTAGCAATCACAAAGTCATTCAATGTTATTCAATGAATACAAACTAATTCTTATAAATTAGCAAGGGAATGAACACAACACCTACACTTGAAAATAGGTACCCATGTCAGTTGTGATAGCGGCCCACTAAATGAAAGCAAAACTATTCATGTTTTATAAGCTGATATAATAGAAACTGATGTAGCTCGTTGTACACCATGAAATAAAGTTAAGTATTTAAGTTCGACACATACGCTACAGTCAAAGGCAAATAATGATCAAGCTTTTTTTTACAAACAACTAACATGTGCGGGTTAGCTACTACTTGCGGATAGCTACTGCGGATAGCTACTACTTGCTAGTTTTGTCAAGCAAACGCTTTTTATATTCTAAACCTATCTTAACCTTTAAATCCATCCAAACATAACCTTATAAAAACGGAAAAAAGTGACGACATGCTAAATAAATCGACATATCTTTATGACCATGGTCAGTTCCCTTTATTTACTCATCTGGTGTTCATCTTTTTGTGCTTTATCTTTCCTGTGAAAGTCTCAGAAACTGAAATTCAAGGAGAATTTAGCATCTTTTATAGGACATGTGCTTTTGTGGGCAGAATTCAACTTTCTCGTTTATAGTAAGGGCACTTTATTTATAAATTTCATTGTCTGCACATAAAAGATGATATTACCTGCTGCACAAAACATTCAATCGACACTGTCTCACCTGTGTTGATTTTTGCAAGCAAAAAGGTGTAGTACCAATAAATCACTGCATTATATGTACTCTATTTTTTTACTTCTAGAGTGTCGTTCAACCATTAAACGTTTCACCTGCAAATTGAACTTCATAAAATCAATTTCACACACACCTTTAAACATCATCAAGTAAACAGTAATGACTTTATACGACTTGTATTTACATTAAAGCGAGAAGATAGCTTCTATACACATAACATTCGTCATGTCTAAAAGTAATAGAAGATAGATGATACCAAACTATAATCACTACAGATAACTATTCAAATGGAACCGCGACCAGAGGGCTTTCAAAAATTTCTCATCCCAGTTTTTGTAAAACCCAGATTTTTCCCAAAAGATTCACAAGCCAAAGTTAACTGCAGATCATAATCTAAGTAAGCTAACTATCATAAGGCATGCACAAAGCTATGTAAATCACAAACATCATTGCATAAGCAATATTTAGGATCAAAGTAAATAATAATCCAAACAGAGTTAATACATAACCAAATGAAAGAGAGTCAGGAAATCATCCTAGATGAGTGTTGCAAGTAATCATGAGCATAACATCTAATTCCTTGATTCACTTCTGAGACGTTATCGAAGAAGATGATTGAGATAAAATTGATAGTCGGAATCAACTTCATGGGAGGACAAAATGGAGATTGAAGAGGACATAAAGTTATTGAAACTGGAGGGAGGGTTGCTAGAAGACTCTTCTTGAGAAGTATTTTCGACTTGACACGAGTTCACATTGATCTCGGGTGAAATGTTCCCTTGAATGGGAGCCATGACACGATCAACGGAGAGATAAGGAGAGGAAAGAAAAGACGGAAAGTCAAAAAGAACTCTTCTAAGAAGACGAGAAAGAAGCATTCTGAAGGGAAGACTTGACTTAGACTCAAGAAGAACCAACTTAATTCTTCTAGCTATGAAAAATGCGAGATTGTAAGGAGTTGTAGTAGCAACACAATACAACATATGTGCAAGACAAGCGGGCACTAAGTCCCGATTCCCATCTAGACACATTGCATTTTCCCTAATGATTTCGGCCTAAGGAATCATGAAATCATTAAGATCGCTAGTAAGTAATTCCCAAGGGGAGAGAGTACGAACGACTCCTTGAGATTTACCAAGAATAGGATGTTCACGAGGTTTAGAAATGACATGAATTATGTCCGAAGACGATGGAAGCACAGTCACATAATGAGCATCAATAGGGGTCGATTCTAAAGAGTCAATACTCCAAGCATCGGTGAATCGACATTGACCATTAGATGGTACTCTAAGAATATCACCGAATTCTTCAAGAGTGTAAATAATGGTTTTCCCTATAATGGAAAATCGTATAGATAGACCATTATTGATGCCTATCAATGTGAATGAGCTAAAGAACTCCATAAGAAACGAAGGAAATATTGGCTCATCAATATCAAGAAGACAATCAAACCCAATAGACTTAAACATGAAGCGAATAAACTCATTTGCGAAATTGGAACGAACGATGCGTCCTTCATGGAAACAACGATGTTCAAGAGACTTAGACGAGTTTTTGAGAGAGCGAGTTAGATGAGGGTAAGGTGAAGAGGGCATATATGCTCGTGTTCGTTCATGATCTTTTTTATATCTCGAGGACATGATACGTACCTAAACAAGAGAATATTTTTCCAATCACTCATATGCAAAATAAAATCAAAGATAAAAAATATGAGAATGTGTTATATCAATTTCTTGACAAACATAGGATTGAATCCATATCATTCTCATGTTCACAATGCATCTATTCCATCATTAACCAAGAACACATGAACTATGTTGGATCAACAATGGATTAGAACATTGGTTTTTCAAAACAAGGTTTTTAGGTAAGCATTAACAATGTCATTACCTACTTGTTCATGGGTTCATCTCAAATCCATCTTTCAACCAAAATCATTTAGCCTAAATTCGGATTTGTTCTACAAGTGGATTTTAGTGAAATATTAATGAATATAAACCTAAGGAATCATAGTAAAATAACCATGTAAACCCACATTCCTATAAAGGTTTTAATTCAATTTCAATTTTAAAAATCCCCAATTATGAAAGGATGAACCCTAGAACAAAATAGATGAAATTGAAAGAAAATACTTACAATTAATTGATGTTAGATGATGGATGAGTGAAACCCACAACTTGGAATCAATTAATTTAAGTGATTGAAGGTTTTGGAAGCTTCAACAATGGTAGAAAAACAAGAAAACCGTCGCTGTGTGTTTTTGGGAGAGAGAGATAGTGGTTTGAAAATAATAAAATAATCAAACTGGCGCTCTGACAAAACTTACTGCCCGCGGTACCTTATCGATAAGGAACCGCGGGTTTGAGCCGCAGAGATAAAGAACCGCCTACATAGGCAGGTTTTTATCTTTGAATAACGCCAAATTTTAAAAACCAAGTTTTTCTAAAATACTTAAAATTATATCATGAGCTTTTTAGAATATCATTGGATCATCAAAAACACTAAGAAATATGTTTTAATGAAGGATTACGAGTTGAATCAAGATCGAAAAGAACCGAAACGGACAAACGACTACTCGTAGCAAAACGGCAAAGTGGAGAGAAGTCAAGTGAAGTGAATCAAGACTAGGACCAATGCTCAAGGGATTAATGACAATCTTCAAATAGTGGTAACGAAGAGCTTGTGTCATATATAGTGGTTTAAGACGTGCCTTTCCGGCGAAACGTTAAACGGCTTTGGTAATGAATAAACACAAAGCAATTATTCAAGTATAGACTAAGATCACTTTAAATAATAGTCTTACTCTAAACCAAAATATGAGCAAGGTATTAATTCACTTTCTCTCCCATAAAGGGCCTACTAACCGTATAGGTGCAAACCATGGCAATCATGCTTGATACTTTATGCTTCTACTAACTCACTCTACAACACCATAGTGAGTCAAGTATCCAAGCAATGCAGGTTTGAGAGGATAAAGGAAAAGAAACACAAACCACAAATAAATGTCAAGGCAAGGATACTGAGAACAAGCACATAGTCAAGTAATGATCAAAAGAATGATCAAAGGGCGTGTGGAAGAACGAAAGCGTACCTTGGCCACGAAGAGCAATCCACGAAGGAATCAATGCTATGCCCAATCAATGACTATGATGAGTACTAAGTCTTCAAGGACTAGTATCATTCCCAATCATCTTGGTATCATCATTCAAAGATGTTGAAGATCAATGAAGATGAGTCTTCTACAAGTGCAAGTAACTCAATCCACAACCAATTAAGTGATTGATCTTCATGAGTACCTACACAAAGCAAGATGCAAACTAGTAGATACATTTCAAGAGTATGTCTAAAATGCATAAAGTCTACTAATCTTAAGTGGGATGCAATATTATCAAATAATGGACCTATTTTTCAAGAACAAAATAGTTTTGACCAAAGAGAAACTTTAGTACAACTTGACCTTCTAATTTGAGGAGACAATAGATCGATCCAAGTTTCAAAGTACAATATACTTCAAAGATCTTGAGTGACCATCGCTCTGATACCAATTGTAGAAACTAGAAGGGGGGGTTGAATAGTTTCTCTTCGATTGGTGACCAAATTAAAATTACTTTCAATTTGGTTTGTATCAAAACTATCTTTTACTTGAGGCTAAGTTGCATAATGATTAGGTTCAATTCAAATGCACTAGCAAAGATAATAGGTAAGTGTAATGATAAATAAATAAGTAAAGAGTAAGGAAGGAGACAACCTAGTGGGAAGACACCAAGATTTATAGTGGTTCGACAACGAGGCTCTATCCTCGTTTCTACTCCACTCCTCGAGTACACCTACTCGAGATTTCCACTATCCACAAGCTCCCTTCTCGGCGGAGAAAACCTTACATCGTTGCTTACATTATTTTCCGATACTAAGCTAAATGTCGAGACCTAATCTTTAGCTAGGACCAATCTACACGACGTTGCCTACTTTACAATTTAACGACACAAGGCTAGATGTCGAGTTCTAATCTTAAGGTAGAACCAATCTTCACGACGTTGCCTACTTCATCATTTTACGACACAAGGCTAGATGTCGAGTTCTAATCGAAAGCTAGAACCAATCTTCACGACTCTTCACTTTGAAGCTAAGTGAGAACTTCACACAACACAACTACTAGTCACTTTATAGTTTAGTGAGAACTCACAAGACACAACCACATCACTTTATAGTTTAGTGAGAACTCCTAATCAAATCTATTACAACTCAACTAGACTTATCCAAGTACACACATGTAGCTTGGATTTACACAACACAAATCCAAGCAAACACATATGCAATGGATGTACACAACAAATCTAAGTATCCACAAATAACTTGGATGAACACAACTAGTCCAAGTATTCACAAATACATTGGATTGACCTAAAACAAAAAGGGTATCATGATGAATATGACTAGCTCATAGATTCATCTTTATTACAACACTAGTGAGTGAGTGATCTTCTCATTGGACAAGGTAAAGGAGGGGATCAAGAGGATAATCATATGTAAACATCCTTAACAATTTAAGTGATCATTTACTAATGATTATGCTATAGAAAATAGAAAGAGGGCTGAGAAAAACGTCCAAGAGGCTTGCTGGAAAATGTGATTTGACCCACTATTTAAAGGAGACAAAGTATAACGGATCTATAACGACTAGCTGTGCGCGGTACCTTATCTCAACCCGCGGTTCCATGTCGCTAAGGTACCGCGTAGGTACTTACGGTGCCGCCACTAGACTACGCTCCGTTTTTTGTCTTTTTGTGGGGTGGGAATATCTGAGGTATTTGAAACCTTCAAAGGATATTCTAACAGCATTTGGAATATGCTATTTACAAATTTTCATTTTCCATTTTAATAAAACATTTTCTAAAAAAGAAAGTTTATTAAAAAGTCTTTTGTCATATTAACAAAAGTGAGTTTTAAGGATAATCATTTTGATGATCACTAAGTATGATTAAGAAAGGTTAGTGATATGATTATTACCTTGATGATAGTGTTAGTTAAATAATTCATTTTGTGTTTTACACTAAATGTGTTGTATGGTTTGTTGTGATCAAAACTAAGAAAGATTAGCTAACACTAATAATGTTTTTAGGCATCACTTGCATTAACAATCTCCTCCTTTTTTATTACGACAAACGATAAACTCATTTACGTAGAAACACAAAATATGGAATTATTAACTAGTTTATCACTATCATTTCTCCCCCTTTGTCGTAGCAAAAAGGTTAGCACAAGTCTTTGAAGAACATCAAACTTTGCTAGTAGCTCCCCCTTAGTGGTTGCTCCCCCTTGCTTGGGGCATCAAGTTTGTGAGCTAAGGTGACATGCTACACAAAGGTTAGTAGAAAGGAAAGAAACACCAATGTATATATGATCACTACCTACTAAGTAACTTGAGAGGGAGAGAGAGAAGAAATCTCAAATTAGAAGCAAGTATTTTGCTAAGTATCTCCAAAGAGGTAATTGACAAAATCAAGCTTCAATCCGATGAAGATGATAAGCTTGTCAATGGGTTAAAGTTTAGAATTGATGGAATCACCCATAAGAAATTGTAAAAGTTAACCATGATCAACTCAAAATAGAACTAATGAAATAACACACAAACAACACAAGGTTACATAAAAGAAAAAGACACAACAAAGAAGATAGTCATACACACAATATGAGTATCTAAAAGTAATAAATATGGAAAATAAACCACTAAGCATAAGCTAGTATAATAGTGATATTTTCCAAGATTTCTTAAAAAAATAAAAGACTAAAAAGACGACGATGCATCATTCGAAGTTTTGTCCACCGGAACGAAAACTTAAATAGGAGGTCGAGTGAGGAGGAATTCAAGAAAATTTAACTTCTCATACACATGAGCAAGTTCAATTTGTTGAAATCGACAACAAGTACACGAGGATCTATGATGCAACACAAAATCGTTTGATGGGGGTATGGCATCAAACTTAGGGTTTGGTGGTGGTGGGGTTATAGGTTTGGGAATGTTTTCATAATGCCTTGTGAGGTTGGGAAGGTTGAAAGGTCATTAAGTTGAGGGGTATTGAAGGATTGTGGTGGTAGGGGAACATTTTCTTTTGCTCCAGTGATGGGGTTTATGGTATAAGTCTCATTCCAACACTTGATTAGAGAGAAGGTAGGGTTTTTGGGTGGTTTGGACAAAGATGGTTCATTCTTCTTAACCTAAATAGGTCGAACCGAGATTTTCGGTTTCTTTGAAAGCTTGGATGAGGAAGCTTTGGGTGAGTGGGGTTGTGAAAAAGAAATGTCAAGGTTAGGAATGTAGGAGTTAGGCATTGTGAGAGTGTGAGAATGAAATCTCAAGGTTATGTGAGAATGAATTCTCAAGGTTGGGAAGGTGTGAGAATGAAATCTCAAGGTTGTGTGAGAATGAATTCTCAAGGTTGGGAAGGTGTGAGAATGAAATCTCAAGGTTAGGGTATAAGTAAAATGTAATCAAGGTAAGAATTTGAATACAAAATGTGAAGTGTCAAGGAATGTTTAGTCAATTTGAGTAAACAAGGAATCTTGACAGGGTATAGGGTTTCAAAAGTTTTGACCAAAAATTCGTCAAAGACAGATTTCTGCCCGCAGTACCTTAAAGGGACCGGCGGTTCCATATCGCTAGGGAACCGTGGGGCTTTAAGGATCCGCGTCCAGAAGTCTTGAAACCAAGTTTTTACAGGTTTTTGAGAAAAATTAAGACTTTTTCAAAAAGTTGCAAATCTTGAAATTTTACCTCTATTAGCACCAAATTATGCTAGGGTTGCATAAAGCAACACATTCACAAAGAATGTCTTGACAAAGGGTGACAAAATAATTTAGATATCATTTTGAACCAATTTTAGTCAAGTTTTTAGATGTTGTGATAGATTTAGGTTCAATTTTAATTTCAAATTAAAGTTGATTAGTGTGCACAAAAGGATACAAACACACAAAGCTAAATCCATAGATCAACAACATGAAACATTCATGAAGGAAGCAAGTACAATGACAAATAAAACTAACTAATACATAGCTAGGTTAACAAAGATCTAGATTAGTAGTCTTCTTTGGCTTGGTTTTGTTGAAAACACTTATTAAGAAAACTTATCATTCATCTCCTAGGAGGAGGCATGGAGAACAAAGCAAGCAAGAATTCTTGCAACCTCCTATGTAATCCAAACATATCCATCCTAAGGTTATGGATGATGTAGTGGTTGTAAAGACAACATGGACAACTAGGACCATGTGTTTGTTGAAACCCATAGTATGGATCACCCAAAAGGAGGGAAAGTGGAACACCCAAAATTGGAATGTTTGAGTTGGGTGGAGGTGGAGGAGGCATGTTCTCCAAGGGTGATGTGGGTGAAAGTGGAGGCATGTTCCCTAAAGGGGAAATAGGTGAGTGTGGAGGTAAATTCTCCAAGGTTGGTGAAATGGGTTAGTTAAGGGGGGTAAATGGTGAAGTCACCAAAGTGTCATCAAAGTCATTCACAAAAGGAATGCTTTGGATTGGTTGGGGTTGTGTGGTCATATCCAAGGGTGCACTTGGAGTGAAGGGTGAAGAGAGCTCATTCATTCTTGAGTTGAATGAAGAGGAGGTAGAACCAATAGAGTGGTTAGTACCATGGGTGGATGATGTCTTGCATGGTGCAAGAGGTGGGGAAGGTGATGAAGAAATGAGGATAGGAACCATCTCATTCTTAGGTGTGTGGAAAGGTGAGGAGTTAGGCTTGGCTACCTTAATCCTTATTTTGAGTGTTTTCCTTGGGGTGGAGGTCTTGGAAGTGTTTGAGGTTTTGGTACACACCATGGTTGACAAGGGTGGTTTAAGGTTTAGAGAAGTATGTTTGATATGTGAAGAACATGGCAAACAAGGTGGGTTTAAATGGGTGAGGGGATGATCCAAACTAGTAATGGGTTAAAATCATTTTAGGTGAATAATGAATTTAGGTAAGCTAGTTAAGGAAATGTGCAGTTTATTACTGAAAATCATCCAAGGTTTACACAGATTTAAGAAAACAGTGTAAAGCAAAAGATGTTGTCGTGCACAGTGGCCGGCGGTTCCTTATCTAGTACCCGCGGTACCTTATCGATAAGGATCCGCGGGTCGATATGCAACCGCGACCAGAGGGCTTTCAAAAATTTCTCATCCCAGTTTTTGTAAAACCCAGATTTTTCCCAAAAGATTCACAAGCCAAAGTTAACTGCAGATCATAATCTAAGTAAGCTAACTATCATAAGGCATGCACAGAGCTATATAATCACAAACATCATTGCATAAGCAATATTTAGGATCAAAGTAAATAATAATCCAAACAGAGTTAATACACAACCAAATGAAAGAGAGTCGGGAAATCATCCTAGATGAGTGTTGCAAGTAACCATGAGCATAACATCTAATTCCTTGATTCACTTCTGAGACGTTCTCGAAGAATATGATTGAGATAAAATTGATAGTCGGAATAAACTTCATGCGAGGACAAAATGGAGATTGAAGAGGACATGAAGTTATTGAAACTGGAGGGAGGGTTGCTAGAAGACTCTTCTTGAGAAGTATTTTCGACTTGACACGAGTTCACATTGATCTCGGGTGAAATGTTCCCTTGAATGGGAGCCATGACACGATCAACAGAGAGATAAGGAGAGGAAAGAAAAGACGGAAAGTAAAAAAGAACTCTTCTAAGAAGACGAGAAAGAAGCATTCCGAAGGGAAGACTTGACTTAGACTCAAGAAGAACAAACTTAATTCTTCTAGCTATGAAAAATGCGAGATTGTAAGGAGTTGTAGTAGCAACACAATACAACATATGTGCAAGACAAGCGGGCACTAAGTCCCGATTCCCATCTAGAAACATTGCATTTTCCCTAATGATTTCGGCCCAAGGAATCATGAAATCATTAAGATCGCTAGTAAGTAATTCCCAAGGGGGGAGAGTACGAACGACTCCTTGAGATTTACCAAGAATAGGATGTTCACGAGGTTTAGAAATGACATGAATTATGTCCGAAGACCATGGAAGCACAGTCACATAATGAGTATCAATAGGGGCCGATTCTAAAGAGTCAATACTCCAAGCATCGGTGAATCGACATTGACCATTAGATGGCACTCTAAGAATATCACCGAATTCTTCAAGAGTGTAAATAATGGTTTTCCCCATAATGGAAAATCGTATAGATAGACCATTATTGATGCCTATCAATGTGAATGAGCTAAATAACTCCATAAGAAACGAAGGAAATATTGGCTCATCAATATCAAGAAGACAATCAAACCCAATAGACTTAAACATGAAGCGAATAAACTCATTTGCGAAATTGGAACGAACGATGCGTCCTTCATGGAAACAACGATGTTCAAGAGACTTAGACGAGTTTTTGAGAGAGCGAGTTAGATGAGGGTAAGGTGAAGAGGGCATATATGCTCGTGTTCGTTCATGATCTTTTTGATATCTCGAGGACATGATACGTACCTAAACAAGAGAATATTTTTCCAATCACTCTTATGAAAAATAAAATCAAAGATCAAAAATATGAGAATGTGTTATATCAATTTCTTGACAAACATAGGTTGAATCCATATAATTCTCATGTTCACAATGCATCTATTCCATCATTAACCAAGAACACATGAACTATGTTGCATCAACAATGGATTAGAACATTGGTTTTTCAAAACAAGGTTTTTAGATAAGCATTAACAATGTCATTACCTACTTGTTCATGGGTTCATCTCAAATCCATCTTTCAACCAAAATCATTTATCCTAAATTCGGATTTGTTCTACAAGTGGGTTTTAGTGAAATCTTAATGAATATAAACCTAAGGAATCATAGTAAAATAACCATGTCAACCCACATTTCTATTATGGTTTTAATTCAATTTCAATTTTAAAAATCCCCAATTATGAAAGGATGAACCCTAGAACAAAATAGATGAAATTGAAAGAAAATACTTACAATTAATTGATGTTAGATGATGGATGAGTGAAACCCACTGATGTGACTCTAATTACACATCATATTTCCTCGTAAATCGTACTCAAATCTGCTAAAACGGATAAATAATCATCAATATTGCCACATATATGCTTGTTTTGTCGTTTGTGCGTGTGCAGGTACGGATATCAAAGAAATCACAAGAAATGAAGCTAAAGAGCCAAAACGAACACGAGAAGTGGAAAGAAGACGAAAATTCGATCCCGACGGTGCATTTGATTGAATCGTTTTCGTACACCCGAAGGTTATCGTAGTTCCTGGCGATGTGTGAATGGAAATCCGCGTTTATGTCTCTAGTTTGATGCTCGAATAAAAAAAGTGGTTTTTGAGTTTTATATTTAAATCTACTAATTTTAACGACTAAATATTAAAATATATAAAAACGATAAGAATGAAAATTAAACTACAATTATAAAGCGAGAGATATCTAAAATAATAATAATGACAATAAAGATGCTACTAAAAAAAACTATAATCAAAACTTCTCAATCACGACATTAAAGCTAAACATAAAGAAAAGGCAACAATAACAATCATATATAAAATGAAATAACGATAAAGAAAGAGATACGAGATTGATACCCGATCGAAGAACCGGAGACAAAAATTAACCACCCGATTTATCAACTTAGTCGATATTTAAACCTTAAACAAATTAAGGTCTAAACTTTAATTATCAACTAAATCTAATAAACCCGAAAGCTCATCGCCTAAAGATGAATCGAATACGCCGTTATCACAAAGCAACAAATGTTAACGACAATTAAACCGAAAAACATTATAAAATTTATACATAGAAAAAAAAACTATATTTAAAAAAAAAAAATTTTAAATCTAGTTTTATAAAATATTTAAAAACTAATCTTTTTGTGAATAAAATTAAATTTAAAACTTAGTAAATTAATTTAAAGAAAAAGACACTAGTTGGTAATATGACTAATTAAACTAATTGAAAACTTTGCAACTTGATCAACAAAATAAATGCTAGAGATTGGTAACACAATTCATACTGAATGTCACATTGTGAAACACATGCCAATGTCATACGTTTCTATTATATCAATTATTCTTTTTTTTTCTTCTTTTTTTTGTGTTGAAAACTAATAAACTATCAAACCATTGTAACTGATATTAAGAAACCTAGAATAGCTGGAGCCTAAATCACGGGACATGAGTAAAAATAGCTATATAATATATAAAAGAGAGTACCTCAACGAGAGCTTATATGCCCAATCTATCCACCGACAACAAGCTTAATCCAAAAACTTCTAAATCTTCTACCTCTATCACTGATTCAACAATAAAACTAAAACATCCACCTCTTCGATTAAACTTTAAACCGAATCCAAAATCCACTATAAAAAAACATAAACTACCTCCGAATCAAACAATCTGGTTAGAAGAGATAAAATTAAAAAAAACAACTAATTAAATCTACCCCTAAAAATAAAAATAACGCAAGGAACTGGATAAAAAATGAGTAAAAAAAAGAATCTCTAAATCTGCTTTTCTATTCTACCACTAAATAATAAGACATGGAAAGTATAAATATGCGTTTTTTTTCCTAAGTAAGCTATGAAAAAAAAATGAATACAGTAATGGAAAATTTGGTGATGAAGTCTGCTTTTATTGTACGCTCCTCCAAAAATAAATACAGATTGACAATATTAAAAATGTGCTGCCTAAAATAGATCTTTAAAAAAAACGCAGGAAGGAAAAAATGTAAAAGAGAAGATGAGATCTAAAAAAAAATTTATATAAAACGCAGGGAAAAATAAGAATGAAAATTGGAATGTTATTTTGATAGCTCCGTGCTATCTAAGCCAACCAAATCTGAATATACAGAAAATAAAAAAAATTCTTCTATCTTATCCTACTAAACTACTTCAAATAAAAATGAATGAATCCCCCATAAATGTCAAGTCTGTGTTTTTATAAAGCCAACTCCCATCTCAAATTTTTTTTTCTTTCTACATTTGGGCTTGTACTTGTGGCTTCATTTCTTGATGGGCCTGCCTTGGCTTTTTTTAATAGTCTTGCTGTTGTTGGGCTTTTATGGCCTTTTGGGCTTTTATGGCCTTTTGGGCTTGAGTGATAGATGTATAATAATGGGTCGGTTTGACCCATTTAAATGGTGTCGGGCCGACCCAATAAAATATGAATGCACCGTTGGACTCGATTTTCCGTGCTCTTTTCATATCTTGTGCTCGTTTTTGGCTCTTTGGCTTCGTTTTTACTCCTTTTCTTCATATCCGTACCTACAATAATAAATAACATATTTTAAACAATATATGCACTAAAAGTACACTTTTGCTATTTATTATACCAAAAATGAAGGGATATTAGCACTAAAAAACACGAATAATTACGTGTCTAACACACCCCTACACTTAAACACGTTGCTTGCCCCCAAGCAACTATTATCACAAACGTTAAATCCAAAATCAATCTAAAACTACTTTATTCGAAATTGGTTTTTTTTTTTTTTTTTTTTTTAGATAAAAGAAAAATAGTGACCCGCCATGCTCGACTTTTTATTCAAGGTATAAGGATCATAGAACGGGAAACACGCAAACTGGGTGTCGCCAGGGAATAAAGATCGTCATCCTCTTTTTATTACTCCCAACTAAGCTAAGACTCCTTGTGCAAACGTTTTGGCAAAATGCTAACACTACTTATACTAATAACCTATGTAAATATAACTATTCACTCCTATAATTATAACGACTAGGCAAGTGTGTTCATTTTCAAAATTTTGATCGTTCAAATCGACATTTGTTATGGTTGCTAGTCATCGAAGTGGAATATTAAACTCACCGAAAATGACGAGATTTAAGATTCAAAAATGGGCTTTCCCATGTAGCGGCTTTCTTCTCTGAACGTCCCAACCTCATCGGTTAAGTGCCCGGGCTTTTGACACCCCACGGAGAATAGTACCGGGATTGGCGGGATTTTGAAATCAAAGATCTTGAAATCACCGCTAAGCTAATAAAAGCCACTTAGATGAAAAAACAACGACGGTAATTAGAGAATGAAGATTCAAAGGAGAGATCACTCCATGTAGCGACTTTCTTCTCAGCTTGTCCTTTAGCAAAGCTTAGGAGGCTAGGTTTTTACACCCTTGAGAATAGTATCAGAGTTCACGGGACCTTTGACTTCTACATTCTCAATTACCGTCTAAACTCTTATACAAAATTGACGAATTCTAGTTCAACTTCGGATTTAAATTTGAGAAAAAGCAAGTTTCTCACAATTATAATTGAAGAAAAACAAAAACATAAAACTCTTATTCATATTTCATTTTTTTTTCTTTCTTTTTCTCTTTTTTTTTTCAAATATATTTTTTTTTCTTGCTTTTTTTTTCTTTCTCTTTTTTTTCAATATTTTTTTTTCCATTTTTTTTTCAACATAGTTATTCACGCAACATTATTTCAAATTTAAGAAAGTATGCTTTCACTCAAATTTAAATAAAAAGTTGAACTAGGACTCTATATCAAAATTGCATAAGAATTTTTTTTTTTTGCATAACAACACAATTTTTAACGTTCAAAAGCTTGAAAAAAAACACACTTATTTAGTATAGTTACAATCTAGGAGAAAAAGCCACAGGTTATTCATATAAGCTCTAAAGAGAACCAACTACTCCACGTTTAGCATTTTCATTTGCACAAATCCTAAAAGCTCAGTCTAAAAGTTAAGGGAGCAGCCAGATCAACACTCAGGCAGAGTCAGGATCCCCTTTGTTCTAGCCTACAGGACAAGTCAATCACGCACGGTCAAAAACGTTTTATTATTATTAATAAAATAAAATAAAAACAAACATTTGATCAAAATAGGATGCAGGAGGGCAAACAAGTAGGCATGGATATGATCAGTATGATATAAACCCCCCTACACTTAGAACCGAACATTGGCCTCAATGTTCAAAAGTGATAAGGTGCTACCCCTACACTTAAGAACACAAAAGGCTAATGCTAGAATTCCAAGTGTAAGAAGGAGAACACAATCAGATATGAATGGATAAAGATGAGAACTAAGTACTCCCCTGATATAGACATGAAGATCGATCAGAGACTGAATGAAGAAGATGATGGAAAACAGCAACATCAACCCTCTGAAAGTCTTCTCGATCCAAGTGAACCCTGCACACAAAAACAAACACCAACAATCACACAAGAGAGAAGCACACGCCCCTACACTTATGTTAGAAAATAAATAAAAAGGATAGATCATCGGGTTGCCTCCCGAGAAGCGCTTGTTTTTGTTAACCGAGTCACGATCCTGACTCGACCCCAAATTAAATGGTCCATGGGGGAGCAAGAGAATCACAACTGGCTCAAAACAGATATGCCAGGGTCAAAGATCTTATCCTCATTACCGGATGAGAATAAAGAAGAAGAATCCACAGTATAAGTGAAGAAAAGCAGAAGGATTCTTATAACATACGAGAAATAGGTATAAAGGCGATCCTTAAGAATACTCGTCTTCGCCAAGGGCGGGAGGGTGGGAGAAAAAGATATCAAAGTGTCACCCGAGGACACTTGATAGAAACTCAAAGCAAGAGTCGATGGGGTAACCGGTAAAACATCACAAGTAATAGCAACATCAACGTCTCCTCTAGGATCAAAACACTCATCCTCATTTCCCAGTATGAAATGAGGCGAGTAAAAGCGATACATCACTTGCTTGGGTGTGCACGCAGTAGGAAGGGGTGGCAACATAATATGAGAAATATCAGAAGAAATATCGACCACCCGCGTCACCTCTCCAGACCGAATCAAACGGAAGGTAGGGTCAAATCTCTCCACCTCCTCTACGATGGGAGGTGGCATGGCTAACAACGAATGCTCATCAATAGCAGGAGAGTTGGAGCTATCAATGTCCTCAATCCCTTCTTCAAAGAGAGGATTCACCTCACTAGAGATGTAGGCGTCATCAAAATCAAATAAAGGGTTCGAATAAATCTTGAAATTTTCCTTCAGAACGTCTTCATCGGATAGTGACTCGTCATCACTAGAAGTAAAATCATCATCGAGATCAAAAATGGGATTAGAGAAAGCCAAAGAATCGTTTCCCAAGATGTCGGTGGGAGGTAATGAGTCATCACTAGAAAGAGATTCACACTCATCGTCACTATCGGAAGCAACCGTAGGCTTACTTTGGATTGGAATAAGAGTCTCGTCACAAGGAATAGTGATAAGACCCTCATCCCCCATGATGAGAGAGGCATCGGGCTCCGTAGTGGAAGAATCGAGAATAGGAGTGGTAGAATCCTTAGGCTCGAGGGCCGGTAAGTCGAGAGAAGGAATTACAATTGCACTAGGACATTGAGCACAAAGATCATTCCAAGAAATAGTATTCTCATCGTCATCATCATCATAATAGAAAGAACGCACAAGAGGCGGAGTATAATCACTAAGATTAGATACTTGCTCTTGTCGTTGTCGTTGTTGCTCCTCCAATGTCTCGGTCATTCGAATTAAGCCGTCATGAAGTTCCAAAAGAAGGGCTTTTCTTTCGTCATTCAAAGCATTGATTTGTTGAATTCTATGAGAGGATTGATGATTGAGGGTGGGATGTGGGGGCTCATAGTTATGAAAACCAGAATTATAGCACGGATGTGGCTCATAGGAAGTCATCGGTTGAGAAGAATTAGAACACGGATTTGGTTCATAATAATCCATCGGTAAAGAAAAATGAGGACACGGATCTGGCTCATAATAATTCATTGGCTGACAATACGAAGTATCGTGAGGGCCCCCACAATGATTGCAACACGGGTATTGAGAAAAACCCGGTTCATGTTGCGGATAGGGATGATCATAGACGGGAGGGGGGGAGAAAGTATTGTAAGAGGAGAAGTAAGAATTCGTTGAATTGCAAAATGGACAAAATCCAAATTGTGTATTGTCGATATCAAAACCGCACCGCTCACAAGTACACCATTGACATGTTTGAAAACCATGCCATGGTCTCCCACACCGTACGCAAGACGAATCCATGAAGAATTAAAAATAAGAGGGGTAGAGAAAAGAATTAAACACAATAGAGGATAAAGAAGAATATTTTTTTAAAACTTTTTTTTTAATATGATATGTATAGTAATAAAGAAAATAAAATAAAATAAGAAAATATTTTTGGTTTTTATAAATTTAAATATTTTTTTGGATTTTTAAAATTTTTTTATTATATATATATACAAATATGAAAATAAACTTTCAAAAAGAAAGGATCTTCAAGTCACCAACTAAAAACACAACGCAAACATCGCTACACACAGAGCCGGCAGCGGCGCCATTTGATTGAATCGTTTTCGTACACCCGAAGGTTATCGTAGTTCCTGGCGAAGTGTGAATGGAAATCCGCGTTTATGTCTCTAGTTTGATGCTCGAATAAAAAAAGTGGTTTTTGAGTTTTATATTTAAATCTACTAATTTTAACGACTAAATATTAAAATATATAAAAACGATAAGAATGAAAATTAAACTACAATTATAAAGCGAGAGATATCTAAAATAATAATAATGAAAATAAAGATGCTACTAAAAAAACTATAATCAAAACTTTTCAAATCACGACATTAAAGCTAAACATAAAGAAAAGGCAACAATAACAATCATATATAAAATGAAACAACGATAAAGAAAGAGATACGAGATTGATACCCGATCGAAGAACCGGAGACAAAAATTAACCACCCGATTTATCAACTTAGTCGATATTTAAACCTTAAACAAATTAAGGTCTAAACTTTAATTATCAACTAAATCTAATAAACCCGAAAGCTCATCGCCTAAAGATGAATCGAATACGCCGATATCACAAAGCAACAAACGTTAACGACAATTAAACCGAAAAACATTATAAAATTTATACATAGAAAAAAAAACTATATTTTTTTAAAAAAAAATTTAAATCTAGTTTTATAAAATATTTAAAAACTAATCTTTTTGAGAATAAAATTAAATTTAAAACTTAGTAAATTAATTTAAAGAAAAAGACACTAGTTGGTAATATGACTAATTAAACTAATTGAAAACTTTGCAACTTGATCAACAAAATAAATGCTAGAGATTGGTAACACAATTCATACTGAATGTCACATTGTGAAACACATGCCAATGCCATACGTTTCTATTATATCAATTATTCTTTTTTTTTTCTTCTTTTTTTTTGTGTTGAAAACTAATAAACTATCAAACCATTGTAACTGATATTAAGAAACCTAGAATAGCTGGAGCCTAAATCACGGGACATGAGTAAAAATAGCTATATAATATATAAAAGAGAGCACCTCAACGAGAGCTTATATGCCCAATCTATCCACCGACAACAAGCTTAATCCAAAAACTTCTAAATCTTCTACCTCTATCACTGATTCAACAATAAAACTAAAACATCCACCTCTTCGATTAAACTTTAAACCGAATCCAAAATCCACTATAAAAAAAACATAAACTACCTCCGAATCAAACAATCTGGTTAGAAGAGATAAAATTAAAAAAAACAACTAATTAAATCTACCCCTAAAAATAAAAATAACGCAAGGAACTGGATAAAAAATGAGTAAAAAAAAGAATCTCTAAATCTGCTTTTCTATTCTACCACTAAATAATAAGACATGGAAAGTATTAATATGCGTTTTTTTTCCTAAGTAAGCTATGAAAAAAAAATGAATACAGTAATGGAAAATTTGGTGATGAAGTCTGCTTTTATTGTACGCTCCTCCAAAAATAAATACAGATTGTCAATATTAAAAATGTGCTGCCTAAAATAGATCTTTAAAAAAAACGCAGGAAGGAAAAAATGTAAAAGAGAAGATGAGATCTAAAAAAAAATTTTATATAAAACGCAGGGAAAAATAAGAATGAAAATTGGAATGTTATTTTGATAGCTCCGTGCTATCTAAGCCAACCAAATCTGAATATACAGAAAATAAAAAAAATTCTTCTATATTATCCTACTAAACTAATTCAAATAAAAATGAATGAATCCCCCATAAATGTCAAGTCTGCGTTTTTATAAAGCCAACTCCCATCTCAATTTTTTTTTCTTTCTACATTTGGGCTTGCACTTGTGGCTTCATTTCTTGATGGGTCTGCCTTGGCTTTTTTTAATAGTCTTGCTGTTGTTGGGCTTTTATGGCCTTTTGGGCTTTTATGGCCTTTTGGGCTTGAGTGATAGATGTATAATAATGGGTCGGTTTGACCCATTTAAATGGTGTCGGGTCGACCCAATAAAATATGAATGCACCGTTAGACTCGATTTTCCGTGCTCTTTCCATATCTTGTGCTCGTTTTTGGCTCTTTGGCTTCGTTTTTACACCTTTTCTTCATATCCGTACCTACAATAATAAATAACATATTTTAAACAATATATGCACTAAAAGTACACTTTTGCTATTTTTTATGCTAAAAATGAAGGGATATTAGCACTAAAAAACACGAATAATTACGTGTCTAACACCCACAACTTGGAATCAATTAATTTGAGTGATTGAAGGTTTTGGAAGCTTCAACAATGGTGGAAAAACAAGAAAACCGTCGCTGTGTGTTTTTGGGAGAGAGAGATAGTGGTTTGAAAAGAATAAAATAATCAAACTGGCGCTCTGACAAAACTTACTGCCCGCGGTACCTTATCGATAAGGAACCGCGGGTTTGAGCCGCAGAGATAAAGAACCGCCTACAGAGGCAGGTTTTTATCTTTGAATAACGCCAAATTTTAAAAACCAAGTTTTTCTAAAATACTTAAAATTATATCATGAGCCTTTTAGAATATCATTGGATCATCAAAAACACTAAGCAATATGTTTTAATGAAGGATTACGAGTTGAATCAAGATCGAAAAGAACAGAAACGGACAAACGACTACTCGTAGCAAAACGGCAAAGTGGAGAGAAGTCAAGGGAAGTGAATCAAGACTAGGACCAATGCTCAAGGGATTAATGACAATCTTAAAATAGTGGTAACGAAGAGCTTGTGTCGAATATATAGTGGTTTAAGACGTGCCTTTCTGGCGAAACGTTAAACGGCTTTGGTAATGAATAAACACAAAGCAATTATTCAAGTATAGACTAAGATCACTTTCAATAATAGTCTTACTCTAAACCAAAATATGAGCAAGGTATTAATTCATTTTCTCTCCCATAAAGGGCCTACTAACCGTATGGGTGCAAACCATGGAAATCATGCTTGATACTTTATGCTTCTACTAACTCACTCTACAACACCATAGTGAGTCAAGTATCCAAGCAATGAAGGTTTGAGAGGATAAAGGAAAAGAAACACAAACCACAAATAAATGTCAAGGCAAGGATGCCGAGAACAAGCACATAGTCAAGTAATGATCAAAAGAATGATCAAAGGGCGTGTGGAAGAACGAAAGCGTACCTTGGCCACAAAGAGCAATCCACGAAGGAATCAATGCTATGCCCAATCAATGACTATGATGAGTACTAAGTCTTCAAGGACTAGTATCATTCCCAATCATCTTGGTATCATCATTCAAAGATGTTGAAGATCAATGAAGATGAGTCTTCTACAAGTGCAAGTAACTCAATCTACAACCAATTAAGTGATTGATCTTCATGAGTACCTACACAAAGCAAGATGCAAACTAGTAGATACATTTCAAGAGTATATCTAAAATGCATAAAGTCTACTAATCTTAAGTGGGATGCAATATTATTATCAATTAAAGGACCTATTTTTCAAGAACAAAATAGTTTTGACCAAAGAGAAACTTTAGTACAACTTGACCTTCTAATTTGAGGAGACAATGGATCGATCCAAGTTTCAAAGTACAATATACTTCAAAGATCTTGAGTGACCATCGCTCTGATACCAATTGTAGAAACTAGAAGGGGGGGTTGAATAGTTTCTCTTCGACTGGTGACCAAATTAAAATTACTTTCAATTTGGTTTGTATCAAAACTATCTTTTACTTGAGGCTAAGTTGCATAATGATTAGGTTCAATTCAAATGCACTAGCAAAGATAATAGGTAAGTGTAATGATAATGAAATAAGTAAAGAGTAAGGAAGGAGACAACCTAGTGGGAAGACACCAAGATTTATAGTAGTTCGACAACGAGGCTCTATCCTCGTTTCTACTCTACTCCTCGAGTACACCTACTCGAGATTTCCACTATATCCACAAGCTCCCTTCTCGGCGGAGAAAACCTTACATCGTTGCTTACATTATTTTCCGACACTAAGCTAAATGTCGAGACCTAATCCTTAGCTAGGACCAATCTACACGACGTTGCCTACTTCACAATTTAACGACACAAGGCTAGATGTCGAGTTCTAATCTTAAGGTAGAACCAATCTTCACGACGTTGCCTACTTCATCATTTTACGACACAAGGCTAGATGTCGAGTTCTAATCAAAAGCTAGAACCAATCTTCACGACTCTTCACTTTGAAGCTAAGTGAGAACTTCACACAACACAACTACTAGTCACTTTATAGTTTAGTGAGAACTCACAAGACACAACCACATGACTTTATAGTTTAGTGAGAACTTCTAATCAAATCTATTACAACTCAACTAGACTTATCCAAGTACACACATGTAGCTTGGATTTACACAACACAAATCCAAGCAAACACATATGCAATGGATGTACACAACAAATCCAAGTATCCACAAATAACTTGGATGAACACAACAAGTCCAAGTATTCACAAATACATTGGATTGACCTAAAACAAAAAGGGTATCATGATGAATATGACTAGCTCATAGATTCATCTTTATCACAACACTAGTGAGTGAGTGATCTTCTCATTGGACAAGGTAAAGGAGGGGATCAAGAGGATAATCATATGTAAACATCCTTAACAATTTAAGTGATCATTTACTAATGATTATGCTATAGAAAATAGAAAGAGGGCTGAGAAAAACGTCTAAGAGGCTTGCTGGAAAATGAGATTTGACCCACTATTTAAAGGAGACAAAGTATAACGGATCTATAACGGCTAGCTGTGTGCGGTACCTTATCTCACCCCGCGGTTTCATATCGCTAAGGTACCGCGTAGGTACTTAAGGTACCGCCACTAGACTACGCTCCGTTTTTTGTCTTTTAGTGGGGTGGGAATATCTGAGGTATTTGAAACCTTCAAAGGATATTCTAACAGCATTTGGAATATGTTATTTTCAAATTTTCATTTTCCATTTTAATAAAACATTTTCTAAAAAAGAAAGTTTATTAAAAAGTCTTTTGTCATATTAACAAAAGTGTGTTTTAAGGATAATCATTTTGATGATCACTAAGTATGATTAAGAAAGGTTAGTGATATGATTATTACCTTGATGATAGTGTTAGTTAAATAATTCATTTTGTGTTTTACACTAAAAGTGTTGTATGGTTTGTTGTGATCAAAACTAAGAAAGATTAGTTAACACTAATAATGTTTTTAGGCATCACTTGCATTAACAGGTTCCATCAACAAAGACTCTTAGCACTTTTTGGATTGGTCTAAAATGATTGTCATTAATGGTATTCCATAAACTAAATATTTTTACCAACTATAAACCATATTGAATGTTAATTCCAATAAGTAACATGGAAAACCTTTCAAAAAGTACATATTTTATAAAAGAAAAGAAATAAGAAAAAGAAACAGACCCTTTTATAGCAGGCAATTTTGCTAAACCATCTTCGATGAGTATTTTCTTTTCATTGCGCTCCTGCAAAAGTTTTAGTATATATAAAAGTAAATGCGCGTTTGACATATGACAATCATATTTTTGGACTGAAGGCTCAAACATCTACATAAGAGCAAATTCACATTTATGATGGTATTATTATATGGCTACTTTCTGTTGTTGCTACTCATGATGAAAAATATAAAACTGAGATTATGAAGGCAGAAGTAGTTGGAATACTTACAGGAAGAATATCACGTTTATTCTCATTCAGTCAGGTATGCTGAATTGTCCATATTAACCATCCTTACACATGTGCCACCATCATTTGTCCGTTACTAATTCAGGGGCTGCAAGTAGGCTTATTTCCATGTTCAGGTGCGCCGATGCTGAGATACACGATCTTCTGCATTAATAAGAAGAGTTCTCTTTGGTCTTTTATCCAGATCAAGTTTTTCTTGAGAGATTTTTTAAAGTTGATGATATTAGGGTCCTTGTTACTTTTTAAAAGTCAATACCAACTCTCTTTATTTTTATAGTGCAATAAGCCCATAGGACCACCTCGGCACCACGTAATGAAAAGAGACCCATAGGACCACCTCGACACTTGCTGCATCTCCCTCCCACCACGGCGCCTACCCCCGATCACAACCACCAGATGCACCAGCATATCTCACACTTCCACAATGGTTACATATACCACAAAATGCAAAGTTCTACTCGTGATAAATAAATAGTGTATCGGATAACCAGATACAATTAATGGGCTATAATAAGATGTATGAATTCTTAGAAAATTCTTGTTAAGAACTAAGAATGTATAGATAATGAGAAAACATAAAGAAAAAACATTAACTTGAACAAAAATTAAATATGAAAAAGAATGTTTCGGAGCTCGTAACTTCTTCCATGCTCGTTAATGATCAACACATCATGTGCTGATATTTAATTCGGCTCTACAATAAGCTGATATACTTGCGAATCATATGAACAATGAGATAGTTACGAAAAAAAGATGATAAAAATTAAATTATTACACCTTCTCTTATGGTAAGGTTGTATTCCTAGGAATAAAATAAATGAGACCTTCTGGTATGAGAATAGGACCATACTTGTAATTAGTGACTTTCTTGGGAGTCTGCTTTTGAGCAACAATCTGTAAAAATTGGAATTCCAAAGACAGTTAGGAGGAATCCTCTTCACAGAAGAGGCCTAAGTTCAAGTACAAAGGGATACCTATGATTGTTATGTAGCATGGCCCATTAACCTTTACCCGTATCTCCAAAACCTTCCAAACACTGATCACTACTTATGAGTTATGAGCTTGATTCAACTGCATCTTCTGCAAATAAAGTTTAAATATGTTCAGTTGGATGAATGATGATAAACATGATTTAAAACCCTTATTTTAGTTATATGCAAATTCTTACGTTCTCTTCAACTTTTAATAGCAATCGGTCAAATCATAAATATAATGATGCAAATGTTCAATTTTTACAATATCATATCACACATAATCATAAGAAACTAAAACTAACCTGAGTACTGATTAACCTGCAAAACAAAACAATGAGCACATACATACACGATATCTATAAAAAAGACTATAGTTTCTTAGGGTTTGAAGAGAAGAGGCATTTGAAGAGAGGAGGCGTACACTTTTTTATGTATATTTTTATGTGTATTATTAGAGGATATAGATGATATTTACTTAATATGTAAAAGATATTTACTTAATATTCGTGTAATACCAAAATTTCGTAGAAAAATTTAAAAATCCGATATTTGTAGAATATATATTTGCAAAATATAATCAGAAATAATTATTAAAAAAACTTACCAAAAAAAATGATGACATGGATTAATGGGATGCTTATGTGGCATATCCCTCCTCTTATATATAATATATATATATATATATATATATATATATATATATATATATATATATATATATATATATATATATATATATATATATATATATATATATATATATATATATATATATATATATATATATATATATATATATATATATATATATATATATATATATATATATATATATATATATATATATATATATATATATATATATATATATATATATATATATATATATATATATATATATATATATATATATATATATATATATATATATATATATATATATATATATATATATATATATATATATATATATATATATATATATATATATATATATATATATATATATATATATATATATATATATATATATATATATATATATATATATATATATATATATATATATATATATATATATATATATATATATATATATATATATATATATATATATATATATATATATATATATATATATATATATATATATATATATATATATATATATATATATATATATATATATATATATATATATATATATATATATATATATATATATATATATATATATATATATATATATATATATATATATATATATATATATATATATATATATATATATATATATATATATATATATATATATATATATATATATATATATATATATATATACTAGTTGTAAAACCCGCCCGATGGACGGGTATGCCTTATGATTGTCGTTTACAATAATTTCTTTAGCTAAATATTGTTATTAGTAAATTATATCTTTTAAACATGGTGTAAATGTTTTTCGAGTTGTTTATAAAAGTTATATTATTAAGTTATTTTATGGGTTTTTTTACTAAGTATATATAATTCGTAATAATTTTTTTAAATTGTAGTTTACAAACGTCAAAAGGCTTACGCATTAATTAATATAAATATTAGAAGTACTTTATATTTAAAATAAGAGGATTTATTTTATAAATTTAAAATAGTTTAAGGTGTTAATGGATTAAAACGTGTTTGTATTTTTTTATATAATCGGTTGGCTTTTTTGGCATCTATAGACTTTACATGGTTTTTACCAATGAGCGGGTATACTTATGATTGGCGGGTTTTTTTTTCAAAATTTTGTTGTTATTAATTAAAGCTAACTTTTTTGTTGTATTTTTGGTCGGCATTTGGTACTATTAGATAAATATTTAATGTTTATGTAACACTTTTAACTGATTTTTTCAATTTTATTATGTATGAACCATATTTCATGAAGCGCAGTCTAAATAAAGGGTTTTTTTAACTGTATTTTTTTATAGCTCACACAAACTATCTCACATGTCTTCACCGAGATTTGAACTCACTACCTTTGGGTTAGAGGGTCACTCACATACCGTTAGATAAATAGGCTTTTGGTCAGTCTAAATATTGGTTTTATATATGGTTTATTTAATTGAGTGAAACTTGTATAGAGAAATTGTTTTTTTTTGTTTTGGTGTGTGTTATCGTATTACCGTTTTCGATAAGTGTATCTTTTATTTTTCCTTAAGCTAATAGACATGTTTTATAAGTTGAGAGTTGATTAGATGTCTACGGTAATTAGTTTTTAATACAAAAGAAAGCATTGTTAAAAATCTCAAATCTAAAGTACCAAAAGGGACAAACATGGAAACCAAACTGAACAAATACAAACTTGTACGTAAACATACAAATACCATCAAATGAATATACCATGATGTATCATGATTATTGGCTTTAGTAAGAAGAAAAGGAAGTACACTACAAATTGTGTTATACATCACAAATTAGCTAAAAGTTAGTGATGGTTTAGTTATAATGAAACTTGTGCATGTAATACCGTCATGAGCCAAAAAAAGTTAACGCCTCAAATGAGTCGAATAAGTTAAGAGTCCTCCAAAGTTAATCATCACCGAAGTGCGACAGTTAATTAATCATCAGATTAAACCATGAATAAAAAATCATACCTTTTTGTCATCATTGAGTTGCTGGCGTTCAATACATCTCAATTTCCTTTTGACATCATTGAGGTAAAAAAAATGGATATTGGTGAAAGGGTAAAAATAATTGTAAAAAATATAAAAATTTAAAGAAAATATTATATAAATCATACGACTGCTCACAAAGATGATGTGCAGATACTATACGAAATGAAGTGACTCAACATATAAGTGGATGCCATTGAGCTTGCAAGTAGAGTGTTGGTCTAGTGGATCTTATGAATCTTCGTAAATGTGAGACAATTAGACTATATAAACTATTTTTTTACAACCAATATTAGTTACAACATATTTTACTCTTTTAGGCCAGTTATAAAAACTGTTATAGTAGAACTAAAATCAATAAGTAAGATGTGTTCATAGGTCTCTTTTTATCGGTAGACCGATGCTAAAAAGTGGGGCAAATAATTTCCAACCCAGACTAATAAAATCTACCAATGAACCTTTGGCAAGGAACGGAGAGCAGTGTATGCCATGGTCGATCAATAATATTAATTATATAATGCAACAGGTTTCTTGATCGTAGAAGGAGATAACTTGAGTAACTTATTCCCAGATATGAAATTTGATATTTACGGGTATCAAATTGGTGCAAAAAGTGTATTTTTTGTTCTTGTCACAGTCATTATACTACACACAAGCTAACTGATCAACCTGAGTATCATTCCTTACACATCCGTAAGTTGGTTGGTTGTTGGCCTCTCTGATCATTATCGGCTTGATCTTGATTCTTGTGGTCTAGTGCCTTTGATGGTACTGGTTTCCAAGAAAAGGGTACCCTTTTTAACCGGAATGGACTTCCGTCAGCTATTAGCTTATATACATTTTGCTACTGTGCTCATCCACTTTCCCCTTCCCTATACGTCCATGAGAAATTAACGTCAATTTTCAAAGGTAATGCATCGTTTAACTAACATATCGGCAATAATATATTCGAGTAACTCACTTGATAGCACATGTCTCTATAATTACTAAATACAGTTCATGTTCCTTTCTTTTTCCTTTTTTACGATTACTTACTAATGGCAGTTGTTGGTTACGGACTTACCCATCTTTGTAGCTGTAGCGTTGTCCCTTCCCTTTTTTGGTTGTTGATGTCACTCGTGGCATGGGAGCAGTTTTAAGTGCCACAGCTTCAAATAACGATACCATAAAATCACACTTACAGTAGAATCGGTATTGAGATGGTGGAGCATTATACAAAATATTTCTCATTTGTTAAACTGCAAATAAATAAGGAAGAAAAAAAGGTTAACATTATACACACAAAAATTTAACTTGGTGACCAACCTTATTGATTTTCTGTTACGTGTATAGTTGGTATATGAAAAGTTCTTTATTGAATCAAATAGTTCAAAAAGAAAAGAACATTAAAATATTGAAATTTATAAAGTACATATGATTCTTCTTATTTTGTCGATGCATAACATTACAACTTAACCATGGTATGAGGTCTTCTTCAAGGACTTGGTGTGTATCGAATAAAGATTAACATCACAACGCATCCACGCCCCATAGGATGCGACATGCATGAACATTAAGAATAGCAATGTAATTGATTAGTGAAATGATAGATAATCAATGTTTGTGTTTTACCTTGTATTCAAAGGTAATAGCATAATTGTCGAGTAAGGATTTCGTATTCACAAAGGTAATCTAAGTTACACATTACTTCATGCCCTTCAAGCTTAAATTCAATATTTAGCATCACTATAATCCAACTCAATTGCTGCACTTACATAAAATTATAAAGTCATAATGAAAAATCTGAGCAATTTATGCATACTGAATGACACAAAACTCATAGATATGCAATACATAAGCTAAAAGGCTTGTCATTCATGTTCTAAATTTTAAGGATATATAATATATGATTTCCAGGTTATTAATAACCTGAACACTTAACCAAATAACCAAATGGTTCATGGCTATATTGAGTAATTGCCATCTTCTTTCCTTTCCGTTCTTTCCTTCGCCTCCTTTTTCCTTGTAAGTTTCTCTTGGATATCTATAACATGTTTCAAAACCTTTTTCCCCGGTGCCAGCTTTTCATCCGCTTCAGGGGCTGCAGGTTCCTTCGTCCACGTAACCTTATTTTCTTTTTCCTTTTCCTTCTTTTTCTTCTTTTTTCGCTGTTGCAGACTCAATGACACCTCCAGTCACATCCTTTTCACCAATTTCATCTACCACCGTGGTTGGATGGCTATCCCTATGGTTCACCATTTTAAATCTGTAGTGGTTCAACAGTTGGAGCAGATGGTGGAGTAGAAGCTGGAATGACTTTCACCAACACAACCAGCGCTACCAACCCATGCTTTTGTAAATATGTTGCTATCTACACCAGCACCTTCCTTCGGAGTGCTCTATATATTTCAACAGGCCAGCATTTTCATTCGAGCGACTCGGTTGCGAGTGGTTATCCACCACCATTTTTGAGCTCTCAAGGTTGACTCCGGCAAGAGAGAAGTCAACAGATTAATCCCTCACTCTATAGTTTCTTGAATCTATATCAAATACATAATCTTGCCGCCTCATAACTTAATCAGTCCACTTCTTTTGGAGCTCAAATTTATTCATTTGGGCATATTGCTCCTGCTTAGAGAATCTGTGAAAAGATGGTATCTTCGCATATATCATAATGTTACCTTTTTAACTTATGCTTCTACTTCTACAAAAACCAAATCCTGCTACTCTCTAAATATAAACCAACTCCTGCTACTCTTATTTTGCCTTTTTAGCAACTCTAGGTTTTTGATACTATTTGTTTCTTTCTTTAGTTCTGAAACTTGATGTTCTTTTCTCAAAGACTCGATTTTCAAGTATAAATCGTCTTTAGCTTTATTTTTAGACTCTATAAGAGTGTCTTTTTATTCTATCAGGTTAACATGTTCTTTGTGAGCTTTCTCAAATGTACGTTTGACCAGGTCAAGGGTTTCACCATGGTGTCAACTTCTTTTGAGAGTTCAACCATTATCTGATGGTTGACTTTAGCAGCGTATTGAGCATCTGCTGCCTGTCGAAAAGCAGATAACTTTGCTTTTAATGCATTATAAAAATATAAAGAGAAAATGTAAAAGAGAAAATTGAGCAATATGACTACATTAAAGGCGACGCAAGGCCACGTACTTACAGTGGAACTGATGAACCACTATGAATAGTATATGCTTTCTCCTTGAGCTTTATGTTTCAAAACTTCTTTAGCGGACCTGCAATAGATAGCAAGAAGATGTCGGTCTGCCATAATACCACTATACGGTCCTCTGTATCTAAACAATCTGATCTTTGATAATTAGTCGCGTTTAAAGGTCCCTATTAATAATGGTTCAAATTATACTCGTGTGAAACCATCTAGGTTGCACTATGACATATGTAACTTTTACCTAAACATTAGCCAACAACAAAACACATTTACCGCCTAAAGTTAACCGAGACACCTAAAAGTCTTGCGCGTGAAATTTTGACATCTTGTCCCCTGGTTTCACCTACATCTAAAGTATGAAAAACCTCTATAATGTGATATACTAAAACAAAAGCATGCTAATGTGATATACTAAAACAAAATTTTCATTTACGGGCTTGTATTTAAATATCTAAGTTTCTTTATATTGGTATAAATAAGCTCACACGCTCTAGTAAATTGACTAAATGATCGTGAAATATGGAACACTAAATTGTTTAAATGCTCCTTACATAATAGTTAAGGTTTTCTATCAAGAGGATCAACAGCCTCGATATCATGTGTAGCAAATTAGACAGACGATTTACTTAGCAAAAAGATCCATCCTTGTGTAAAGAATTTTTAACAATATCATGACATTTGTCATAGTGATTATCTATAAATGGTTCATATTTGGTAAAAATGAAAGCAGAGTTACGTGAAAGAAAGTAACTTATCCATGACCACACTCAACACAAAGAACTGCTTTTGCATATGGAAGAGTTGGATCAGCTGTAACATCTTTCAAAGCCACCAAGTTTGATATCTACAAAATATTGAATATTTCATAAAGTTGGAATTAAATAAAAACAGAATACTGTAACATGTGTATATACTTATAGAATGATAAATGATACTCTTTATTTGCAACTACCTGATAATAGTATCGCAATAAATATACTAAAGAATTTCTTTTCATTACCTATGAGGAATGTACGATTTACAGCTATATGATCTTAAGTGCAAATACGCAAAGAAAATTATGACTTACCTGAAGCTTTAGTTCCTTGGGTCATCAGACTACGGGGTGCTTGGGTTAACTTAGTTACAACACTTATAGACAAGACCATTTGTTTTTTCCAAACATAATAAACCTAGAAATAAGCTTCCTGAAACATGTCGTCTGTACCAAATAAATTATGCGTTTGCCTGAGGTAAAAATTAAGTTGAGTATTACAGCTCCTATAGTTATGATACACCTTCAAAGTAAGTATTAACACTTTGACCAATTAAGCAAATATGACAGTTAAAATTTGATTAAACGAATAATGAGTTACTTGCTCGACCCATTGAATATCATGACTTAAAAATGCAAAAGAAATAGGAGTGTCAGGATCCTTTGCATACTAAGGTACTATAGCATTGTTTAAAGATCCATGTATACAATGATCACACTTCTCACAAGTCCCATTAAGAGGTAATTTGCTATTTTTTAGCCTAAAGTAAACAAATTTAGATAATTTTTTAATGGATCGAATTGAGTTGTTTAGGTCAATACCCCACCCACACTGCCACATCTATTTCACCCGGTGGACAAATATTAACATCTGCTTTAAATAGAGCAATGTCACGCTAATCTTTTTGCTAGAAAAGCCAAGGTTTTGACTTCACATTCTTCAGATAATGCCACTTCTTCCTCTTTTCTGTCTCTAAAACTCAACAAATCAGAAAGATCGGTTGTGTTTTATGATCAAGAATAACAACCTTTGTCAACAGTGGCAAAGCATCTGCAGACATTAAATGAAACATGATATAGCCTTATACCTATAAAAGAAGCTCGTATAACCTCACAAGTTCTTCAGTCTTTGTAACTTTCTCATTTTTCTCATCACGGGATTTGCCAAGTTTACTCTCTACTATGCTAACCAACAGCTAGTTACGATCAATGGTCCATTGCCATAATACAATTCCTATAGCTTTGTCAGGGCCACTCAAATCATCCTTTATGTTTTCAGAATTATCTGTCGTGGCCTAAAGTAAACAGAATTACATTAGTTCTAATAGTCTCGTGAGTGCAATATGTATAAAAATATATCCATTTTTGATAGAATTATTATAAAAATCGCTTGTCTTACCTGCATGCTACCCAAAAAAGCACCACACACAAACTTCCTATTTCGTGGAGAATACCTTTTCCCACCTGAGAGTAAATAAATGTGATTATTCACTGAAAATAATCATAAGATAGAAAACCGATGCTTGTTGAAAAATTACTAATTATTCGATAGTCCGGGGGATAATAACTTTTGATCGAAAATTTGTATACATTGCATAGCAAGATATAGATGTATGTATTAAAGGTTATCAAGCAATATATAATTTTCTTATCACTCGGAACCGAGATATAAAGACAACCATTAGAAATAAGCAAATGTGATCATAATCTTATTTAATGTAGTATATGTCATAGGTCTCTGTTGTCCAAATAGTTGTTTAGGCTTATATGCCACAGGTCTCTGCAATAATACAAAGTTTACAAACCATATGTTGTATTATTTTATTTTCTCTACCGCCTGATGAAATAACATATTCTGCAACTAATTGTCTAATTATTCAATATATTCAGGCTTATTTATCAGAATTTGCTAATCGCTAAAACATCATTCGAGCAAAATAAGAACATTCAATTATCATTGTCTGCAAGCCATTTTATTTAAAACTGTTTTTCGATACCATATAACCATTTTCAAAATGCCCATCCAAACGCCCATAATTTATAGTATTGCAACATACCAGATTCATAAGCTTACTCAATCTAGAAGCCATCAAGATGTTCATAGTTGAAAATAAATAATTTCGCCTAAATATCAGCTAAAATACAATATACAACAAAAGCATAACTCCCTTTTTATAGAATTAATCCAACCCATATGAAAAAATGCATTTTGACCCGGTACACTCCTCTGCCTGATGATAGATACTGTACACAAACTGAAAGTTTGTATACAGTCAATATACTCAACGTCGTGCCAAAAAATACATCATATACAATAATAATGTAGTCGCAAGTACAGTACCTATATATGTTCATTCATATTCTTGTACATGCACAACTCAACTGGTGCATTTGGTGCATAAATCTATTCCATGTAAAGCCCCGTATCGGAATCAAACAACCCATCATTGTTGACTGAATCCAAGTTATTTTCACCATATGCATGTAGAACCACATAACTTCTAAATGTGAAAATTTTATTGCGCCTGCGTAGGTTTCAGTTTGACCATATTAGATATGTTAATTACCTAATAAGACACCACATGCTCAGTAATAATATATAGAAAGTTGAAATCAAATGGTTAAATGCCACTTCCAAGAAAGGACGGACCTGGGTGGAGACCGGGGAGTGCCATGACCCTCTCAATAGAAGCACCATTCCGCGTCCACATCAGTAGTGATTTCTGTCATCAATAGCATCAATAATCAACATAATTCAAATCTGTTATGCACTTATTAAACATGCAATATTCATAACTAAGCCAATATGAATAAGACAGAATTATCTAGGTAAGAAGGAATTGGTTATTTCCACATTGGGCTGTTTCTTTCTTTTACAAATATAAGTAGAAAAATTATGTGGTTTTACAATTACTATTCTATTTTTATTATTTGATTTTCTTGTTTACATTTTCTAACATCTCGTGTGCTTGAAAAAAACGACATTGTTCTATGGTCGGCATCCTGATCAGTTCCACTCGCAATAGAAGTTATTGCTTTTAACCCAAACACCCCTTTTCACTTCAACACAAAGTGCGGGCTGACCACAACCTCTGCAAAAATAGAGAATTATTCCTAATAACAATATCATAATATTTGAAGTCATGTTGTAAATAGCAGCAAGCATAGACTTAGACTGAACACTAAAGCGAATCTTTGTTGTAAATAAAAAAGCAACTGATGCAGTGTGTTTAATTATGATGTTAGGGTTTCATGGCAGTCATGTTTATATTAGGGTTTTTGAATAAGCAAAATTAATGAGTTCTAAAAAAACTTACTTGTGGTTAATGATTTGTGGGAGATGACTACCTGCAAAGGCAATCAAGCAAAGTTATTAACTGAATGAATGATAGTGATATTAACAAAAAAGTTATAAGAATAGTAGCCTTTCCAAAATGTAAGTTCTCCGACTAACCTGAGAACGATTAACTAACCTCGTTTAGTTCTACATGATTAGTTGCGCAGGTTTTTCCTTACTTTTACTGTGCAACTGAAAGCACAAGCTGTAACACGGCTTTAGATAAGTGGTATCCCATTATTCCCTTTCATCCACTAACTTGTGAACAACATAAAACATATACATTAGAAAAGAAATCCACCGGAATAGTAAAATTTTAATCAGCAAATCAAAGGCCCCTAATTTCCTTTCATCCACTAACTTGAGAAGAACATAAAACATATACATTAGAAAATCAATCCACCAGATTAGAAATTTTTTAATAAGCAAAATCAAAACATTGAGCCTGTATCAATATCAATGGGCGAATTTTGATCGACAACACCTTTATCACTAAAGGTCGAGATGGTTCTTATAGCAAAACTTTGAGAAGAATGTACAAATAAAAAGTCAACATTACCCCATCTCTTTTAGCTTCCTCCTCCTGATTAGCATAAGCAACACCATAAGATAATATAATTATGTTGATTTAAGATCAGCTGTAAAATGAATTAAAGATGAGGTCAACTTACATATTATCTATATAGATTTTTAATAGCATAAGATAGAAGTTTTCTCAAATGATTCATAAAAGAGAATGTAGTGACATGTGCAAAGTTGGAAAGATGTTAACATGTATTACCCACATAGGCAAAACTTATATCACACTGAATTTATGTAAAACAAAGTAGTACTCCTGGAATTGTATATTACCTCCAAGTGATGATGCTGCAGCTTCTTGACGGGTTTTCTCATATTGTTGCTCAACTTTGCATTGAGATAATGGTTGGCTTTTTTGGACTTGTTTCCAGCAATCAACTTTTCTTTTCATCAGATCTCAAATGGACTTTCTATGCTTCCCGTAATGCTTCATCTAGTGAAGTAAAGTTGCAAACACAGTGCTCTGAATTTAATATTTTACGTGCTTAATAGACCTAGGCACTTTAAAAGTATCCTTACCTATGAACATGGTTGTATGTCAACTTCATAATCAAATCCTAATCAAATAGTCATACAACACCTATAAAACTATGCGTAATTAAACACCTAGCTCTTATATGAAATCATCATAATCAAATAGTCGGGATGTAATCAATACTTCCTTGAGAAACATAAAGAGTAACCTCTAAAAATAATATGAGTTATAGAATATCAAGGTTTTATGATCAATGTTTGATGAGGAGTAACTTTTGTACCTAATGAGGGAGTTTCTTCGACATAAGGAATCGTTACTTTTCTGTTTACTCCTAATCACTTTATGTTTTTGAGTCAAACAAGAATGTTCGGTCATATAATTATTATGTATCGTATTTAAGAACGTTGTAATAGGTAGTAGGTTAGTCGTGTTTTACAGGCTTAACTTTAAGCTAAAGTTCATTCATAAGTAACTAAAGCCTAAAAGGAAAGCCCGACCTATTATCATATAGCCATTATGCCACAAATAGGCAAGGCTATAAATACCTCTCCTTGCATGTAAGTAGAGGTTGGTTGGTTCATTATTTGTTGGGCCAATGAAAGTTTTAACTATGGCACAATCTAGATTTGTTTAAAATAGACAAAGTGTTACTGATTGCTAAGAGGACCAACGACAGAGACCATACCAGTGGAAGGCAAAGCCTCAGCTGGTACACCAGGAACATTCAAGTCAAAGACAACGTCAGAGAAGTCGAAGACAATCTGAAGTCATACTCACCAGCGATTATGGATAGCTGGGATGTAGAAGGAATGTGATGGTGTTCAAGGATCTCTGAGTTGACAATACTCAGAGATCACTTAAGAACCCTAGAAGTTTGATACAAGAAAAGCTTGTCCAATCCTTTATAGTTTAGGCGGGAGAATCTACTAAGTGTTTTGAGCGGGACAAAACAAGAGATTCAAGATAAAGCCTAGTACGACCTAGTGGGACAAAAGGTGAACAGTTGGCAAAACTGTTCACCTAAAGTTGTTTAAAGGTATGTCTCGATTTGGACATGCATTTAATACGTTGTACTCTTCCATTCAGAAGATGACACGTATCAACTACTCCCACTAAGGAAGCAACCTCGTACCACTATAAATAGGAGTGAGAAAGAAGAATTAAGGCAACCCTTGTGATTGGATAAATTATCTAATTTATTTCTCACTTTGGAACCGATGAGCCCTCAGTTGTCTACCAGCGTCTCATTGGTTCCCTTGTAAACTTGAGTCTCAAATCTAGTTTACTTGTTCTAGGGTTCATTTCTTATTGTAATTCAACGGGTGTATTCATAGCACTTTGTAATACTTTGTTTATAACAGTTAATAAAGCATTATACGTTTGAAAAGTATTCCGTTGTGTTTTTGTGGTTATACGAGTTATAGTTTCAACAATTTTCATATTAAGGGACTTTCAATTGGTATCAGAGTAGTTTGATTTATAAAACATTTTATAAACCGTTCTTGTTTATAAAATCAAGATCCTAATATGACTTATACTATACCTCCTCCACCCTTTGGTCAAACCAGTCAAGGTACCACTTCAACCACCGCACCGGCCACCATATCTACTACCATGCCTACACCGGTTGTAAGCACTGGTAATAATGATGATGACCTTCCCCAACTACTTGACGTTCGTGGGGGGTCACATGTGTCCAATGTTCCAGCGTTTGATGAAGAATATTTTTCAAGTTGGAAAAGTGAATTTCTTATATATTCAGATGGCTTAGAACCCTTCTTATTAGAAATCTTAGAAAATGGTCCCTATGTACCACTGGCCGTTTCCTCTACCCCTGAGAGACCCATCAAGAAGCCTATTAAGCAATGGTCTCCAGCGGATAGACGTCTGGCTAACCAGGACAAGAGACTAAAAAGTATCATAGTCTCTTGCCCACCCGAGAACATTATGAAGTCCATCATAAAATGCAACTCTGCTAAGGAGATGTGGACTGAGTTAGTTCTAGGGTATGAAGGTCTAGAGGAAACAAAAGAAACCAAAATCCAAACCCTTAGACTTAAGTTTAGTACTTTTAAATATTTGGAAACAGAAACTGTTGCTCAAACTTATACTAGGCTTAAGATTTTGTTGAATGACTTGGGAAACAATGGAGTTGTTCTACCTAAGGCTGAGGTTAATGCTACATTTGTCAATAGTTTACCTAGAAAATGGCTTAGCCTAAACCAGACCTTAAGAGCAAATAATGCTATAAAAAATAATACTTTAGCCCAACTGTTTGGTAGATATAACTATGAAGAAGGGCTAATTTAATCCATTTAAAAATCAAAGACTGATAGGTTTACCACCAATATCAATGGATCAAAAGCTCTTGTTGCTAACCATTCTTTTTAGGACAGCGACTCTGACATAGAACAGGACACCAAAAGCAGTCAAGAATTTCTTGATGAATTACATGAGTTACATGACAGAGCCCTTCTAGCTGACCAAAATAGGTACAACAAGAGAACTGGTAGAGTTGGAGCTGCTAAGGTTGATAAATCCAAGGTGTCATGCTACACTTGTGGAAAGACTGGTTACTTTCAGAAAGATTGTTGGTCAAACAAAACCTCCTCTCCAAGCTTTCCTTCATCCAGCAACAACCACAACAGCAAGAAGAAGTTTTCTACCTCACCTTTCAAGCAAACTTCCCACTTTGACTCAGAGGGAAAGAAGGACTACAAAGTTAAATACAAAGCCTTGAAAGCTGAGCTGTTAAAACTCAACCAGAAAGCTGAAGATGCAGCTAAGAAAAAGGATGTTAAGAAGACTGAAAAAGGTCTGATTGTTGCTTCATTCGACTGGGATGATGAACCCCTTACATCTGAGGATGAAGGAACCACTACTGTCAGAGCCTTTATGGCTGTCGTTGATGAAGAAACTGCTATGGGAAAAAGCGAAGCAAGATCTGGTCAATGGGTGGACATCACCATGAAAAAGGTACAAAGATTGCTATTTATGCCTGAAGGTCCTGATAGAGACCATGTCAGTGACTATACCTTGGTTGACCTCCACTTTCTGGAAGAGCAAAGAAAAAACCTGTTAAACAAGTTTCATAGTCTTAAAACAGAGTTAAATCTTTGTCAATCTGAATTAGCAAATCTTAAACCCTTTGTGAATCTTGCAAATCAACTTCAAAATGAAGTAAGTAAATTGTCCATTGAAAATGAGTCTTTAACTGATGAAAACACTGAACTCAGAAAAACCATTGAAAAATGGAATTTGGCTCAATCCATAGTGCAATAAATAGTTGTTGAAGCCATACCAGGTGATGTGGTTCAGGCTATTGGGGGAAAGGGTAGATACAATAATCATATACCTGTACCCAGTGTTAAATTTGTTCCTTCAGATGTTTCTTCTCCTTCTTCCACCTCTGTGGATGAGATAAACTCTGACAAGAAGTCAGAGGTACCAGCTTTACCAAGACTCGCTGGTGCTATCCCATCTGATTCCTTGATTGGCCCAAAACCTCTAACCAAAATCTCAGGGAGTTCAATTCTCAAAGTCATTGATAAAGCGCACAAAAAGGTTTTCGTGGCCAAGGACTCCAACAAACCCACTCCTCCCCCTGAAGAGCTTTCACCCACCAAACAACTTCTCCTCACCTTGATGGAAGAAGTAAAGGGGTTAAAAGAACAAATAAACCCCAGAGTTAACAGTCCATCTGTTAACTCTCTTGGTGAAGGATCTAGTAGCTCTAAGGGGAGAGCCTTATTCAGGCCTTGCAAGCATTGCGGTTTCAAAAATCATTCTTCTGAGGACTACTCAAAGAAACCAAAATGTATCACATGCGAGTCTACTGAACACACCTCTAGAGAGCATGAGGAAATTATTGCTATTCAAAGAACCAGAACTCAATTAAGATCTAAAACTCCTTACAGGCCCTCTAGAAGAGTTGAGCCCAAACCCAAAGAAAATTCTCAGGGTTACAGACCAAATCCCTTATGCAAGTACTGTGGCTTCTTTAACCATCACTCTGATGAGTGTGAGCAGTATCCCGGATGTGACATATGTGGAAGTATGCGTCATGAACCCAGAGACTTCAACCAAAGAGGGGGAGATATAAACTAGAGAAGACCAAATGTCGCTGGTCAACGACAACATGGACCCACTGGAAAGTGGGTTCATCATTGAAACTAATCTGGCTTTGTTATATCTATGCAAGAATATCTTAAGAAATCTATTTGGTATCTGGATAGTGGGTGCTCCAAACATATGACAAGGGTTAAACAATATCTGCATAGATATAAAAAGGAGTCTGGTCTAAAAGTAGTCTTTGGAGATGACTCCTCAGGGGCTACTGAGGGTTATGGCTCAGTGGATTGTAACAGAATAACCTTCACAAGGGTCGCTTATGTCAATGGACTGAAGCACAACTTAATCAACATTAGTCAACTCTGCGATACTGGTTTCAAAGTTCTGTTCACTAAGACCCAAGGAACAATCTTCAATCAAAATGATGATGTTGTTCTAATTGCACCCATAAGAAGTGATGTGTATGTCATTGACATGACATCATGTCCAGAGGGATGAACACCTGTCTCTATGCTAAAGCATCTGATAGTGAAAATTGGCTATGGCATATGATGACGTATAGTCCCTAGCCGGGTCATGAACCCGGCCGACAGGTACTACCCGCATCCGGCCCATTACTGATGGGTGGGATTCATGTCATTTAAGCTTATGGGCTTAAATGAACAGTGACCGCACACACGTGTGCGGCCCACGGCCCGGCATTACCGGTACAGGGTTAGACAGAATCATACTCTTACTATGATTAGGATTTACCCCAAAGAAAAGGATATTCACTCACCATAATTAGAAGATAACAATCAATCTAATTCTGGTACTTATCCTTTCCTTGGGGCCGAAGCATCAGTGACAGCCCATTAGGGTTTCACTGCCTATATAAGGAACCCCCAAGGGTTCCACAAAGGGATTACATTCTACACACTCACATCTCATCCGATTGTCATAACCCTAACCGATTACTTACTCTCACGCCGAAGTCTAATCGTGAGATACATTCCCACGGTAAGCCTAACACGTGTTGTTTTAGTATACAGGATCCCAACCAGACAATTCACTTGGTGCAGGAGCCGGAGTCCAGCTAACTAGAATTAGGCCTAACTCGGGTCTAGCAAGGATCACCCAACTTTTATATCAACAAGTTGGCGCCATCCGTGGGACCAATACACTAAGCTAGAGCAAATCTCATCTCGATCTCTCAATGAAGAAAGGACATCCGCAAGGAAATCCCAGGAACACAGATCCTACGAACCGGAAGTCCCCAGGGGACGGGATACTCATTCCCAACCGATCCCCTAGTAACCAAACAGGCGGACCGAATAACCGAAGTGGTCTTCAGTCCATGGGTGTGACAAGCACGTTCGCTGTCACCCCACCACCTACCTCGACCTTGGATAACCCTGATCCTGGGAGTGCGCCCAACCCCCCTAAAAAGGAGCCGCGCAGACCATCGACTGAGGAAGAAGTGGAGGTCGAACCACTTAGTGAGGAATATCTCACTCGAGTTCTCACGCAGAACTTCGAGAGGATTGTCCTAGGAATCGCATCTAGGATGAACCTAGGGAGGGACCTCTAATCTAGGCTCAACTTTGGTAGTGTCGGACCGGGCACCTCTCCTCAAATTCAAAGGAAGCGAAGGACACGACCCCAGGAGCGAAACCTCTTTGAGGAGACTCCCCAACCTAGGAATGTGTTCGAACGCATAGGGGATCGTATTATGCAGGAACTATTACAATCCCATGAGGAGGGAGAGAGGTCCGACGATTCACCCGAACGACTAGATCTGGAGCTAATCAGAACTAATCGCCGCACAAGCGTGTGGGACAGGATGAATATCGGGAAGAAGGCTCCTAGATCTTCTCACAAGAGCGATCCTCAGCCAAAGAATAGGGCACCGCCCCCTTCTCCCGGTCCATCAGGAGAGGATTCAGATGACCATCCACCTAAACGTCGCTGACCCAGGCGTACTCCTCCACCACCACCAGACAATGAAGAGTACTACGGCGGCCCCTATTATCGCGAGGCGGAAGCATAAGATCTTTCTCGCCCATGATGTGACCCTAATCTCACCCGTCCATGGGCTGATCCCAGGGAAGATCCTTTTAACCTCCGCATACGGAATTACTCCGAGGACACAAAGCGTCGCATGCCGGCGTGCGTTAAGACTTATGATGGGACTGGTGATCCGGATGATCACCTAAAGATATTTGACACGCAGGGCAAAAGTTGAACGATGGCCCATGCCTATATGGTGCCAAATGTTCAATTCAACCTTGATCGGCAATGCTCGTGATTGGTTTGAGGGACTTCCTCCTCGAAGCATTGATATCTTCACGGAACTGTGTACTGCGTTCAAGAACAATTATACTCAGCGAAAGAAGTATAATAGGGACCCGGTCTCATTGGCAACCGTCAAGCAACGGCCTGGGGAATCTACGGAGGCCTTCACCGAATGCTTCAATGACGAGTGCACGCGCACAAAGACAATGCCGAAACTTCTGAAAATTTCCGATTATATGCATGCCATAACAGACAGGGAATTAATCAGACGTCTCAATGACAAGTGACCAGAGAAGTATGACGACCTTATGGAAAGGGTCAGGAACTTCATAGAGGGAGAAACCGCAGTAGCCGCGTCCTACCCTTCAAAAGGAAACAGCTATCGATCGAACGACCAGTCCAGGAGACAGTCGGGCGGTCAAAGCAACCAGGGCAGTGAGAGGAGCTCGGACTACAAGAGCCAAAACAAAGGAGGGCAGTCGGAGGACAAATTTGCCCCTCTAAAGATGTCCTACCGGGAGATCTTGCTGACAGAAGGGGCCAACTTCCCGAGACCTCCCCCAATGACGACTCCGGTGGACCGTCATCAAGGAAATCGCTTTTACGAATTCCACAACGACAAGGGCCACGGCACGGAGGAATGTATCCAGCTTAAGAAGCATATTGAGTCACCGATCAAGTCAGGCAAACTCAAACATTTGGTCAAGGATTGGAAGGACGGAAAGGACAACAAGAAGTATGACAAAGAAGGATCCCCAAAAGGACAAACCTTCGACTATATACATGATCTAATCTAGGCAGCGCCGCACAAGGTAAAAAATTAGTCAAAAATTTTCACGCGGCAGAGAAATCTCATTCCCTCCCATCATGGCAAGTGATATAGCCTATGCACCTCTCACGATTGAGATAAGCATTGGAACACACAATGTCTGCCGTATGTATGTGGATGGAGGGTCATCAGTAGAAGTACTATACGAACACTGTTTTGTACAGTTATGACCAAAAATAAGAAGCCAATTAGTACCAGCTACATCGCCGCTCATCGGCTTTAGTGGAGACACCATCTGGCCAATAGGACAGCTGCGTCTGCTTGTAACCATTGGGAATGAAGAGCATTCCACCACGGCGTGGATGAACTTTATGGTGATACGCTCACACTCTCCATACAATAGGATCATAGGCACCAGGTATCCTGGCCATACGGGCGGTACCCTCCACAGCTCACGGAATGATTAAATTCCCTTTGGAAGGAGGAAATGTCACTATCTATAACACAATCATACCAGCATCGGAATGTCATGCCGTGACAACACCGGTTCCACCTGTTCCCCCCAAGGATGGATCACCACCTCCCAACTGGAAGGTGGCAATCCATCCTGATTATCCGAAATAAGAGGTATCCATAGGGGGAACACTCTCGGATAGCGGCAAGAGGGCCATGTGCTCTCTCCTAAAATCAAACTTAGATATATTCGCATGGGAGACCAAGCATATGACGGGCGTACCGCGTGCGACAGCAGAACATAAGCTCCAAATCCGCCAGGGATATCCTCCCGTTAAACAAAAGAAGCGCGGTCAGGCACCAGAACGTAGCCAAGTAATATTGGATGAAGTACGGAAATTGGTGGATGCAGGTATCATGCGCGAGGTATACTACCACGAGTGGTTATCCAACCCGGTCATGGTCAAGAAGCATGATCGGAGCTGGCGCATGTGCGTGGATTTCACGGATCTGAACAAAGCCTGTCCGCAAGACTGATATCCGTTACCGGAGATTTATTGGAAGGTGGAATCCCTATGTGGATATCCCTTTAAGTGCTTCTTAGACGCATACAAAGGATACCACCAGATCCGGATGGCAGAAGAGGACGCAGAGAAGACGACGTTCCATACTAGTCAAGGCGTATACTGTTATACAAAAATGCCATTCGGACTAAAGAACGTCGGGGCAACATATCAGCGGCTTGTTGACAAAGCCTTCGACTCACAGATAGGCCGCAATTTTGAGGTCTATGTTGATGATTTAGTCATCAAAAGTCATACGGAGGATGCACTTCTCCGTGACGTCCAAGAGACGTTTGACACATTGAGGAGGATTAATATGAAACTGAATCCAAAGAAATGCACGTTTGGGGCAACTGAAGGGATGTTCCTTGGATATATGATTCATCCAAATGGCATCAAGCCTTGCCCGAAAAAGACGGACGCGATAATACAGTTACCATCTCCTCAGACGCGAAAAGAGGTACAATCATTAAATGGGAAGTTGGCCGGGCTAAACAGGTTCTTGTCGAAATCCGCGAGAAGTCACTCCCCCTATTCAAAACACTCAAGAAGTGCATCAAGAAGGGAGATTTCTGGTGGACAAAGGAAGCGGAGGAAGCCTTTGGTCAGCTCAAGCAACACCTCGCAGCTCTTCCCATGCTAGTGGCCCCCTGACCCAAGGAGGAGCTCATCATGTATCTGTCGGCCACACATGGAGCAATAAGTGAGGTACTCATGACGGATAGGGACATAGTCAAACTCCGGTCTACTTCATAAGTAGAACACTACAAGGGCCGGAGTTGAATTATTCTTCTATGGAGAAATTGGTTTTGGCATTAGTGTTTGCCATGAAACGGTTACGCCGGTACTTTCAGGCGCACCCAATTGTGGTTATTACTGATCAACCAATAAAACAAGTTATCTCCAGACCAGACGTGGCCGGTAGGCTACAGAAGTAGAGCATTCTGTTTGGAGAGCATAACATCTCTTATAGACCAGGGACAACTGTTAAAGGCCAAATCTTGGCAGATTTCTTGATAGAGAAGCCGGACGAGGATGGACCGGCCGTACAACAAGAGGAAACTCCAGCAGAACCATGGGTATTATTTACGAACGGATCCTCGTGCACGGATGGATCAGGAGCTGGTCTCATCCTTACGAATCCGGAAGGAATGGAGTTTACATACGCCCTGCGCTTTGAGTTCACAGCCACCAATAATGAGGCATAATATGAGGCGTTGATTGCGGGTTTAAAAATCACCGCTAGAATGGGAGTCCGCAACCTTGAGGCCTACGTAGACTCACGGCTTGTCGCGAACCACATTCTAGGGGGTTACGTAGCCAAGGAGTATAACATGTTTCGATACTTGGAGAAAGTCAAGTCACTCATTGCTGCTTTCAGCAAGTTTTCTATCAAACAGGTACCAAGAGGTCAAAACAAGAAGGCGGACGCTCTTAGCAAGATCACGTCTACAAGTTTCGCCCACTTATCCAAGCAAGTCTTGGTAGAAATACTAAAGGAAAAGTTAATAATGGAAGGGGAAGTCGTAGCCATAGTTGAGGAAGATGGACCTACATGGATGACCCCGATCATCAACTATTTGACTAATGAAACCCTTCCGGACGAGGAAAAGGCGGCACGGCGTACCAGAAGGAAGTCACAGCACTTCGAGCTTCGAGAAGGTATTCTTTACAAGCGCTCTTTCTTACAGCCGTGGTGCGGTGTGTTGGGCCACGCCAGGCTACTTATGTGATCAATGAGATACATGAAGGGTTATGCGGCATGCACGCGGGCCCCCGATCTGTAGTATCTCGAGCTCTACGCACAGGATATTATTGGCCTACTATGCATAGGGATGCACGCGACATGATTCACAAATGCAGTGATTGCCAAGTGCACAGGCCAGTACCACGATACCCGCAGCAGGAACTGACACCCATTACATCCCCATGGCCATTCTATAAGTGGGGGATTGACATTGCGGGACCTTTCCCTGTAGCTGCAGGGGGAGTTAAGTTCTTGATTGTCGCAATGGACTACTCTACACGCTGGATAGAGGCTAAGGCAGTTAAATCCATCACAGGCAAACAAGTTAAAAAGTTTGTTTGGGAGAACATCGTGTGCCGTTTTGGCTTACCAGGAGAAATCATCTCGGACAACGGGAAGCAGTTCGCGGATAATCCATTCAAGGACTGGTGCGCAACATTGAATATCACGCGGCGCTTCGCATCTGTTAAACATCCGTAGACAAATGGTCTTGTGGAACGAGCAAATAGAAGCTTGGGTGAAGGCATCAAGGCACGCTTTGGATGAACGAAGTGCCAAATGGTTGGATGAACTGCCACATGTTCTATGGGCACATAGGACTATGATTAAAACAGCCATTGGGGACACTCCATTTGCACTGGCCTACGACACTGAAGCTGTTATACCAGCAGAAATCGGAATGCCGACCATCCGCACAACGAAGGTTAATGTCATCACAAACGACGAGCAGCTCCGGATCAATCTGGACTTGTTGGAGGAAAAAAGAGAAATAGCGGCTATCAATGAAGCCAAGTCCAAGGCACGAATGAAGGCCTATTACGACGCCAAGGTAAAAGGTGTTTCTTTTCGACCGGGAGATTAGGTTTATCGTGCCAACGAGGCAAGTCGAGCGGAGAATACAAGAAAGCTGGGCCGTAAGTGGGAAGGACCGTATGAGGTTACGGAAGCCTTAGGACGGGGCGCGTACAAGTTACGTGACATGGATGGCCGTGACCTGGAACGCACATGGAATATCTGCAATCTTAAAAGGTTCTATCTTTGAAAAGCTACGACTTCCGCATGGACACTTCGCTATTCTGGTTTCAATGAAGATCCATGTGTTCTCTTTCTTTTGTTTTTTATGCTTTCTAGGTTCCCTTTGTTTTTAGGATTTCCCATTCTTGTCAAAACAAAAAACGTAAACGTTCTAATAAAATGTCGTGGTGCCTAGCTAGCTCCACGGCTCGTTCTTGTGCAAATTATTATCTTATTTTTTAGATTCTATGAACAAATTATTGTCGTATACATTTATTTGTTATTACTATAATATGCTATCTCTTATTCATATGCATTCATTCAATACCGTACATGTACTATGCGCGTCCAGGCGGGGTAAGAGGATTAAGTGAACCTAATAATTCAACTTGTCGCATAAGAGGGATGCAACCCCAGTGACGCGGATCATGTATCCTTACAAGACACCTTACTCACAAGACGTTGTGATAAGTTTCCATATGCCACGCTCACGTAGTGCTTTGCATGGTAAAGACGCACGCCGCACGTCTAGTAAAATATAGACTTGATTGTATTTTTGAGTAAGACGTGACATGTCATGCAACACAGGTATATAATAAATAGCCGTGGTCATCATGGACTTGCTTGCATAAGTATAACAAGTTATCACAATAACATCAGTTTTAGCCGTATACATACACGGACGAATAAAATAGCACAAATGTTTACAATGTAAATTACAAAGGAGGTAGGAACTCTCATATCTCTTTCTTCCCTTCTTCAATCAAGGTTTGGAGGACCTCCCCGTGCACATTCTTTCCATCTTGTGCCCTGATCATGTTTGTGTCCAGCGCCTCGGCCAGCAGCTTTTCACCTTTCATCACCTTCGACACAGAGTCGTATGTAGGCAGGGTTAGTTGGATGGGATCGGCGGTGAGCTTAGACATTATTACCCCATTGGGAGCATACTTCAGTGACTCTAGCTCGTCTAGGAAGGGGTGTTGGATTTCAGCAAGGGCGGTCATTGATGCGGTCATCTTGTCTTCGGCTAGAGGGTTGTGGTAGGCATGCTGGGTAATATCTTCTTTCTTGCCTATTGGCTCCGCAGCTTTGACCAACCCCTCGTGCCTACCACGGTCAATACCGTCCGATACAACGTCAAAAAAGGCCTGTAATAGGTAAGGAGCCTCCGTTACCTTGCTCACGGCAAGCCGCATTCCCTGGCCAACCATCCATCTACGCCCAGCTATGGCTGTGAGCAAAGGAGGACACATCATTTCGGCGTAGTCCGTTGCCATCTTGCTTAGTTCACCCTCAGCTGTTGCAGCTTGCTCTTCCAAGGTAGTCCGCGCCTGGGTTAGTTCATCCTTTAGTGTGTCGCGCTCCTGAGCAATAGTGAAGGCTTGTACGGTTACGGATTTAGTAGCAGCTTCGGTTGCGGATACCTATACATGACACTTGGAGTTACTACAAAGACAATGTGGTTTTTTTGCGTGCACAAATTAGTGTTAATGTAAGAGTATACCTTCTCATTGGATGCAGCTAAAAGGGCCTCCAGCTCGGCAATACGTTCCTCACGAGTGTTGGCGTGATGGGCTTGCTCCTTGACGGTTGACTCTGCCACGACCAACGCTGCCTGCAAGGATGTGATAGTTTTCTCGTGCTTGTCCACCAGTGCTTCACGGAGAGCTATCTTTTTATCAGAACGACTCACGTTAGCCAAGGCCTTGATCAGACGTCGTCTTAGGGCCGCACCAACTGTCACCTGGTGTGCAGAGGATACATCAAACTGCTCCAGCAATGTCTCATGCTGTAGTTCGTCCAAATCTTGCGCCAGCGCTGGAGGAGTGATGTGTTCAATGAATTCAGTGCACTCGGACTCCGCATCCAACCTTGTTAAGCTGGACAAATTCCATGCTAGGCGTAGGCTGGTGTCGGGTCCCTCTGGATGTGGCTCCTCGGCATGAGTTACGGGAGGGGATGGAGGTCTCATTGATGTCATGGGTGAGGGTTCCCTTTCCACCTCCTTCTCTTGGGCTACTGTCGATGGGTCTGCCTTGTTATTAACACACTTATTAGTTCTGTTTAATAGATTTATATCCTTTGGAGTATTAAACGGGTACTTATGTAGTGCCAGTCACGGGTTCCGTAATGGTAGGAGCAACGGCACTCACAGGGGTGGCCATCCAGACTTGCTCATCCGCGCGCAGCGAGGGGTCGACCTGGGCCGTAGCGGTGCTGCTCCCTTCCTGGAACTGTGGATGGTCTTTCCTTAGCTTCTTCGGGGGAGCATTATGTACCCCCGCCCCATCCCCTAGATTTTTTGCTACCTTCCTGGTAGTCTTCTGTTTCCTAGATTTAGGCTTCGATGACTGCGGGGACCCAAAAGCTTGTATGGTTTCTTCATCATCACCGGTGCGATTGTCAGCAAGGTTGGTGAATTCTTCCTCTTCTTCTTCTTCATCCTGGTGCGGCACGATGTCCTCCAGCAGCAGTTCTGCACCATCTTCATTATGGAAGTCAAGAGGGGACTTCTCAATCACGGGCTCTCCCTCATCTGATCGTTGCTCAGTGGTTTCTTCCAGCGGGATGGTTTTGTCTGCGGTGGCTTCCAGTATGGGGAGTTCATTTTCTTTCAGTGGTCGGAATCCTTCAGGAACTTTGCTTGGATCGCCTTGGCGCAATAACCCATGTAGCTTCATCTCTGCGGACATGTGCATATAAAAGGATTAGTAAATTCACAAAGTATAATGAGGCACTTTTACATCTAAAATATGCGAAGACCTACCCTGCCTACGATCGGTCAGGAAGCACGGATATCTATCCTCCCTCCCATAGTAGTAGCGGCTGATTCCTACTAGGCACAGGAAGTGCTCCGGCAAACCCCTATGGAATTCTGTGCGGTGGGTATCTAAATTTTTTTCAAATCCTTAATACTATAGTCTTTGGATTTGGGAGGATAGTCTTTGGGTACTCTAGTTTTGAGGACGAATGGGGTGGGGAATACTTTCTCGTCCACGAAAAAGTAATGGTCGTACCAATTCTTGAGGGAATCTAAGGGTTTCCTATAAGTCATAGGGGTGTTCGCGGATCATTTTGAACGACAGCCACCCATTCACTAGTTGGGGGAGTAAAAGACCCTAAATAGATTCACGGTCGGGGTTACCTCGCACGTATGACAGGTAATCTCAAGCTGATTGATTTTACATGCCCATATGTAGTGCAGTTGGGTTATGTGGAAATCATAATATAGAAGCAGATCTACCAAAAACTTAGATAAGGGGATGCGGTAGTTAGCCGAATCAAATAGGCGCGTGTACACGCCTATCTTTCCCTTCGGAGCATCCGTAATCGCTTCACCGTCACCTGGATAGGTTGGATGTACGCTTTCAGGAATATAATACTTAGAAAAAAAGTCTATGTATTTCTCCGCAAGCATCACGTTAAGGACATCCGTAATAAGAGGATTGTCCTTCACCATGTTTTATAAAAAGGATTTGAGAGGCGTGATGATCTAACCTACGGTGGAGAAAATCCGTGGGATAAAAAGCGAAGGTATGAAGGAGTGAGCATGGGAATAACAATGGCGGAATGCAATATAAACTGTGTGTGTAACAGTAGCACACACCAACTCTTAGATAGGGTTGCCTCGATTTCCGAGGTAGCGTGGATGTTCGCCACGTGTAAGCCACTACGCCCATCCAACGGATGGGATTTTTGACACTTCTAAAACGTCAGAAGGGACCAACGGGTCACTTCTTGACAGTTTTACGTGGCTCAAGGGTGGGCCTTTCTGGTGCACTTTTACAGGCGTGCGTCTGACTATTTACTACCATTAATGTATTCATTAAAGTTGTCCCGGTCGGCTTATTTTGGAGTGCGGCCGTAATTACAACAAACAGGTCTACGTGACATTATATAGTCTAGAGGTTACGCCTACGGCTGTAACAACTAGACTGGGGGACATGATGACGTATAGTCCCCAGCCGGGTCATGAACCCGACCCACAGGTACTACCCGCATCCGGCCCATTACTGATGGGTGGGATTCATCTCATTAAGCTTATGGGCTTAAATGAACAGTGACCGCACACACGTATGCGGCCCACGGCCCGGCATGGCCGGTACAGGGTTAGACAGAATCATACTCTTACTATGATTAGGATTTACCCCAAAGAAAAGGATATTCACTCACCATAATTAGAATATAACAATCAATCTAATTCTGGTACTTATCCTTTCCTTGGGGACGAAGCATCAGTAACAGCCCATTAGGGTTTCACTGCCTATATAAGGAACCCCCAAGGGTTCCACAAAGGGATTACATTCTACACACTCACATCTCATCCGATTCTCATAACCCTAACCGATTACTTACTCTCACGCCGGAGTCTAATCGTGGGATACATTCCCATGGTAAGCCTAACGCGTGTTGTTTTAGTGTGCAGGATCCCAACCAGACAATTCACTTGGTGCAGGAGCCGGAGTCCAGCCAACCCGAATTAGGCCTAATTCGGGTCTAGCAAGTATCACCCAACTTTTGTATCAACAGCATAAGAGACTCTCCTACCTCAACTTCAATAACATCAACAAACTGGCCAAGAATGATTTAGTGGCGGGGCTTCCCTCTCTGACCTTCACCAAAGACTGACCTTGCTCAGCCTACGAGAAAGGGAAGCACCACAGAGCCTCATTTAAGACAAAACAATCATTCTCCATAAATAAGTGCCTCCATTTTCTTCACATGGACTTATTTGGACCAGTAAAACCTCAATCCCTTAATCACAACAAGTATACACTAGTCATTGTAGATGAATTCTCCAGATTCACATGGGTATTCTTACTTAAAAGAAAGAGTGATGCTGTTGAAAGAATAATGTCCTTCATCAGAGAAATAGAGAATTTCAATGAGTGCAGAGTTAAGGCTATCAGAAGTGACAATGGCACTTGATGTAGTGGTTTTACTACTCTTTAGGAAAAGAGAGCAAATAGGACAAGTAGTGAATATGACGGTTTAGGAAAAATCGTGTATTAATGACCCTAAAATGAGTTCGTTCTCAAGGAGGCTAGTGTGTTATGTGTGTAATGACTTGGATTACTTTGTGATTATATTTGTGAGAAAGAAAAATAGAAATGAGATTAGAAGAGAATGACGGTTACGAAGACGGATTAAACTAAGACGAAAAAGGTGTACACGTAAAACCCTAAAAAGCACTAAAATTAAAATTTTACCCTAAAAATTACCAAAAATCACTAAAAATCCACAATAATATTCTAAGAGTTTACAAAAAATCCAAACTTGCCAAAACCTTTTAATTAATTAAATAATGACTTTTTAATGCTAATTAAAGCCCTAAAAATCAATATTAACTATTAAAAAGTCCAAAACAAGATCTTAAAGTTTGTGAACCTCAAAAATACCCTAATTAAGCTAAAAAGTATTTTTCAAAATTTTAAAACCACTAAAAACTATTTTTAAACAATTAAAAACCACTTAAATCAATTAAAACTTAAATTAATTCTAGAAAATGATTAAAAGACCCTAAAAATATTTGGAAAGTTGCAAAATTCCTAATTAAGTGTCTACAATCTAGGAAAAATATAAAAACTTAGAAAATCAGACTTTTAATTTTTAACAATAAAATAATATTAAAATATTATTAAAAATCCAAAAATCATAAAAAATTCTAAAAACTTGCAAACTAGCTTAATTTAACCTAAATAACTCAGAAATGAAAGTGAAATTACCTAAATACCCTTAATGGGCCTAAAAAGTGGGCTAAACCCAAAACAGATCCTTATTGGGCCAAATTTGGGCCCAATATAAAAAAAGTGTCCAAAATAAGCCCAAAAAAAACACTACTTGACTCCAAATTTGATTTTAAACAACTTTTTCTAAAGGCCCAATAGCTGAAAGTGTGAAATAAGCTAGCTTATACCAAACAGCTTATTCTTAATGGGCTTTTTGGCCCATTAAGCTATAAGCCAATGCCATAAGCTGAAATTAGACACACAAGCTTCTTTTGTCCTAAATAAGACTTCTGTAAAAAGAAATTTGAAATAAGCCCAAGGAATAAGCCTGAAAATGCAATAAGCAATCTACAAAAAACGACAAAATAGTCGTTTTTGAGTTCTAGGCCACCCCAAGTGCTGATTCAAGTTTCTATAGCTTTCAAATGACTTAATTAAGCAAAATCAACAAAGAGTTTTCAAATAAGCTGAATCAATAAGCTGGAAAAAGCAAATAAGCACTTATATAAAAGTCAAATAAGTTGGTTTTCTAGCAAAAAGTCAAAGTCAAAGTCAAATAAGCTCCAGTCTACTCAAATGGGTCAAATAATGAAGATCTATCACAAAAAATAAGTTGTTGCAAGTCTGGATAAGCTAAAATAGCTTATTGATAAGCTGAGTTCAAAGTAACACTAGCAGGGGCTAGTTTTGGGTGTTGAGCAGTGGAAACTTTTTCCACTGCTTGACTTGTTTGACTTTTTGTCTTTAGTTACTTTTTTGGAGATTCAGATTACACAAAGGCACCCAAATGATCTTTGGATCAAAAGGAGTCAAGAACAATCAAAATATCACAATCACAAACACCCAATTGATACAATTTAATCAATAAAGTACCAGATCTAGCACAGACATGAACAATAAGCAGTTTAGGTTCAAAAAGCAATTTTAGCACAAATCAGCCAGCCAAATTCAACCAAATGCATACACAAGCTATATTAAACTCAAATAAACAAGTCTAAACAGGTTTCATGCAATGATTCAAAGAATTAAGCAAGATTCAAGCTAATGAATGTTACTGATGAACACTAACACTTGCAGTTTTTCACTTTGCTGATGTATTTGACACACAAGCCAGATTCAACACCTCAGATCTATAAAATATGTTATATTAATGATGTTTAAACAGCTTTTATCCCTAAACATGCATAAACTCTAGGTTTTCCCAAAATTTTAGGTCAAAAACAATCAAACTCAATAAGTTATAGCACAATCTTTGATTCAAGGTTTCAAACCACAAAACTTGCAGCAAAACACTCTCAAACAAGTGTATATCAGATATAGAGCACAAATACAAACTTCCACAAACACAATAACAAGATTCAATCACAAACAGGTAATCCCAAACACCCCTTTATCTTTTCAAATCCAAATTTAAACAAGAAAAAGTGTGATTCAGTTAACCTAAGGATTAATCTAGCATACAAACAACATTATCATGCAAGACTAAGCAGATTTAAGCCAAGAAATCAACAAGAACACCAATAGAGCACAAATCCACAAAAAATCCAATTTTTATCAGATTTTCAAGGATTTTAGACAAACCTCATGGATGTACATCCACACCCACGAATTTATGAGCTTATGTGCTAGCTAGAACAAGCACAAGCTTCCAATAACACCCCTGCTAAGATTCAACAAGGTAAGTAGCACAATATCAAAATCAGAAACTTAAAAAGCCTTGATTAATGCAACCTTGTTACCCCACACTTGATTATCCCCAAGTTATAAGCCTCACCACACCTTAATTATCTCAATTAGGATGCTATGATCAGCCCTATAACCCAAGAATTCCAAGGTTGAAACAAGAACTTAGCAAAATATCAAGCTTGAAGGAAAAATGCAAACTTTTGCACTCTCCTTAAAAACAGGTTTTGAGATTCAAATTCAGTAAAGAAATAACATAAACAAGCATAAAATGAGATGGCACTTGGTCTTTCTTCAACACACTTAACACAATTTCATTAATCTGAAAATAGGATTTACAAGTGTTTGAGCAAGGAAAAACAAAAAGCAAACGTAAATGTTAAGACCTAATGCCTTTTTATAGGCTACAATGAGACTAAGGAAGCTGAAAAATAACATAAACCCTAGCTGTGAAGTCCCCAATTTGCCCTTTCAGAATTTGAACTTCTTGGCTTCATGTGACTAATTTTTGTTTGCTTGTTGTAGCTGGCATGTGAAAAACGTATCCAATGGCTTGTATCAAGCTTAAAAAGTAAGCTTCATTCCTAAACGTTGGATGCCTGGTGGTTTTTTGGCAGTATCCCCTTTGTGTGTAGCAGGGGAATCTCATGTGGGACTGAGGAGTGAGGTGGCAAGCATTTTTGTAGTTGGGATGTGATTAAGGGGTTATTAATCACTAATCTGGAGTTTATTGGGTGCTAATTGCAAACGGATTAAGAAAACCCAAATTTGTGAAGAACATGAATAGTGCAAGTTTTGATCTGTTTGAGTTTTTAAACTTTGTATTTAGCGCGTTTAAATAAACTAATCCCAGATTAGTTAAAGTTGTTATGAGTGGATAGCTGAGGTGGATAAATGGTGAAAGGGGATTGGTGGATTTTGGTGAGTGGGGCACGTGTCACCCCCTCACTGGTTAAGGTAACAATCATGTCTGCCAGTATTAAACCCCTATCTTTGCACAACTTGTCATTTCCATCTAAAAATACCAAAAACTGAGTTTCCTTTGTAATCAAACTTTCAGTTTTCACACTTTTGCCCCAAATACTTTTCCAAAGTATTTTCAGGGGTATTTCTTGCCATTTTGTGATACTTCAAGGGCTGATTTGGCATATTCTTCAATGGTAATGGTCTTGACTTGCATATTTGATATTTTGGAGGACTGAATTTGCCAAGTCATAATGATTGAGGGACCATTTTTTCTAAATATTCAAAGTTAAGGGTCCTTTTTGTAATTTTGGGATTTTCAAAGGACCAAACTTGTAATTTCTTGTACCTTGAAGGACTTCATGATATGTTTTACTTTGTGGAGGATAATGGCTGACAATTTAGCTTTGTTGAGGGGCTAAACTTGCCAAGTCTTCAAAGTGGAGGGCCTTTTTTGTAATTTTGACAAACTTTAGGGACCAAACTTGTAATTATGAAGATACAAGGGTATAAAGTGTCAATTCTTCCATATTGGAGGACCCTTCTTCATAATTCTTTAAATCTTCAAGGGTTTATCTTGGGAAAGTCTTCATTAGGGCTTGGTTCATTGTGAGGCTTCGTTTCCCGTGTTCGTTTTTGTATGATTCTTGTGATCTTTTGTCATTTTCTCAATATCCGTACCTAGAATACACAAGCAACAAACACAAGCATATATATGGGTATTTTGATGATATTTAATGCATTTTAAGCCCTATTTGGACGATGAGACTATGTATAAAAGCAGTCTCATCACCCCCCATACTAAACCATTGTCGTGCCCTCACGCAATGCTAGAATAAAGTATCGTAGCATCTCCAAAATTCATTTTTATTTACTTTATTGAACGATAAACTAGCTACACTACTACTATTGCTACTACTACTTGCGTTCTAGACATAATGTATGATTTTCATCGCAAAATGGGACGTTTAGGTTCATAGAATAAGAACACGTGAATGCTTCGTTAGAAATAATTTCATCGTCCTCGATTTTCACCCCAATTCCATGCCAAGCGTGCAACGAGATCATTGTCATTATAAGTTAGTAATGCTAACACTACTCATATGCCCTAATCACGTACTTATCCTCCCATTATTCCTAAGTTGTATCTCTTATATTTTATATTGTCTTGAATGATTCACGAGGATACATTGTTTGACTTATCCGATAATAGAGATTTAGGTCTAAAAATAGAGTCCTAACGGTGTAACCAAGATCATCAAATCAATAACCCCCCAATAGACAACGATGTCAAAAAATTAAGTCAACAAGAAGAATCGATAAACACGGTTTTATAACGGTTTTGAACATGAGACTTATTACCAAGACTTTTATACGCCCCCTAACGGAAGGGCCTTATTATCTTTGGTTTACCTCCATCTTTTATTCAACTTCGCCATGAAGCTTTTATTATGACTTCGGTCTTGCCTTGCCTTTTATTATCCACCTCATCGGTAGTTTTATTAGCCAAAGACGTATATCCTCACGCGAAGGCGAATTTTGGATCTTTAAAGCTTCGAAGATTAAGGCTTGATTCACTTTCAATTTTGCATAGATTTTTCGGCCTTGTGGGGCTTCATATTGTTTGCTTGATTTAGGTGAGCACTTGAAATCTTATTATTGGGTGAAGCTTTTGATTATTAGGGTGCCAATACTTCAAAACCGTGACACTGGCGATAACTTAATGTCTTCCCAATTTAATTACACGGAAGCTACTAGAAAAGACTAGAAACCCAACAATCCCAACTAAACCGCTAAGTCATTATTTATAAAGAAAAAAATATTTACATGCGAAGGGAGAATAAGCAAACAACGAGAACACATGAGTTTTTGAAAGAATACGAGCACTCTACGTTTAGCATAGTAACTTATAATTAACCCTATCATTTCTCGTCCTCATTTAAGAGACTTAGCCTAATGTGTAGTTAAGGAATCAAAGCTAAGTGCTCAACACGCACGGTCGAGTCAAAAATTACTCTTATTCTCGTCATCGGAAAACCTACATTCGTGTCTTCAAACACTTATAAAACATGAGAAAAAATTTAAAATTTGGCCATTTTTAGCCTTATTTTGCAACAAAATGATAAACAAAAAGATAAACTTTGGAAAGCGTGAAGGTTTAGAAAGGCAAGTATCTATTCACCCCCACCCCCATACTAAAGTTAAACATTGTCCTCAATGTTTCGAGTCTAGGGGTGCAAACACCCCCATACTAGAGACGTAGTTGAATGCCTAATCTAGCATGGAAAGGGTGTAACCAATAAATCAATAGCCGTTTATGAAGTGTGCTATAAACCTAAGGTTAGAACATCAAAAGGATATATCATAGATATTGAGAAAGTCTTCAAAGCAAACGATCGAGTGCTCCCATAGAACGAACACGAGAGGCTCCAATCGTGAAGATCATGATCATCTAAAGTTCACAATTCACAAACAACCACGGAACAAAGGTTGGAAGGGCACAAATCCCCACACGTTAACTACATTAGAAAGCGATAATATGTACATAGGATAAGCATGGGATTCCCCCACGAGGCACCTCGTTTTTTTGATTACCGAGTCATGAGCTCGACTCGATCCCCTCAATACTAATTATCATTGGGGAAAGTGACTTGGTCGAGGTAGTTCAAGGATGGAACTTCCCCGCCAAAGTAGTGCTTCAACCTATGTCCATTCACCTTGAAATTGGGGCCATCATATTGAGCTAGCTCGATGGTCCCATACAGAAACACATGAGTCACGGTGAATGGACCAGACCAACGGGATTTCAACTTACCGGAAAAGATTTTCAAGCGAGAATTAAAAAGCAAAACTTGATCCCCAATGTTAAAAACCCGGTTTTTAATTTTAGAATCATGCAACTTTTTAGTTTTTTCTTTATAAATAAATGAATTTTCATAAGCAATGTCCCTTAATTCATCCAATTCATTTAATTGCATTTTCCGGTGTTTTCCCGCGGTCTCCATATCATCATTACAATGCTTTAGGGCCCAATAAGCCATATGTTCCAATTCGATAGGCAAGTGGCAATTCTTCCCATACACAAGCTTATAGGGAGTGCACCCAATGGGCGTCTTATGAGCGGTCCTAAAGGCCCATAAAGCATCGTCCAACTTATCCGACCAAGATTGTCGGTTTTCCCCAACGGATCTCTCCAAGATCCTCTTCAACGCTCGGTTTGAAACCTCGACTTGCCCACTCGTTTGTGGGTGATAAGCCGTAGAAAGCCGATGTGTAACCCCATATTTCCTTAGGACCCTTTCGAATTGGTCGTTACAAAAATGGGTTCCACGATCGCTTATGATCGCACGAGGGGTTCCAAACCGAGGAAACAAGCTTTTCAAAAACTTGACTACCACACGAGCATCATTGGTGGGCAAAGCCTTAGCTTCCACCCACTTTGATAGGTAGTCAACCGCAACGAGGATATACTTATTACCACGAGATGATGGGAACGGCCCCATAAATTCTATACCCCAAACGTCAAAGATCTCACACACTTGGATGATATTTTGCGGCATTTCATCTTTTTGCGAGGCTTTTCCTTGTCGTTGGCATGAATCACATGACTTCACAAGATCTTGTGCATCTAGGTAAATAGTAGGCCAAAAGAAGCCGACATCAAACACCTTCTTAGCCGTGAGATTAGCACCGTGGTGACCACCCGTGGGTCCCTCATGGCAAGCTCTAAGGATGTTAGAAGCTTCGGTGCCAAATACACAACGCCGGATTATTTGATCCGCACAAGTTCGAAACAAGTAAGGGTCGTTCCAAAAGTAGAACTTGACGTCACGAAAGAATTTTTGTTTTTCTTGAGTCGTCATACCCTTGATGATGAAGTTACCCGCATGGTAGTTTGCAAAGTCCGCAAACCATGGGGTGGAAGAATCAAGCTTAGAATTCACCACACCAAGTGTCTCGAGCGGAAATGTTTCGGTGATTTCCTTGGGCTCGTAAACACTTTGCTGAGGATCTTCCAAACGAGAAAGATGATCGGCCGCTAGATTCTCGGCTCCTTTTTTGTCAAAAATTTTGTGGTCGAATTCTTGAAAGAGGAGGATCCAACGAAGTAATCTCGGCTTAGCATCTTGCTTAGCCATGAGATACTTGATAGCCGAATAATCTGTATACACTATGCATTTCGTCAAGACGAGATAAGGTCGGAATTTCTCAAATGCATACACCACGGCAAGGAACTCCCTCTCCGTTGTAGTGTATTTAAGTTGAGCCTCGGTCATCGTCTTGCTAGCATAGTGAATAGGCAAGAAGTGCTTATCATGACGTTGCCCCAATACGGCCCCAATGGCGTAATCACTAGCATCACACATGAGCTCAAAGGGGAGGTTCCAATTGGGAGCAACAAGAATGGGAGCTTCGGTAAGTTTCCTCTTAAGGATTTCAAAGGCTCGTACACAATCTTCGTCAAAGACAAAACGTGCCTCTTTTTCAAGAAGATGTGTAATGGGTCGATAGATCTTTGAAAAATCATTGATGAATCGACGATAAAAGCCCGCGTGGCCTAGGAAACTCCTAACTCCCTTAACGGTTTTGGGATGAGGTAATTTGGCGATGACGTCTACCTTAGCTTGATCTACCTCAATCCCCGCTTTCGAGACCTTGTGCCCTAAGACGATTCCACTCTTAACCATAAAATGACAATTTTCCCAATTGAGCACAAGGTTGGTTTCCTCACAACGTTTTAACATTCTCTCAAGATTCGACAAACACGAAGTGAACGAATTACCAAACACGGAAAAGTCATCCATGAAGACTTCCATCGTCTTCTCGATCATGTCATGAAAAATAGCCATCATGCACCTTTGAAAGGTTCCCGGTGCATTGCAAAGTCCGAATGGCATTCTACGATAGGCAAACGTTCCATATGGACACGTAAACGTGGTTTTTTCTTGATCATGAGGATCGATGGGAATTTGGAAGTAACCGGAAAAACCATCTAAAAAGCAATAGAAATCGTTTCCTGCAAGACGCTCCAACATTTGGTCCATGAAAGGCAAGGGAAAATGGTCTTTTCGAGTGGCTTCATTCAACTTTCGATATTCAATGCACACTTTCCATCCGGTCACGAGTCTAGTGGGAATTAACTCGTTGGCATCGTTTGGCACAACGGTCATTCCTCCCTTTTTAGGGACACAATGAATAGGACTCACCCAAGGTCTATCGGAAATAGGGTAAATCATTCCCGCGTCAAGGAGTTTAAGGACTTCCTTTTTGATGACGTCGTGAATTTTGGGGTTCACCCTCCTTTGACATTGGATTGCGGGCTTGTAATCCTCCTCTATTAAAATTTTGTGGGTACAAAACTTGGGATCAATCCCCTTAATGTCGGATAACTTCCACGCAATTGCCCCTTTGTGATCCTTTAGAACGTCGACAAGTACGGTTTTTTCATCATTCGAAAGTTCCTTCACAATAATAACCGGCAACTTGTCGTCCTCCTCCAAATAGACATATTCGAGATGAGGAGGTAAATCTTTCAACTCGAGGATAGGTGGTTTCTCAAGTGAAGATTTGGGCTCGATACTCATAACCTCCTCGGGTGAAGGGAATGGGAAATCGTTAAGAAAATCCTTGATAATCGAGAAGTCCTCATCGTTGTCGAGGTCTTCGTTACAAGTACGTGGAACATCGAATTATTCCAACTTAAAACCACCACCTTCAAAAGGAGTGAAGGTTGGTGTCGAATTATCAAGAATTGGATCTAACATAGTGGGATTGCCACTAGTTTCTTCATCACCAAAACCTAGAACTTCTTGTGAAAATTCCTCGCAAACCACGTCGATCATATCAACGAGGTTTATGGTTGCTACGGAATAAACAAGAGAAATTTGAGAGTTTTGAGTTGCGTTTATAACAAGTTCCTCGTCGTTGAAACGTAAGGTGATCTTTCTTGCATGAACATCGTTCAAAGCCATAGACGTATCTAAAAACGAACGACCTAAAATAAGAGGAACTTGAGGATCCGTGGGGATATCAACAACGATAAAGTCTACGGTATAGTAGAACTTCCCCACTTTCACAAAAAACGTCTTCCGCCAATCCACAAATTGGGAATCGTGGAATGGTCGGCCAACTCGATAGATATTAGTGAAGGAGTAAGATTAGGAAGATTGAGCGACTTGAAGATTGCAAGTGGCATCAAGTTAATGCTAGCACCAAGATCGGCCAAGGCGAAGCATTCCTCCATATCTTGGATTGCACATGGAATCAAGAATTTACCAGGATCACCGACTTTTTGAGGTATGCGATTAAGATAAACCGATGAACAACTAGACAATTGGTACAATTTCTCCTTGTTGTTCAACATACTCTTAAAGTTAGCGGCAAATCGAGGCATCATGACCAAAGCATCGGCGAAACTCACATTAAAGTGCAACTCACGAAACATTTTCATAAAAAGCTCAAATTGATAGTTGTCGCGCTCTTGACGTTTCTCCTTCCTAAATCTCGATGGATAGGGCAAAGGTGGTGTGGGTTGAGGCATAGGCATAGCCTTTGGAATCTCGGGTACCAATGTTGGTAAAGGGTCAACCGTAGGTGTGGCATGAGCGGTACTTCGTGGGATTGGGACATGCTCCTTTTGGACCACCACCTCGGGTTCTTCCTCACTTGCTTCCTCCGTAGGAGCAATTGGTTGAGGAGTCGGTTCCTTAAGTGTCTTACCACTACGTGTGGTAATCACTTTCATCTCACCCTTAGGGTTGGATACGGTGTTGCTAGGAAGACTACTCGAAGACGGTTTACACATTATTGCCTCAAACATAGACGAGATTTTATCTTTAAACATGGATTGCCTTTTCTCAGCTTTGATCATTTCTTGTTTAATATCATGTTTCCCTTGTTCCATTTTTTGTTGGTTTTGTTGTAACCTTGTGACATTTCCTTCCATCTTGTTGGTGTGGATTTTGAGTTCATTAGCTAACTCATTTTTCAACTCTTTCTTCAAGTCGTTCTTAAACTCGGATCTTAGGCTAATGATTTCTCTTTAAATATTGTCAAACCTAGCATCATTCCCATTAGCGTATTCAACAAATTCATTTGGAAGATCTTTCAATGTTTGCAAACCTTTGTTGTTGTTTTGAAAATCATTTTGATTCTTGTTTGAAACTTGATTATTAGCCCCTTGGTTACCATAGTTTCCTTTGTTGAAATTGTTTTTGAAACCAACTTGATTGTTGCGATAGTTGTTGTTAGCATTTTGATTTGAACCAAAACCCGGTGGAGTCAATTGATTAGAGCGGGAAACTTGACCGTTTTGGTTGTAATTTCCCGTGGCCGCGTAGGCACTCGAAGTGTTACCACCGTTGGTAATGCACTCGGAGAAATCATGACCTCCACCACAATACATGCACGAAACCTCAACCGCTTTAGCCGTAGCGGGAGCACTTGATTCACCAACTTTAAACTCAATCAAAAGTCCTTTAAGCTTATCAAAAATCTTGTTTTCCAAGTTCGCCTCAATTTGGCAAGCATCGATGGTAGTAGACAAAGAAGGTGAAGCCGAAGACGAAACCTTACGAACACTAGACGTGCTACGAGGACTATACACCTTAGATCTATTCTCAATTATCACCAAAGCTTCCTCAACCGTTTTACATAAAAATTACCAAATAATCCCTTTCATGATCATTAAGTCCATTGTAAAACGTGTCAATTTGATGCAAGTCGGAAAAACCGTGATGAGGACATTCATGTAACATTTACTTAAACCTATTCCAAGCCGTTGAAAAACTTCCATTAAACTCTTGTGAAAACTTTGAAATCTCGTTTTTCAAGTGCGTAGTCTTAGAGGGCAGAAAAAATTGGTTCACAAACTTAGACACGAGATCCTTCCACGTCAATATAGAATTGGGTGGCTCTTTCTCTAACCAAATTTTAGCGGGCCCTGCTAAGGAATACGGAAAAAGCATCATCTTAATCGAGTCATTCGAGACATCCTTATACTTGCAAGTGGCGGTAAGACGATTGAATTGGCGGATATGGTTGTGTGGATTGTCCTTCTCATCACCACGGAATTTGTTGTTTTGGATCATCGACAACAAACCCGTTTTCACCTCAAAGTTCTCCGCAAGGATAGCGGGAATCACAATAGCCTCTCCATAACCCTCAGTGGGTGCTTGAAGTAACTCCATCATAGTTCGATTCGCCATGGTTGGTGCTTCTCTTACAATGGGTTCGTCAATAGGAGACTCCTCACTAGAAAGATTGGGAGTGGGAGTTTTGTTCTTTCGTTTACGTGCACGTCTTGCTTGATTACGAGTTAGCATAAACGTCACGTACAACGAGGGGACGAGCAAAGAAGATTCTTTTTGGTGTTTTGTATTTTTCAATTTTTTTGTGGTTTTTGATTGTATTAACCTTTTTGGATTTTGGTGAATGTATTAAGTAGACACAAATATACAAATCTCCTCCTTAATCAAATCTCTTGATTAAAGAAGCCTCAAGGAATGAAAACGATCACGTGAAGTGAACGCCTTCGATGACTTTAGAACGTTGGTGGAACACCAAAACGTTCAAGAGGGTTTAATCAATGAAACCAAGAAAATATATATGATACTTATTAATACTTTGTGCGGCAAAACCCTCGATTAGCTCTCAAAATCAAATACTCACAAGCAAGCGGCAAAACGAGGCGGCGCGAAGCACTTAAGAGCCTTTTTCCTTAGGATATATTTTATAATATCCGCCTTATACCCACCTTATAGTTTGTATTTTTCAAAATCGAGCTTCACGAAAGTATTTATCTATTTTTGCCTTTTTTCTTTGGTTTGAGATTCGAATACAATGATTGGGTAATGACCTCCCAAGTCAAGGTTGTGATTTCTCACGTATTTGGAGTACTTGTGAATTTATTGTTCTACGTATACACTATAGTAATAGTATTCACACAAAAACCGAAAACCGATAATACGTATTAGTAGAGTGCTACTAATACAAATACTATTTTGGTTAGTATATAAAAATAAAAATTCCAAATCAAAACACAACACGCCTCCCCGGCAGTGGCGCCAAAATGATGTAGTGGTTTTACTACTCTTTAGGAAAAGAGAGCAAATAGGACAAGTAGTGAATACGACGATTTAGGAAAAATCGTGTATTAATGACCCTAAAATGAGTTCGTTCTCAAGGAGGCTAGTGTGTTATGTGTGTAATGACTTGGATTACTTTGTGATTATATTTGTGAGAAAGAAAAATAGAAATGAGATTAGAAGAGAATGACGGTTACGAAGACGGATTAAACTCAGACGAAAAAGGTGTACACGTAAAACCCTAAAAAGCACTAAAATTAAAATTTTACCCTAAAAATTACCAAAAATCACTAAAAATCCACAATAATATTCTAAGAGTTTACAAAAAATCCAAACTTGCCAAAACCTTTTAATTAATTAAATAATGACTTTTTAATGCTAATTAAAGCCCTAAAAATCAATATTAACTATTAAAAAGTCCAAAACAAGATCTTAAAGTTTGTGAACCTCAAAAATACCCTAATTAAGCTAAAAAGTATTTTTCAAAATTTTAAAACCACTAAAAACTATTTTTAAACAATTAAAAACCACTTAAATCAATTAAAACTTAAATTAATTCTAGAAAATGATTAAAAGACCCTAAAAATATTTGGAAAGTTGCAAAATTCCTAATTAAGTGTCTACAATCTAGGAAAAATATAAAAACTTAGAAAATCAGACTTTTAATTTTTAACAATAAAATAATATTAAAATATTATTAAAAATCCAAAAATCATAAAAAAATTCTAAAAACTTGCAAACTAACTTAATTTAACCTAAATAACTCAGAAATGAAAGTGAAATTACCTAAATACCCTTAATGGGCCTAAAAAGTGGGCTAAACCCAAAACAGATCCTTATTGGGCCAAATTTGGGCCCAATATAAAAAAGTGTCCAAAATAAGCCCAAAAAATACTACTTGACTCAAAATTTGATTTTAAACAACTTTTTCTAAAGGCCCAAAAGCTAAAAGTGTGAAATAAGCTAGCTTATACCAAACAGCTTATTCTTAATGGGCTTTTTGGCCCATTAAGCTATAAGCCAATGCCATAAGCTGAAACTAGACACACAAGCTTCTTTTGTCCTAAATAAGACTTCTGTAAAAAGAAATTTGAAATAAGCCCAAGGAATAAGCCTGAAAATGCAATAAGCAATCTACAGAAAACGACAAAATAGTCGTTTTTGAGTTCTAGGCCACCCCAAGTGCTGATTCAAGTTTCTATAGCTTTCAAATGACTTAATTAAGCAAAATCAACAAAGAGTTTTCAAATAAGCTGACTCAATAAGCTGGAAAAAGCAAATAAGCACTTATGTAAAAGTCAAATAAGTTGGTTTTCTAGCAAAAAGTCAAAGTCAAAGTCCAATAAGCTCCAGTCTACTCAAATGGGTCAAATAATGAAGATCTATCACAAAAAATAAGTTGTTGCAAGTCTGGATAAGCTAAAATAGCTTATTGATAAGCTGAGTTCAAAATAACACTAGCATGGGCTAGTTTTGGGTGTTGAGCAGTGGAAACTTTTTCACTGCTTGACTTGTTTGACTTTTTGTCTTTAGTGACTTTTTTGGAGATTCAGATTACACAAAGGCACCCAAATGATCTTTGGATAAAAAGGAGTCAAGAACAATCAAAATATCACAATCACAAACACCCAATTGATACAGTTTAATAAATAAAGTACCAGATCTAGCACAGACATGAACAATAAGTAGTTTAGGTTCAAAAAGCAATTTTAGCACAAATCAACCAGCCAAATTCAACCAAATGCATACACAAGCTATATTAAACTCAAATAAGCAAGTCTAAACATGTTTCATGCAATGGTTCAAAGAATTAAGCAAGATTCAAGCTAATGAATGTTACTAATGAACACTAACACATGCAGTTTTTCACTTTGCTGATGTATTTGACATACAAGCCAGATTCAACACCTCATATCTATCAAATATGTTATAGTAATGATGTTTAAACAGCTTTTATCCCTAAACATGCATAAACTCTAGGTTTTCCCAAAATTTTAGGTCAAAAACAGTCAAACTCAATAAGTTATAGCACAATCTTTGATTCAAGGTTTCAAACCACAAAACTTGCAGCAAAACACTCTCAAACAAGTGTATATCAGATATAGAGCACAAATACAAACTTCCACAAACACAATAACAAGATGCAATCACAAACAGGTAATCCCAAACACCCCTTAATCTTTTCAAATCCAAATTTAAACAAGAAAAAGTGTGATTCAGTTAACCCAATGATTAATCTAGCATACAAACAACATTATCATGCAAGACTAAGCAGATTTAAGCCAAGAAATCAACAAGAACACCAATAGAGCACAAATCCACAAAAATTCCAATTTTTATCAGATTTTCAAGGATTTTAGACAAACCTCTTGGATGTACATCCACACCCACGAATTTATGAGCTTATGTGCTAGCTAGAACAAGCACAAGCTTCCAATAACACCCCTGCTAAGATTCAACAAGGTAAGTAGCACAATATCAAAATCAGAAACTTAAAAAGCCTTGATTAATGCAACCTTGTTACCCCACACTTGATTATACCCAAGTTATAAGCCTCACCACACCTTAATTATCTCAATTAGGATGCTATGATCAGCCCTATAACCCAAGAATTCCAAGGTTGAAACAAGAACTTATCAAGCTTGAAGGAAAAATGCAAACTTTTGCACTCTCCTTAAAAACAGGTTTTGAGATTCAAATTCAGTAAAGAAATAACATAAACAAGCATAAAATGAGATGGCACTTGGTCTTTCTTCAACACACTTAACACAATTTCATTAATCTGAAAATAGGATTTACAAGTGTTTAACAAGGAAAAACAAAAAGCAAACGTAAATGTTAAGACCTAATGCCTTTATATAGGCTACAATGAGACTAAGGAAGCTGAAAAATAACATAAACCCTAGCTGTGAAGTCCCCAATTTGCCCTTGCAGAATTTGAACTTCTTGGCTTCATGTGACTGATTTTTGTTTGCTTGTTGTAGCTGGCATGTGAAAAACGTATCCAATGGCTTGTATCAATCTTAAAAAGTAAGCTTCAATCCTAAACGTTGGATGTCTGGTGGTTTCAGTATCCCCTTTGTGTATAGCAGGGGAATCTCATGTGGGACTAAGGAGTGAGGTGGAAAGCATTTTTGTAGTTGGGATGTGATTAAGGGGTTATTAATCACTAATCTGGAGTTTATTGGGTGCTAATTGCAAACGGATTAAGAAAACCCAAATTTGTGAAGAACATGAATAGTGCAAGTTTTGATCTGTTTGAGTTTTTAAACTTTGTGTTTAGCGCGTTTAAATAAACTAATCCCAGATTAGTTAAAGTTGTTATGAGTGGGTAGCTGAGGTGGGTAAATGGTGAAAGGGGATTGGTGGATTTTGGTGAGTAGGGCACGTGTCACCCCCTCACTGGTTAAGGTAACAATCATGTCTGCCAGTATTAAACCCCTATCTTTGCACAACTTGTCATTTCCATCTAAAAATCCCAAAAACTGAGTTTCCTTTGTAATCAAACTTTCAGTTTTCACACTTTTGCCCCAAATACTTTTCCAAAGTATTTTCAGGGGTATTTCTTGCCATTTTGTGATACTTCAAGGGCTGATTTGGCATATTCTTCAATGGTAATGGTCTTGACTTGCATATTTGATATTTTGGAGGACTGAATTTGCCAAGTCATAATGATTGAGGGACCATTTTTGCCAAATATTCAAAGTTAAGGGTCCTTTTTGTAATTTTGGGATTTTCAAAGGACCAAACTTGTAATTTCTTGTACTTTAAAGGACTTCATGATATTTTGACTTTGTGGAGGATAATGGTTGACGATTTAGCTTTGTTGAGGGGCTAAACTTTCCAAGTCTTCAAAGTGGAGGGCCCTTTTTGTAATTTTGACAAACTTTAGGGACCAAACTTGTAATTATGAAGATACAAGGGTATAAAGTGTCAATTCTTCCATATTGGAGGACCCTTCTTCATAATTCTTTAAATCTTCAAGGGTTTATCTTGGGAAAGTCTTCATTAGGGCTTGGTTCATTGTGCGGCTTCGTTTCCCGTGTTCGTTTTTGTATGATTCTTGTGATCTTTTGTCATTTTCTCAATACCCGTACCTAGAATACACAAGCAACAAACACAAGCATATATATGGGTATTTTGATGATATTTAATGCATTTTAAGCCCTATTTGGATGACGAGACTATGTATAAAAGCAATCTCATCAGCACTGAATTCAAGAACCATGCCATGGAAGCCTTTTGTGATGAAAAGGGAATATCACAGAACGTTTCTAACCCAGGCACCCCTGAACAAAATGGTGTCGCTAAAAGAAGAAACAGAACTCTCATAGAGGCTGCTAGAACCATGCTCAGCGAATCAAGACTTCCAAAACAATTTTGGGGTGACGCTGTGAACACAGCTTGTTACACACAAAACTGATCTGTTATTCTGAAAAGACACGGCAAGACCTCTTATGAAGTGTATAGGAAGAGAGCCCCTGATGTAAGCTACTTCCATGTCTTTGGTTGCCCTGTTTTCATTCACAACTACAGATATCACCTGGGAAAATTTGATGAAAAGTCGGATGATGGATTCTTTGTTGACTACTCTCCCACCTCTAGAGCCTTTAGAGTATTCAACATTCGCAGGCAAGAACTAGAAGAATCCATCCATGTCACCTTTAATGAAGCAGATGTTGTCATTACTCACACCAACACAGAAGAATGTGACATTGATTTCAATGAAGTCAAATCATATCCAGAGGATGATTTCTCATATCCCAAGGAATCATCTCAGGCCTGTCACAAGAACTTTCCTTATGTTCATGCATTTGATCCACACTCAATCTCTAACATCACTCCAGAGGTTTATGTGACAATCCGTTAATTTATGGTTGATATTTTATTCTCAAGTATTATTTAAAAACATTATTTTTAATGTTATATTATGAACTCACTTATTTTTGGGAAGTAATTTGGATTTACGTCTTGAAGTAGCATCGACTACGTCTAAACCGGAGGATTCAACGTTACGTGCTTACGTTTACATACACCGTTTTGGTGCCGACATGTCAGAAAATAAATTTATCCGTGAATATTATTTTGGAGTTTTAAATTTGTGTTGGTTCATAAACTCACAAATTTACGAGAAGAGATTAGGACTTACTTTCATAATTTAACGTCCTTTACGACTAAACCGGAAACCCTAGGTTTACGTATTTACATTTTTGAACTCTGTTTTTGACGAGACAATTTTTATTAGATTCGTTTTGTGTCGTTGCTTCATAATTTATAAAAACGTTTTTCGTAAAACGACCCGAGGGCACGCAAATCAAGGAAACTAGAATCGAGGAATACCCGTAAATTAATGAGGATGGAACAAGTACATACTTGTCCCACCCCCACACATGTCTAAACAAAGCAAACAACACCATGTGGTGTCAAGCTTACAAGATAAGCTAAGACACATGTCTTAGTTTACTTGTAAACTAGCAACCAACATCAAAACCACCACCTCAAACCATTTTCATTCATTTTAACACATGCAAACCACTAAACACTCTCCTCCCTCTCTCTAAAATTCGTCCCAAACTCATCCAAAATAACCCCATTTGATCTTGATTCAACCATAAATCATATGTATAATTTACATATGATGAAAACCCATTGAAGTTATGAAGATTGGAGGTGATCTTAACATGTAAAAAGGAGTTTTCAAGGGAGTTTGGGGCTGATTTCTCAAGGAGTTTTCATGAAGAACAAGGGATGATTTTTTGGAGGAATCTACAAATACTTGGTGATCCTAGAAGTGGTGTTGATATCTCATAAGATTGGTTACCCAAAACAATGTCTTGTTCATCCAAAAGCTCATCATTTCATTACTTTGGTGGTATAAAGATTGTTCTCCCCATCCTCTTGTTATTTTGATTATGTAATCATGTATTTTCTTTCTTATTTTATATGTATATGATGAATGTATGATGATAAAAATGTTGTGTGGGGATCAAGTGTTGATAAATATGAATAAAGAGATGAAAAACCATAGGTAACAAGGTTAAAATCTTGCTAAATATGATGGCTGTATAAAAATAGTAAGTAACCAAATGTTAAACTGATAAAATGGCATGGTGGAATCAATTTACAGTAAGTAATATGTCTTTTACACATGTGAGAGTTGGCCATGCAATGGAATCATTAGGATGAGTGAGATATGATCAAAACAAGTTTAGAGTACAAATCTGAGTTCACTGTTTTGGACGATTTTTAGAAAATACTTAGAGGCTGATTCAACAGTAGCTATAGAATAGTTAAATGGAGCACATACCATTTAGTTTATGTCATAAAAATTTGAGCTTCTATATCCATATAGAACTCTAGATATGGCTGTTTTGGTGAACATGAAAGTAAAAATCAGATTTTGGAAATTAAAGTATAATAGTATTATATAAGCACTCAAATAAAAATAGTATAAAATGTGAATTAAACCCCACTAACTTATATATTACATTTATATAAGTATGTACAATGATAAATAAAATGGACATTTTATAAAAATGGTAGTTTGATAAGTTTTATAAGTTATATAACTATAAACATGATTTTTCCGACTTTTTCTGCTATTACCGTAAAATTAACGTTTATCGCCAATTAAAACCTAGACGATCAAACCCATCTAATGTAAAGTTTTTAAAAGTCATATACTGACATATAAGTATCTAATACAAGTAAAAACCGATAAAATCCGAACTATAGGACATACGGACATTAACGAGCTAAGTTAACGTTATTGGACTAATAATACAACAAAATGGGCTAAAACACTTATAAACTTATTTATTGGGCTTAACCCATTTGGGGCCCAACATGTAAAGTGTGATACTGATAATAAAAGTATAATTGGGCTAATATAATATATTGGGCTTGTAATGGGCCTATTGGGCCTAAAACACGTAAATAGGTAAAACTAGAAAACTAGTAAGAAGTTACCAATACATAAACACAAAAATGAGTGAATGAGAATATATAAACCCACTTGATCATCATATATATATAATCATAATATGTATACATAATTTTTATTTTTATAAAGTCATTCGACATGAGTCTAAGACGAGTATTATTTGTCTAGGTTTCCGTGATTGAAGCACGCACCGTACGTCCGAATTGCCGATAACCCGCTTTCCCACATCAACGTGAGTTCATAGCCTCGCACTCTTTTAAATGTTTTTATAAATGTTTTATAAACCCGCGAGGGAGATAACTTGTTAGTTTTTATAAAATAGGACACCATTTGTCCCGATTGTTTGTTTATTGATTTGGACCAGGATGATTGTATGACCCTATGAATGATTAAATGACCCGATAGATGAAATAAAATGGATTATTAAAGTTAGGTTATGTCACTAAAAGTCCCATTAGCATGAATTGTGAACTACCGGGATTTGGTAGACGCTTATGCATATAATAGTACTATTTGGGGACGATCACCCCAGTTCGCGCCTTGACGGTTGATCCCCGTCGTGCCACATTGATTGGTAAGCGAATTTATGTATGAGAAGATTTACACAAGCGTGATTATTGTGACGACACGCTAACTTAGATGGGCAAATTGAGTATCGGGTTAGCTACCCGTTGTTGTGATAGTAAGGTAACAATATCATGCGGCTTGTAATAATCCAAGTAACGAAAATACTGATATACGCATTGAATTACGATGTATTGCCTGACTAGCAATACGGGGTCTTATTACTGATGTTATGTTTGTGTTTTGGTTTTATATAACCATATTCATATAACGGTTTTTATTTCTATACAACGTTATAAAATGTATTGTATGATATTTTTGCGACATTGGTTCATATAATGGTTTTGAAGGCGAAATCCTATATTATGATTTTAATAAGGATTCGTATAAAATGACTTTCGCTATTTTATGGCCTATTACAATGATTTGTACAAAAAAATGATTTTCGGTAATAATTTTATACCGATGTTATATTGATGGATTTTATTTAACTCTAAGAATTCACTCGGCGTTATCGCTGACCTTTTCTTTTAACATGTTTTATCTCAGGTACTTGAAGGTAATTCTCGGGAAGACGACAAGAATTCATGGCCTGCACTTAAACAATAATTTCCATTCAAATTCTTTGTAAAACTTGTATGAAATACAATGACTTGGGACCTATGTAAATTTGATATTTATGAATGGAAATGCTTTATTATTAAACGACGCGATTTTTAAGTGTTGTCTATGATGTGAGTAATGTGCTATCCCGTAACACCAACGAGTCTTCCACTGTATTGAATTGTATAAATTTGGGGGTGTTACAGTTTGGTACCAGAGCTCTCGTTATAAAGAACGAAAGATTTTCAAAACCAAGATTTTGAATAAAACATTTCAAAATCTTTTAACTTTAAACATTTTTCTAAAAATGTCTAAAAATCTTTTGACTATAACGGTGCCGAAGAATTCCCGGGTTACCGACAAGGCCAGACTGAGAAGTGTTATTTTAATATATATATAACTTGGATTATATATATATGATGTAATTTGATTACATGATTGTTTGATGATTATTTTAATATTTATACGAGGTATTTATACGGCGTAGATTGTCACAAGAAACCCTAACTCCCCTAGTAATTCAATCGAAGTTATTCCCGTAGGAATTCTAGCTATTCTAGATCTAAACCAATTTGTGGATATTTATGATCCCGACAAAATGGTTGATATTCGTAGAAACGTTAATATTAGTTGATTGTGATATTAAAGAAGAATTGGCGAGATTAAAACTAATATCGATGTCATGACGATCTTTCCATATAGAGTGGAGTTTGACAAAACGTTACCACCTAGAAAGATGTCATCTGATTCGTTGTCACCCATTTCTTAAATTTGAGAATCGAAAGGGTGAATGTTGCACTTGAGGCTGTCATTGGAACCATTACCCAAAAGCCTCATGCCACTAGTACCTTTCCGAGAAGTCTAGTTGAATGTGTGTGTCATTTCATACTAGTGACTCATTTGATAACTATTGTTGTAAGAGCTTTAGGATTGGAAATTAAGTGTTGATCATATCGAGCTTTTATTGCCCTTTTAAAGTTTAAAAATAAAGTTTGAAAGTATTGGAGAATGAAGTAAAATTTAACTTTTATGGAATATTAAATTGTTAAGAGGAAGTCGTTAAGTTTTGTGATTGAATTATAAGGCTTTAAATGATTGTTAGTTTGTGTTAAGGGTTGTTCCTAGGCCATTGTCCACTAACGAGGATGCCCAGTGTCCAAGAAATAAATTGAAGAGATCTTCTTCTGAATTGGGACCGATGGATCTTCCGGGACAGGTGGGACACCTAATGACTCTTGTAAACTAGTATTCATTGTGGTATCTTTTAAAAATAATCCCTAACTTAACTGAGACATCAGTTGGTAGGATGAGTTCTTGGAAATTGTATGACATAGTGACACATAATGTGTTACGGTACAATTTGACTTGTTTGTGATTAATGAAAAGACTACCTTTGATTGCTAAATTCTACACGTATCGATGTTATCTATCTTTTCTTGCTTCTTCCTAATGTTCGCATTAGTGATGCAACCATTGAACAAGTACTCATCTTGAATTGAGTTACGTTGTGAAGTATTCTTTTTGAGTGCCATCGAGATCATGAACCTCATGATAAATTGGCTAAGCTCATTTCCTAGCATACTATAGTTAGTTCTTGGTGAACAACTTTTCATCACTCTTTTGCAGATCACTCATTGTTTGTATAAGATAAAACAGTATCCCTTGAGAAAATTTGAATTTTCATCACTATAAGGATTATTCAAAGTGAGATTTATAAGTGATTGTTATCGAAATGAAGTTGTTTATAAAACACCTTGTAAAACTTAATTGTTTCATAACAAAGAAAATGTTTGTAAATTTATTCTTGATTCTCATTTAAGAATTAAGCATGAAAATGTTCTTATTATAAACATGATGATAAATTTTTGACGAACTGAGTATTGCATCTTTAATCTTGAAATTGTATATAGTTGCGCGCCTACATACAGATTGGAAGGGACCATGCAAGGCTGATTAGTAGTCACCATAAAATTGTTAATAAACATTACATTTTCTTTGAAGATTGTGAAAGAATAAATTTTATGAGATCTGCAAGAAGTGAAAAATAAGGACATAGTGTTAGGGACACCTACATATGTGCCTATAGCATCTATTCTTCTGAGTCGAATTTACTCATCTGTGGAACTTGTATTATTTGACAATTCTTTCTTGTCCAATTCTCCCGTGGTGAGATTCTTAGGAAAAGTATCTGATTACCGAGTGTTGATATCCGACTGGATGTATTGACGTTCTTATCATTTCATATAATTTGATTTTATTTGAATGACCTGGGTAACGTTCCGAGGAGCTTTCGAATGCGTACTCAAATTATGAAAACATGGGATATATTCATATTCTTTAAATGTTTTCGTCTGTATCTGATTTGAAATTCTCTCGCATAGATTATGCGTTGACCTTACTCTTTTAAGGTTAGTTATGTCTCCATATATCCTTGAATTTGTGAAGGATTATGAGTTATTATTAGTCTTTTGAGAAGTTCACATCTTATCGACGGCAATAAAACTGAAAAGTTGATAGTGCCGGTAGAATGGATTGATTGATTATGACATGACGACATTGTCTTAATTGATGGGAACTCGAGTAGAATTCCCCTAAAAGATAAGATGTTGATTATAAAAAGTGATATAAATAATTCTTGATGGATGACCACATCCTGCATTTAGACTTGAAATTATACCGTGAATGGTTGTGAATTAGTCATAGATATTATAATCTAGAAAGAACCTAATATGAATTTATTAAAAGATGTTTCTGTTATCTGAAATTTTAGAAGGTATTTGTTGGTAAATTACCTAGACTTTTGCCATTAAGGCAAGTTGAAATTGGTATTGATTATATTTCCGGTGCTGCACCTGTGGCTTGTGCACTGTACGTCAGCACCATCTGAATTAAAGGAATTACCGTACAACTGAGAGAGTTGTCGGAGAAAGATTTTATTCTACCAATCTCGTCATTATGGAGAGCTATGGTATTATCGTTCCTTATATTTATAGATTACTCTGAACTGAGTAAATTGACAACCGAAAACGATATCCATAACTCGAAATGGAAGATTTGTTCGATCATTTACAAGGTTCTAGCATATGTTTTAAAGATTTGATCCACGGCATGGTTATTAACAACTTCGCGTCCGCGAAGAAGATTATCTATTCCAATCACTACATCCGGTACTTGTAATGAACATTATGAGTTTCACGTGATGTTGTTTGGATTGGCCAATGCACATGTAGTATTCATAAATTTGGTGAATCACGTGTGTAGGCTGTAATTTGATAAATTCATGCTTGTGATCATTAAGGACCATTTATTTGTTTATAAGAATAAGAATGAGTTAATAATTATTTATAGATTGCCCTGAATTGGCCGAACGATAAAAACCTGTACCTTGAATATTTAAAATAGGATCTAAGACTTAATCCTTTACATTATTTGACCATGTGATTAATAGAAAATGTAATATATTGACTCTTCAAAAATTAGAGCCATTTAAGACTTTGGGTTTTACCAAAAAGAAAGTGCAAATGTGTTTTGGCAAATGTTTTATCGAAAAGAACTTTTGAGGGATTATCCCCTTATACACAAATCATTTAACTAAACTCCTGTTTAGGGGTAAATGTTTGTGTATACCTCAAGACAACCTAAGAGGAATTGAGGAAACCATTTAAACCATGACTTGAAATTTGAAACGACACTTTTTGCTTTTCAACCAAGAAAATTTTGACCAAAGTATAACCAAAGATTTTTCAAACATTTACGGATCTTACTAATTATTTCCAATAAATCAACAAAAATTGTGTTAATTAAATTCAAATTTATTTTGAACATTTTTATATAATTGGACCAACTGAGAAAATTTAAAATTTTTACGTTTACATTTCATAAAAATTGAATATTTATTATTTAATTACTTGAAATATTTATTGACTCTTTAGTCGTCGGATTGAGTAAAACGGATGAAAACGATAACTGAGACGAAATTGAAACTTAGAAAATGTGAAGAAAGAATTTCTGAGTAAATAGTAGACATGATAATTATTTCATCGGGAAGGTGAATGTAGATACCGACACATTATGTAAAAAGGATAAAGAATCAATTAGGATGTGTTTCTTAATAATGACGGTGCAAAATAAATTGCCGAACAATATAAAAATAAACAATGTTTGTAAAAAGGATAATATAGATAATAAAAGGGGTTCGCGGCTAATATGAACCATTAGAATTGAGAAGCCGATAGCGTTAAATGTTTTAAAAGACCACTTGTGATTGTCTAAATATGGAGGATTGTGAGATATAGTTATGTTGGAATCTCGTAAGTATAAGTATTCTATTCCTGTCATTTCTGATTTAATGTATCATTATCTGAAGAAGTTGTAATGATGGCAAATTATGAAGGCAGACACCGCCTCATACATTAGTAAACGTCTAGCTATTGCAAAGGTCATCATCTGAATTTGATTCAAATTGGGTCATCGTCGACAGACTGACCAAATCTGATAATATCATTCCTGTTAATGATAGATTCTCGATGAAGAAATCGACTCTTTTGTATTTAAAGGAGTTATGTAAGCATGGTGTGCATGTATCGATCATCTCTATCAAGATTCTCGCTTCGCTTTGAATTTCTAGAGATTTGCTCAGAAGTCATTAAGAACGAATCTTGATGAGAGTACTTTGTACCACCCCAATCGAAGGGATGAGGTAAAGTAACGATACAAAATACTATAAGTGTTGTTTTATGTTTGAATGATTGACCTTTAGTAATAAACCGTATAATCGCTTTCCTTAGGAAAGATTATCATTGATAATTATCGTGTTAGTATCGAGATCGAATCTTGTTAGGATCTATATTAGAGCATCTGTAAGCAGGAGTTGGGATGAAGACACCCGACATACACCCATTGTGAGTTAGACATGTCTTTTAGGTTAAGGTTTCCTATGATGGCGAACCTAACCTTACAAAATACTCGACCCGCGAGACATGATATGATTGTAGAAATTAGGATCTGATTATTGACTGCCAGTCGTGGGCAGGAGGTTATGTGAATATGAAATGTAGATCTTGAAGTGCCAGATAGGTAGCGAAGTTATGCCAAAAATTTTAACCATGGAAAAATGAATTGATGATCTGAAAGATCATGGGATATAAGTCCCCGTTGTATGGGACCATTGAGATGATGTAAAAGATTGGTTTGAAAGGCATATAAGCTGGATATACCCTAGGACTTCAAGAGCTGCGTGAATTATGTTTCGTATATCGAACTTGATAAAATGCCTATCAAGTGAAAATCTGGCTATTCTTTAGTGAAGTTTAGATGGCGAAAAGTTGCATTTATCAAAAACCCGTGAACATCATGGATAGAGAAAGTAAGTCAACAATAAGCCTGATCTTATTCCCGTAGTTATGTTTGATGAAACTCGCGTATTGTAATGAATTACACTTGTGAGAAAAGACCGAATGTGGAGGAAATACCCATATGGCTTTAACTCTATAAGAAGCGAGTAGTAAGATGATCTTTGAGGACAAAGATCCTGTTTAGGGGTAAATGCTGTGACAATCCGTCAATTTATGGTTGATATTTTATTCTCAAGTATTATTTAAAAACATTATTTTTAATGTTATATTATGAACTCACTTATTTTTGGGAAGTAATTTGGATTTACGTCTTGAAGTAGCATCGACTACGTCTAAACCGGAGGATTCAACGTTACGTTCTTACGTTTACATACACCGTTTTGGTGACAGTCCGACATGTCAGAAAATAAATTTATCCGTGAATATTATTTTGGAGTTTTAAATTTGTGTTGGTTCATAAACTCACAAATTTACGAGAAGAGATTAGTACTTACTTTCATAATTTAACGTCCTTTACGACTAAACCGGAAACCCTAGGTTTACGTATTTACATTTTTGAACTCTGTTTTTGACGAGACAATTTTTATTAGATTCGTTTTGTGTCGTTGCTTCATAATTTATAAAAACGTTTTTCGTAAAACGACCCGAGGGCACGCAAATTAAGGAAACTAGAATCGAGGAATACCCGTAAATTAATGGGGATGGAACAAGTACATACTTGTCCCACCCCCACACATGGCTAAACAAAGCTAACAACACCATGTGGTGTCAAGCTTACAAGATAAGCTAAGACACATGTCTTAGTTTACTTGTAAACTAGCAACCAACATCAAAACCACCACCTCAAGCCATTTTCATTCATTTCAACACATGCAAACCACTAAACACTCTCCTCCCTCTCTCTAAAATTCGTCCCAAACTCATCCAAAACAACCCCCATTTGATCTTGATTCAACCATAAATCATATGTATAATTTACATATGATGAAAACCCATTGAAGTTATGAAGATTGGAGGTGATCTTAACATGTGAAAAGGAGTTTAAAAGGGAGTTTGGGGCTGATTTCTCAAGGAGTTTTCATGAAGAACAAGGGATGATTTTTTGGAGGAATCTACAAATACTTGGTGATCCTAGAAATGGTGTTGATATCTCATAAGATTGGTTACCCAAAACCATGTCTTGTTCATCTAAAAGCTCATCATTTCATCACTTTGGTGGTATAAAGATTGTTCTCCCCATCCTCTTGTTATTTTGATTATGTAATCATGTATTTTCTTTCTTATTGTATATGTATATGATGAATATATGATGATAAAAATGTTGTGTGGGGATCAAGTGTTGATAAATATGAATAAAGAGATGAAAAACCGTAGGTAACAAGGTTAAAATATTGCTAGATATGATGGCTGTATAAAAACAGTAAGTAACCAAATGTTAAACTGATAAAATGGCATGTTGGAATCAATTTAAAGTAAGTAATATGTCTTTTACACATGTGAGAGTTGGCCATGCAATGGAATCATTAGGATGAGTGAGTTATGATCAAAACAAGTTTAGAGTACAAATCTGAGTTCACTGTTTTGGACGATTTTTAGAAAATACTTAGAGGCTGATTCAACAATAGCTATATGATAGTTAAATGGAGCACATACCATGTAGTTTATGTCATAAACATTTTAGCTTCTATCTCCATATAGAACTCTAGATATGGCTGTTTTGGTGAACATGAAAGTAAAAATCAGATTTTGGAAATTAAAGTATAATAGTATTATATAAGCACTTAAATAAAAATAGTATAAAATGTGAATTAAACCCCACAACTTATATATTAAATTTATATAAGTATGTACAATGATAAATAAAATGGACATTTTATAAAAATGGTAGTTTGATAAGTTTTATAAGTTATAAAACTATAAACATGATTTTTACGACTTTTTCGGCTATTACCGTAAAATTAACGTTTATCGCCAATTAAAACTTAGACGATCAAACCCATCTAATGTAAAGTTTTTAAAAGTAATATACTGACATATAAGTATCTAATACAAGTAAAAACCGATAAAACCCGAACTATAGGACATACGGACATTAACGAGCTAAGTTAACGTTATTGGACTAATAATACAACAAAATGGGCTAAAACACTTATAAACTTATTTATTGGGCTTAACCCATTTGGGGCCCAACATGTAAAGTGTGATACTGATAGTAAAAGTATAATTGGGCTAATATAATATATTGGGCTTGTAATGGGACTATTGGGCCTAAAACACGTAAATAGGTAAAACTAGAAAACTAGTAAGAAGTTACCAATACATAAACATAAAAATGAGTGAATGAGAATATATAAACCCACTTGATCATCATATATATATAATCATAATATGTATACATAATTGTTATTTTTATAAAGTCATTGGACATGAGTCTAAGACAAGTATTATTTGTCTAGGTTTCCGTGATTGAAGCACGCATCGTACGTCCGAATTGACGATAACCCGCTTTCCCACATCAACGTGAGTTCATAGCCTCGCACTCTTTTCAATGTTTTTATAAATGTTTTATAAACCCGCGAGGGAGATAACATGTTAGTTTTTATAAAATAGGACACCATTTGTCCCGATTGTTTGTTTATTGATTTGGACCAGGATGATTGTATGACCCTATGAATGATTAAATGACCCGATAGATGAAATAAAATAGATTATTAAAGTTAGGTTATGTCACTAAAAGTCCCATTAGCATGAATTGTGAACTACCGGGATTTGGTAGACGCTTATGCATATAATAGTACTATTTGGGGACGATCACCCCAGTTCGCGCCTTGACGGTTGATCCCCGTCGTGCCACATTGATTGGTAAGCGAATTTATGTATGAGAAGATTTACACAAGCGTGATTATTGTGACGACACGCTAACTTAGATGGGCAAATTGAGTATCAGGTTAGCTACCCGTTGTTGTGATAGTAAGGTAACAATGTCATGCGGCTTGTAATAATCCAAGTAACGAAAATACTGATATACGCATTGAATTACGATGTATTGCCTGACTAGCAATACGGGATCTTATTACTGATGTTATGTTTGTGTTTTGGTTTTATATAACCATATTCATATAACGGTTTTTATTTCTATACAACGTTATAAAACGTATTGTATGATATTTTTATGACATTGGTTCGTATAATGGTTTTGAAGGCGAAAGCCTATATTATGATTTTAATAAGGATTCGTATAAAATGAATTTGGCTATTTTATGGCCTATTACAATGATTTGTACAAAAAATGATTTTCGGTAATAATTTTATACCGATGTTATATTGATGGATTTTATTAAACTCTATGAATTCACTCGGCGTTATCGCTGACCTTTTCTTTTAACATGTTTTATCTCAGGTACTTGAAGGTAATTCTCGGGAAGACGACAAGAATTCATGGCCCGCACTTAAACAATAATTTCCATTCAAATTCTTTGTAAAACTTGTATGAAATACAATGACTTGGGACCTATGTAAATTTGATATTTATGAATGGAAATGCTTTATTATTAAACGACGCGATTTTTAAGCGTTGTCTATGATGTGAGTAATGTGCTATCCCGTAACACCAACGAGTCTTCCGCTGTATTGAATTGTATAAATTTGGGGGTGTTACAGTTTAAAATGTTGAACCTATCACTCCACCCACTGAAGTGAATGCTGATCTTATCGAACCAATCTCTCACCTTGATGAAGAGATTATGGATGAAGAAATAACATGTGAAGATCCCCCAGCATTCATTGATCCTGTAGTGACTCCTGAACCCACAAAGACTCCTGTTCCTCAATCCAAATGGAGCAGGAACCAAGATATTCTTCTAGTGAATATTCTTGGTGAACCCTCTGAGGGAGTCACCACCAGAGGCAAATTGTGATCTCTGGAAACAGCCTCATCGAATGAATGCCTTTTCGCTGATTTTCTCTCTGAAGATGAACCTAAGAATGTGGCTGCAGCGCTTCTAGATGAAGGGTGGGTTGTTGCCATGCAAGATGAGTTGAATCAGATCAAGAGGAACAAGGTGTGGACTCTGGTAAAAGCTCCATCAGCAAAATAAGTGGTTGGAACTAAGTGGGTCTACAGAAACAAGAGGGATGAAGCTGGCATGATTGTTAAAAACAAGGCTAGGCTTGTGGTGCTGGGGTACAATCAATCTGAGGGTATTGACTATGATGAAACGTATGCACCGGTAGCCAGATTGGAAGTTATCAGAATCTTCCTAGCCTTTGCAGCTTATATGGGGTTTACTGTATACCAGATGGATGTGAAGAGTGCTTTTCTAAATGGTAAGCTTGCAGAGGAAGTATATGTCTATCGACCCCCATGGTTTGAAAGCAGTGAGTATCCTGATCAGGTCTGCAGACTTCACAAAGCACTCTATGGGTTGAAACAAGCGCCTAGAGCCTGGTATGAAACCCTATCAAAGTTCTTACTTAAAAATAAATTTGTAAGAGGTACCATTGATCAAACCCTATTAACTTATAGGTCCAAGGGTGATGTCATTTTAGTACAGATTTATGTGGATGACATAATTTTTGGTTCAACCAATATCACTTTGAGCAAACAGTTTGCCAAATTCATGACCAAAAAGTATGAAATGAGCATGATGGGGGGATTAACTTTTTTCTTGGGTTTTCAAATTAAACAAAATTCAAAAGGAATTTCCATTTGTCAAGAAAAATATGTTAAGGATTTGCTCAAGAAGTATGATCTGTCTGATTGTGCATCAGTGAAATGCCCCATGCTTCCTCCTAACAACTTGGGAGTTGATGACTCAGGGGTATCTGTTAATGAGACCTTATATAGAGGCATGATTGGGTCACTGATGTACCTCACAGCAAGCAGACCAGACATACAATTTGCCACATGTCTCTGTGCTAGGTACCAAGCTAACCCCAAGGAATCCCACCTTGTAGCTGTCAAAAGAATTTTCAAGTACTTAAAAGGATCTCCCACGTTGGGTCTCTGGTATCCAAACGGATCAGGCTTCAAACTCAAAGCCTACTCAAACTCTGACTACACTGGGTGTTGTCTTGATAGAAAGAGCACCTCTGGGAGTTGTCAAATCATTGGAGGAAAGTTAGTATGTTGGAGTGCTAAGAAACAAAACTCTGTGGCCATGTCATCAGTTGAAGCTAAATACATAGCGGTCGCTGGTTGCTGTGCTCAAGTTCTCTGGATGAAAAGTCAGCTGGCTGATTATGGGATCACTTATGAAAAGGTTCCCATATTCTGTGACAACACAAGTGCTATAGCCATCTCCAACAGTCCGGTACTTCATTCCAGAACTAAGCATATTGACATCAGGTATCACTTTATCAGAGACCATATTTTAAAAGGTGATATTGAGCTTCATTTTATACCCACTGAATACCAGCTCGCTGATATATTCACCAAGCCTCTGGCTGAGCCAAGTTTTACTAGGTTGGTTGCTGAGCTGGGTATGCTTAATATCTGTAAACAAATCTAATAAATGATCTATGTCTCTGGGCATTTAAGGGAATTGAATGTAACGAGGTAGTTACATTCCAATGGGAGTTAATATATTCTCATATTTAATTCAAATGATTATCCTTTATTGTCAACAACTTTCCCACTTTCCAAGGGGGCAGAAAAATCACATGAAGAGTCAAGGGGTCCCACTTTTCCTAAAAGGTAAATTTTGCATTAAATGCTTTAATTGAAAATGGCTAACGCTCTGTTCCCGAGTATAAAAAGAGAGAAAGAGGGATACAGAGGGGAAAATGGAAAGAAGTAAAGAGGAGAGGAAGAAGAAATAATATTTTGTTGTGTGTTCCTAAGTTGGAAAGAAAGAGGATGATGTAAGCAAAAATAAGGCTAAAAAATAAACTTCACTCCTTTTCACTCCGATTTGGGAAGAAGATCAGGAGAGTAAATTGAGTATAATTTACTATCATTTACTTCCCATTTCTCTCCAGAATAATCTTAGGAACACAAACTTTTTCTATTATCACTCCAAACCTTTCCCTTTCACTCCAAAACATAAACTCGGGAACAGAGCGTAAACCTTTTATCAAAACCCTTAACTCATTTTTCAAACATCACATTACTCATTACTTTCACACACACATACTATTCGTCTTTTTCACATCCTCCATTTCTTCCTTCCATCAACAATGGCATCTTCATCAACAAACACCTCGTTCACCGTTTTGTCCGCCTCGAATGTATACTTTGGGATAAACGATGGAAAGATCGCTTTGAACAACTGTGTAGCACTTTTGGAACATAACAATCCTCTCTACCATCCCTTGTTATCCTTCCTCAAGAACTCCACCATTTACGAAACCATTACTAGGGAACCCTCCACTTGCTACCACCAATACTTGAGGGAGTTTTGGTACAGCGCTGAAGTTGATCAAACCTCATCATGTTGGGAATAAATCTATGCCTAGTTGTTTCCCCTGTTAGTTGATTATTCGTACCCCTGCTAGAGTAAGTTCCCCCTGCTAAATAACAAAGGCAGGGGATTGGTTCCCCTGCTGAAGTCAAAGGCCCTGTTGTCAAAGATAAACATGGAATAGATTTTTACGCGTTTCAGTTATTATTCCTTAATACTTTCCATAGTTTGTTAGTAGTGATCTTGTATGTGAGTTCTTGTGCCTATAAAAGGACTCACTAGGTTAGCATGCAAAGGGTGCCTTTCTCATTTGTCTTTCATTATTATTACTTTAAGGTTTTGTAAACCCTAATACCACTTTGGGTATTCGTATATCTTTGATATATTAAAGTTCAACGTTTGAATCACATTTGTTCTTGTACTAAACATTACATTCCGCATCTTGTTTAGTTACTTTGCTTTGCAAAGTTTCTCTAGTGTTAGTTTGAATTTTTTCTCTCTATCACAATCCTTAAACAAGCTATTAAGGTTTAAGATCTGACTTTGGGATCAACAAGTGGTATTAGAGCTTGTTGAGAAACTTTATCTAAATCAAGAACAAAATCCTCATAGCAAACATGTCTTCAGATTCATCCTCAAACAGCAACAACCACAATAACCTCAAGTTACCCATGTTGGATCCTGAAAACTTTGAATTATGGGAATTCAGAATCCAACAATACCTGAAAATGGAACACTATGTTCTTTGGGAGATCATAGAGTTTGGTGATCAATTCAACAAAATGGTGGCAGTTGAAGAGGGCAAGGAAGAAGGTGAAAGTTCCAAAGGTAAGGACAAGAAGAAATCTGCTGCTCTATGTGATAAGGAAATACTGGCTAGAAGGCATGATGTCAGGGCTCACAGCTCATTGTTGTTGGCTCTACCTGATAGACATCAGCTCAGATTCAGGAAATACAAAACAGCTAAGGATCTATGGGAAGCCATAGGCAAAACCTTTGGAGGAAATGAAGCCACAAAGAAGAAGAAGAAAAATCAAATGCTGAATGATTTTGCTTCTTTCAAAGCAATTGGTGATGAATCAATTGGAGCTATTTACAATAGGCTTCAAGATATGGTGGCCCAATTAGAATTCTTTGATATTGAGGTATCAAAAGAGCAGGTGAATACCAGGTTTCTTAACAGCCTCCAGAAAGAATGGTTTGTCTATAAGGCAATTTGGCAGAATAAGGATGACTTGGACGAAAAAGACATTGATGACATATACAATAACTTAAAAGTTTTTGAACCTGTTGTCAATGAGATGAAGTCAAAAGGAACAATTCCCACCAACTCAAGCGGATTCACTGATTCCCCTGCTAACATGGCATTCATATCACAAAGCAGTGGAATCTCCAAGAACAGTGGAATAAAAGTAGCCCCTGCTACTTATTCCCCTGCTACCAGGTCTGGACCTTCCTATGATGAAGAAAGACCAGCTACATTCAGCCTTGATACTGTTTGTGCTTTTATAGCATCTCAAGGGCCACAAGGATCTACTGTGCTACATGAAGACCTAAGTCAAATCAGTAAGCAAGGGTTAGAAGAGATGGATATCAAGTGAAATATGGCTCTACTCAGCATGAGAGCCAATAGGTTCTACAAGAAGTATGGGAAGAAGATCTCAATTAATCCCTCTGATGTGGCTGGGTTTGATAAAACAAAAGTTGAATGTTACAATTGTGGCAAGAAGGGTCATTTTGCCAGGGAATGCAGAGGACCTAAGACTGGAAATAGCTACAGAAAGGAAACAAGAGATGATGATTCTGGTGCTAAAGCCATGGTAGCCATGCAGGGGATAGATGGAACAAGTGGATGGGACTGGAGTGCTATGACAGAGAATGTGGAAAGAAATCAAGCTTTGATTGCTGAGGAAAAGGAAGAAGATTTTGCACTTATGGCTATGTCAAGTTCCAGCTCTGACAATGAGGTATATGATTACTCATACTGTACTAAAGCTTGTAGGAAAAATACTGAATCTTTGAATGATCAAATCAGAAAGGTAAAAGCTGACTATATCAATTGTGATAATGATCTTGATAATTATAAACGTGCTTTAGAACAGTTAGAGTCCACCATAAGAGAGTATAGGCAAAGAGAAAGTGATTATAGGGATCACATTGTGATTCTAGAAAGAGATGCTAAGGAGAATAACCAATCTATAAAGGTATTGACTGCTGAACTTGAAACTTTCAAAGCTAACCAAAAGATAGATGAAGAAACTGTTGAAAAATTTGGAAAAGCTTCAAAAGATTTAACCAAAGCAGTTGAAATTGGTCAATCTCCTAGGGACAAAACAGGGTTTGGGATTAAAAATATGCACGCTACCATACCACCACCCCCTGCTAACATCCATGCTCCTTCTCCTAGAAAAGACCTGTCCTGGACTGGTCTCCCTTGTTTTGAAAAACAAGATGACATTGAGTTTGACTTGAGTGCTTATATACCTAATAATCTTGATACAGAAGAGTCTCTAGTTAAAACTAGTGTTATTAGGGATGTTGAAAAGGAACAGGTTGGTTTAAAACAAATTGATAACCATGTTAGATTTTCAAGAGAAGGAATTATTGGCAGAAATTCTAGCTCTAAAAGTAGCTCCCCTAAGTCTACCATTAAATATGTTGGTATGTACAGGAACGTCAGAGGTAATCAAAGAAATTGGAATGACCAAAAGTCTCATCAATTCAGAGAAGACTTTGTGATTAATACCAAGCCCTGCTTCACATGTGGCAGCTTTGAACACACTTATCAAGAGTGTAAGGCACCAATGAAGATGGTGGCTGCAAATCCCTTAAAGGATATGCAACCTAAAACCATTCTTCTAAATGCAGGGGCAAAATCCTTTTCCCTTGCCAAGTATGTTGCCCCTGCCTTGAGAAATAGGGTGACTGATAAATATGTTGTTCCTGCCCTTAGGACGGAGAATGATGTTCACCCAAAGCCCAACACTTCTGTGACCACCCCAACACCTTATACTGCATATAGATCTGGCTCTAGACCTTACCAACACATGAATAGAGGCCAAAACAAAAGGTGGGTTCCCTCTGCTAAGCATAGGGATTCCCCTGCTAAAACTGGGGTATCCCCTGCTAGAAAAGTTTTACATTCTAGGAACATGGGAAGATGGGGAAAAGCTGTGAAAGCCTCAGCTCGTTGGGTTTGGGCACCCAAAAGGGGTACTCAATCTAATGGTGTATCTCTAGTTTTTGATAAGCTATCCTACATTGATACACGAGGTAGATCCAAGTCTGTAATGGCTTGGGTCCCCAAGAAAAACTAATTTGTTTTTCTTTTTGCAGGTGACAAAGAAGACAAGGGATGATAGAGCATATTGGGATAGTGGATGCTCAAGGAGTATGACTGGACAAAAAGCTTACTTGTCTAATTTTGTACCCCTGCATGACAATGATGGTGTTTCTTTTGGAGATGGGCATGGAACTATTACAGGAAAAGGAACTATTGTCACTAATGGGATGACCTTTGACAATGTGTACTTGGTGAAAGAACTCAAGTACAATCTCTACAGTGTGTCACAGATGACTGATAACAAGAATTTTGTCTTGTTTACTGACACTGAATGCTTGGTATTAGGAAAGGAGTTTGTCTTGCCAAAAGACACTCCTATTGTACTCAGAACACCAAGACAGAAGAATATGTACACAATTGATCTCAAGGACATATCTCTCCAAGACAATGAAACATGTTTCATTGCCAAAGCTTCAGCAGATGAATGTAAGAAATGGCATAGAAGACTTGGTCATCTTAATTTCAAGAACATGAACAAACTAGTAAAGCATAATCTGGTTCATGGTCTTCTTTCCAAGTCTTTTGCCAATGAACATACTTGTGCAGCTTGTCTGAAAGGGAAGCAACACAGAGCATCTTGCAAATCAAAAACAAGTATGTCCACCACCAAGCCATTGGAACTACTACATGTGGATCTTTTTGGTCCTACTTCTGTGGCAAGCATAATGAAGAAATGGTACTGCTTAGTGATTACTGATGATTTTTCAAGGTTTACATGGACATTCTTTCTATTTGAAAAGAGTGACACAGCTGATGTACTCATTGGATTCATCAATCAAATTGAACTATCAAAAAGCATGAAGGTAGTTACCATAAGATCAGACAATGGTGGTGAATTCAGAAATCAGAAAATGGACTCTTTCTGCATAAACAAAGGCATCAAGAGGCAATTCAGCATTGCTAGAACACCTCAACAGAATGGAGTGGCAGAAAGAAGGAATAGGACACTCATTGAAGCGGCAAGAACTATGCTGTCTGATTCCAAACTTCCAGTTATCTTTTGGGCTGAAGCTGTATCCACTGCTTGTTATGTACAAAACAGGGCCTTGGTAATTAAGGCACACAACAAGACCCCTTATCAGCTGTTCAATGGAAGACCTCCTTTAATTGACTTTTTCAGACCCTTTGGATGTCATGTGATCATCTTGAACACTATTGATAATCTAGGTAAATTCAGTGAAAAAGGTGATGATGGATACTTTGTGGGTTACTCATTAAACAGCAAGGGATATAGGGTCTTCAACAAGAAGACAAGCAAAATCACAGAAAATCTTCATGTGAACTTTCTTGAAGACAAACCTGAAGATGTTTAAACAGGTCCTGACTGGTTCTTTGATATAGATGTACTTTCAAAGTCTATGAATTATGTACCTGTTGTTTTGCAGAACACTAACATTTCAGGTACTCAAGAAACAACTGGTGTAGAGAAGTCACCCCTGAGGTACATGAATGTACCCTCATTGTTTCCTATTGAAGCTGATGTTCAAGAAGATAATTCTTCTCTAGGAAAAGAACAGCCAATCTCATCCCCTGCTATGGCTGAAGGCAGTGGAATGGCTGAAAGCAGTGGAATCCATGATTCCCCTGCTAGACCAACTGACTCCTCTTTCACAAAGGATCATGATGCTAATGAGACTACTGATGCAGAAAGAGAATCCCCACTCGTTTCATCATCTACACCCATAAATGATGGTCCTATTATATCTAGCAGTGGAAGCAGAATCATCAGGAGTGGAGGTCCTAGTTATTCAGAGCTTCATTCTGCTCATCAACACCCATCTCTAGGTCATGCTGTATCATTTGGAAGTTCTCTTGAGGACTTCTTTCCTAATCAAAATAGCCCCATCAATTCTGATTTGGAAGAAGATGAAACAGAAGTCATCATGCAGCCAACCTACAGAATCAATAAGGATCATCCTATCTCACAGATCATTGGTAATCCTGAAGCCCCTAGACATACAAGGTACACAGCAAAGGAGCACAGCTTCATTGCTAACATCACCATGAAGTTCAATCATGACAACATGCAATGTTGTCTGTTTACTGCATTTTTGTCACAAGAAGAGCCAAAGAAGATTTTTCAGGCTTTAAATGACCCAAGCTGGGTTGAAGCCATGCAAGAGGAGCTCTTACAATTTGACATACAAGAGGTTTGGATTCTGGTTGATTGTCCCAAATGGGCAAGGCCTATTGGGACAAAGTGGGTACTCAGGAACAAAAAGGATGAAAGGGGAATAGTTGTCAGGAACAAAGCAAGATTAGTGGCACAAGGGTATACTCAGGAAGAAGGAATCGATTATGAAGAGGTGTTTGCTCCAATAGCCAGGATTGAAGCTATTAGATTATTTCTTGCTTATGCCTCATTCATGGACTTCACTGTTTTCCAGATGGATGTGAAAAGTGCCTTCCTATATGAAACCATTGATGAAGAAGTCTATGTCATGCAACCTCCAGGGTTTGAAGATCTAGAACATCCTGACAAAGTATACAAAGTGAAAAAGGCCATGTATGGACTTCACCAAGCTCCCAGAGCCTGGTATGGTACTCTCTCTAAATATCTCTTAGACAATGGATTCAGCAGGGGGAAGATTGATCAGACCCTGTTTACTAAGAAACAAAAGGGTGATCTTCTGCTAGTACAAGTCTATGTGGATGACATCATTTTTGGATCAACTAACTCTATGCTTAGCAAAGAGTTTGCCAAATTGATGCAGGATAAATTCCAAATGAGTGCCATGGGAGAACTAAACTTCTTTTTGGGGTTACAAGTTCAGCAGCGGAAAGATGGGATATTTATCTCACAAGACAAATATGTGGCTGAGATTGTAAAGAAGTTTGGCATGTCTGATGGAAAGAAGGTGTCCACTCCAATGGACAAGGATCATCCATGGGGCAAGGATGGTCCTGGAAAGCCTATAGATGTCAGGAATTACAGGTCTATGATTGGGTCTCTTATGTATCTCACTGCTTCAAGACCTGACATCATGTTTGCAGTCTGCTTATGTGAAAGATACCAGGTGTCACCAACAGAGTGTCACTTATTTGCTGTGAAAAGGATTTTTAGGTATCTAAAATGTCATCCTACCTTAGGACTCTGGTATCCAAAGGAGTCACCATTTGAGCTGATAGCCTATTCAGATAGTGATTATGCTGGTGACAACAATGATAGGAAGTCTACAACAGGGGATGCCAATTTTTGGGGAGCAGGCTTATATCTTGGCAATGTAAGAAGCAGACTATCATGGCAACATCCACAACTGAAGCTGAGTATGTAGCAGCTGCTGCATGCTGTGGTCAAGTTCTTTGGGTGCAAAATCAATTGCTTGATTATGGGTATAACTTTCTTAAAACCAAGATATTCATTGACAACAACAGCACTATTTGCATTATAAAGAACCCTGTTTTTCATAGCAAGACCAAACACATTGAAATTAGACATCACTTTATCAGAGATTGTTTTGAAAAAGGACTGATTGTCCCTGAGAAAATTGATACAGAACTTAATGTTTCTGATCTTTTAACAAAAGCTTTTGATGTAGGGAGGTTTCAGTATCTGGTTGCAGGTATTGGAATGGTTACTCCTTAAAATCTGATGTCTATTTTATCATGTATAATTAGGGTTACTTCACTGCTGTTGTTGTATAATTGTTAGTCCATTTTTCCATCTCTTTCATTCCACTGCTTTTTAACATAGATTCCCCTGCTGGGGGTTCATTCCCCTGCCAAGAGAATTTTTCTCTTAAGCTGGGTGTGTTCTTTTTACAAAAGTGGTTCTATGTGGTTTTAGACTAACAATGCAGAGGTTCATATGGTGCATACTATTCTCATTGGTGGATCAGGTATACACTCTATGTTTCAGGGGAGGTTAGGTCACACCTTTAGGACTCAGGGTATCCTTAGGATACTCATATATGATCTTAGATCATATCCACTGGTGAGTGAGGGTTCAGGGTAATGATGACTTGCTGCAAAGCTTGTCAGAACTTTGAAACCTTGAGGCACTATAGTGTGTGCTTACATCTCTCTATTAAAACAGCTTGTTGTTCAAATACAGAGGTGTGGCACACATTGCCAAGACTGACTGACCATAGGTAAGGGACAAGGTTGGGATGGTGACTGGGGTATGCATGTTTTCTTGGGATAACCTGGTGTAGGGGGACTTATGTATTAACTTTTTGTATTGGGACCATTGTTGAATAGAGGACTCTTGAGTTTCTATGTATCTATCTTGTGTATGCAAGTGTGTGCATTAGAGCAGAGCTAGTTAGCATTAGTCTCTCCATGACTAGTTCAATACCCCTAGGAAAGATTCCCCTGCTTTTATCTTTTATTCCCCTGCTATCATAACATTCCCCTGTTTGACCGTTGACCGACAATACCGTTACCCTGTTCATAGCCGTTGGGCCTGCTTGCTTAAATTTTGGATAGGGAATATTTTATTATTTTTAAAAGATATTTAAGGCGCTTTCTTCGCTGATTGGTAATCTTTTCCTTCTATTTCAAATAAATTAATTTTTTATCAAGATTTATCTTTGATATTTTTGCAATTCGAAAATTTTGGTCCAATCACAGCTCTTCAATTCGCCTATAAAAACTTAATTCCCTTTACCAGCAGGTCCATCTTTCTCCCTCGACTTAATCCCACTTACCTCTCATCTCTATAAACCTTCAAACTATTTTCAAAATTCATCATGACTCTTAAAATTGCCCCTAATCATAACCAAATCGCTTTGCTTCATGATGAACCAGCCGAGTTTACTGATGCTGTGGCCTTTCTAAAGTCTTCGTACTTCAGAGTGGCCCTTCTCATCAATCCTCGAATCTATACCTCACACATTCAACAGTTCTGGTCTAAAGCCATGACCAAAACAGTGAATGGAGAGGTTATAATTCAAAGCACGGTTGATGGTCATTCCAAGGTAATCACACTTGCCTCCATCAGGGAGAATCTTCTCCTTGATGATGAGGATGGAATAACCAACTTTTCTGAGGCTGAAATTTTTGCAGGTCTTGTTAAATTGGGGTACAAACTTTCTGAAAATCAAAAATGTAAGTTTGCTAAAGGCCAGTTTGCCCCTCATTGGAAATATTTGATTCATACAATTATGCAATGTTTGTCACCAAAAACCACTGCTTTTAATGAGGTTGGTAGTGAGATAGCTTCTGCCCTGATCTGCTTTGCAACAGGGAGGAAGTATTGTTTTTCTCAAATGATTTTTAAAGGCATGGTTAAAAATGTTTCAAGCACCTCAAAGTTTTGTATGTATCCAAGGTTTATAGAAATTCTACTGAATATGAGTGATCATGGTCCCATTAAACACAAAAACTATTTTTCAGCAACCCAACACACCACCAAACTCTTCACCACACTACTTGCACCATCACCTTTGTTTTCTGGCAAAAACATTCCACTCACTTCAATTATGATGGACCAAATCAGACGGGAAGAAGCCAAAAATCAAACAGCCAAAAATCAAACAGCCATAAATCAACCTTCTGATTCCCCTGCCAAGAACCTACCACCTGCTGATCCACAACAAGAAAGGCGTTCAAAATCCAGGTTTGCCAGGTCTCCCTTGCCTGGTGAATCTTCACAAGCAACAGAAAGGAGAGTCTCCAAGAGTTTGGAGCAACCTGGGGGTTTGGCTGCCACTATTGTCTCATCCTCAAGGGGTGAGCAGGATAGTGACACCATCAATAAGTCCTCTCCCCCACTCTATGATATCCAAAAAGGGGAGAAATTCCCTTCTAGGATTGAGAGCAGTATGAAACCTTTGACAAATTTGGAATTGACGAAAATGTGTATGAGTCTGAAAAGGCAGAATGCACAACTAGTACAAGATGTCAAAAAGCAAGGTCTGGTTATCTCTCACTTAGAAACCAGACTTGCTACTCTTGAGGGGAGGAGAAAGCCCAGGCTAATTCTTTCAACAGATGAGGATGCTTCCAAAGGGGAGGAAATTCCACACACAGAAGGGTCTACTGAGTATTATTCATATCCTGGTGGGGAACATGGAAAGATAACAAGTGCTCAGAAAGGGATGGAGAAAGGAAGTGCTGATAAGGGAAGTGACAAGGGGAGTGCAACCAAAGATATTGCTCACCATGGGCAATCCAGAAGAAGCCCCTGCTTCAAAAGTTTCCCCTGCCATTGCTGATCCCACTGTTGTAAGTTTATCCCCTGCTAAGAATATTACTCAAACATTTGTTAGGAAGAACAGAAAGCAACCAGCTCAGAAAGGGATTACAATCAAAGAACCTACATCTAAAGCGAAACCAGCACCAGCAATGGATCCAAAAGACAAAGGAAAAGGAATCTTGGTGCAACAGCCCAAGAGAAAATACAAGCATCTAACTCCTGAACAGCAAAGGGCTCAAGAAGCACATGATGCACAAGTAGCTCTCAGGCTACAACAAGAGGAGATGGATATGCAGGACCAAAGAATGGAGAAGATGAGGCCCAAAGATATGCTGAAGCAGGTTGAGATTATGCATAGAGAACTAGATGACAGGGTACCTCATGTTGGAGAGTTTCTTGATCAATGGGAGAAGGAGTTGAAAAATGCTCCTTTGGAAGACATGTATGAGTTGACTTGCCTTGTTTACAAATATCAAACTGAGTATCTGGAAAGAAAGGCAATTCAAATTCAGAGTGAGAAGTATCTAACTTCAGAGAAAGGGCAACTTGATCACTACAAAGTTCTGCTTAAGAGACATAGAAAGTGGAAGGATGGTGACTTTAGTGATATGAGTTTTGAAGCCATAAAAAGAGCAGTCAGACCAGTTCTAAAATTGTATGATGTGGAGGATTGGATGACTATCAACACTCCTGAGGAAGCTGAGTATCTTAGGAGACAAAGTGAAATGCTACAGAAAGCTAGAGAATCAAAGAAAAGAAAAGCTGGAGAGACAACTTTGGAAACTACACAAGCAGGCGCATCATCCCAAGCAGGTGCATCATCACAAGCAGGGGCATCGCATCAAGCAGGTGGAAGTTTTCCAGAAGTACTTGAGAAGTCTGTACTTAATGTACAAAGAGCAGCAAAGAGACTCAAGAGAATGGAGAAAGTAGGCCTAGTTACTAAAGAGTCTCAAAGGCCTTCAAATGATGAGATTGATAAACAGCTAATTCTGCACTAAAATGATGATATTTCACCTAGTAAACTTGGAAAGAAGTTTGCTATCATAGAGTATGCTGTTTATGAACACAAAGGGAGGACTTAGTGGAAGCTTACAAGGGCTGACAATACAGCACAGACATTTCTAAGTCTAGATGTCATGTTTCAAATTTTAGATAGTGAAGACTTAGAAGATCTGTGGAAAATATTAAAGAAAACATTTGCTGCAAAACCTCCTACCATGGATGGTGTGGAGAAGGATTGGGTAATCTGGGAGTGCATGCATAGGATGTATGAGCATGAGTTATTTGATCCTATATTTGATGCAGTGAACAAAGGAGATTTGTTGTATTGGAAGCTATTTACTAATTATGGGGTTTATGAGGTAGTGATGGAAGGTGTGAGTTTGTACTTGCTCAATCATAGGTATTATCCCTTCTCTCAGGACACCTTGAAGAAACTGGCACAGGCTAACCTAATTGTAGATGCTAAAAAGCCTGTTGCTTATGATCTGGTAAGAATCGTTCATAGTCAGATTTGGCCAGAGAGTTTGTAAGCATCCTCATCAACTAGCATTTATTCAGAAACTTGTCTTTAGGGGAAAGCACAAGTTTAGGGGAGGATTGTTGGGAATAAATCTATGCCTAGTTGTTTCCCCTGCTAGTTGATTATTCGTACCCCTGCTAGAGTAAGTTCCCCCTGCTAAATAACAAAGGCAGGGGGATTGGTTCCCCTGCTGAAGTCAAAGGCCCTGCTGTCAAAGATAAACATGGAATAGATTTTTACGTGTTTCAGTTATTATTCCTTAATACTTTCCATAGTTTGTTAGTAGTGATCTTGTACGTGAGTTCTTGTGCCTATAAAAGGACTCACTAGGTTAGCATGCAAAGGGTGTCTTTCTCATTTGTCTTTCATTATTATTACTTTAAGGTTTTGTAAACCCTAATACCACTTTGGGTATTCGTATATCTTTGATATATTAAAGTTCAACGTTTGAATCACATTTGTTCTTGTGCTAAACATTACATTCCGCATCTTGTTTAGTTACTTTGCTTTGCAAAGTTTCTCTAGTGTTAGTTTGAATTCTTTCTCTCTATCACAACCCTTAAACAAGCTATTAAGGTTTAAGATCTGACTTTGGGATCAACACATCACACATCACCTTCAACCTTTCCACAAATTTACAACCCCTCACCTTTGATTTCCACACCTTTGCCAAAGCCATTGGACTTCCAATCAATGAAGGCATGTCCGTTGTGCCCGCCAACGCCACAGTGAAGAAAGCTCTGGCTACCCTTCGTCCTCATGATGAGGATGACAAACCTTTCACCACCCAAGGTTTCCAAAACAAATCACTGATCAAAGTGAATTACGTTTCACCCATCTGGAGGACGCTAATGCTGTACATTATGAAATGTCTAGGAGGAAACCAGGGGTCACATGATCAGCTTAATGGTGCTCAGCAAGCAATCGCTTACAGCTTAATTTGGGGGCAAGATATAGGGATCGCCCACATACTTTACACTGACCTCATTGCAAAGCTGGAAAACAAAGGGAAAAAGCCTCGACTGGCCACCATCTGCTACACAAGATATCTCTCTCTCCTCATAGAGGATATGCTTGGTGAAACCTATACAAATGATGAACTTCACTCCTTTTCTCCATTTCGCATCACTCCAGCCTCACTGAAGACTACCTTGGAGGATGAAGTGCCTCTCAGCAGGCATATGATGCAGGTTGCTAGGTTACTCATTGCTGGTGTAGAGCCCTTGATCCCTTACAATGAGGTTAATGATGAAAGATAAACTGACAAGTCTTTGTCCAAGACCTCTGTGCAGTCCACTTCTCAGCCCAAGGCGCCCAAGGACAAGAAGAAGAGGAAAGACATCCCCCTTTCCTCGGAAACTCCTTCTGTTAATCCTTCCGAGACGAAGAAGACCAAGAAGAACCCATCCCCTTCTCTGGAGGATGTGGTTGAAGAACCTGTCGCTGTCAAACAACTAGAGTCTAGCGTCTCCCTGTCAACAGAGACGACTAAGAACCTTCTCAACACTGATATCTCTCAGGTATTAGTTTGCCATTTTTTCTTCTCTTGGAGGTTCACATACAATCACTCTCAACATTCTGTAGGAGAGAGTGATGAAGTCTTAGGGTTTGCCTCAACCCATAGAGTGTCCGTGTCAGCACCTAGAACTCTTAGGATTATCTGTACACTCTGTCTTAACACAAGGATATGATTCACTTGTGCTCATAACGCACCCCGATGATCCTTCACCCTCTGGACTGTGCTCTTGTCCATAACAACTTGAGCATGCTATAGGTCCCGACCTAGAGTCTCTGCACCTCACGTGGTCTCTGGGTCCCCTCATATGAAAAGAGTCCCAAAGAATTTATTCTTTTGGGGGGACTGAATAATCACCCTCAGTCTTCCTAGGGGCAGCGATAAAAGGCGACCATTACCTTCAAATATGTCACAACTAAAAGAGTCCCAAAGAATTTATTCTTTTGGGGGGATTGAATAATCACCCTCAGTCTTCCTAGGGGAGGCGATAAAAGGCGAACTTTAACTTCCATTAACTCACAATTAAAAGAGTCCCAAGGAGCAATCCTTCAGGGGGGATGGATAATCACACCCAGTTATCCTAGGGGAAGCGAACGGCGACCATTCACCACATAATTTTCATAAATCAAAAGAGTCCCAAGGAGTAATCCTTATGGGGGAGCTGGATAATCACACCCAACTATCCTAGGGGCAGCGAATGGCGACCCTTCAACATATCTGTTTCACACTAAAAGAGTCCCAAGGAGAAATCCTTAGGGGGGATGGATAATCACACCCAGCTTTCTTAGGGGCAGTGAATGGCGATCCATAACTTCATATTTATTTCACACTGGTTACTAACAGATGTCATAACAGGCTCATAATCTTCATGAAGAACAACAAAATGATGATGCCTATTCCATTGTTGGTGATGATAATGTTGAAGCCCCCCTGCATTGATCTGGATGCCATGTTAGACATTGAATCCATGCCAGAAAATGAGGTCTTTATCATTGAAGATGACCTGACCATTTCAGACTATGCTGAAATGGATGCTGATGATGACCAAGTCACATCCGAATTAAAACCCATTTCCTTCCCTTCAATGGAAAATGTTCAAGAACTGGTTGCCAAGCAGCTATGGGACCAGAGGCTCTGTTCACCATCCCCAGTTCCCTTCCCTACCTTGCCCAATGTCATGGAACTAGGGGCAATGAAACACTTGGAACATTTACAAAACCTCAAGCCTGTCCATGTTCCTAGAATGGAAGATTTTCGGGAACTAGCCGCTGAGGATCTCTGGGTCAAGAAGGGCGACATCAGTAAAACCATTCCTAAAGTCACAAATGATGTCATCCTCTCTGAATTAGAAACACTCACCTATGCTGCTGAGGAACTCACCACCACCCTAGAGACTTCACTAACCTCATTGATGGAATCCTCTATGACTGCATTGCTTATGCAACTTCTGGTAAATGCCTTGCAAACTCACCTCCCAGCAGTTCTAAACCAGAGTCTTCTGTAATACATACCATCAGTCCTCACCACAGCTGTGAAAGCAAATGTTGCTTCTATTGCCAAGGCATCTGAGCCTTCCAGGCAACTTCTTCAGGAGCTATTACAGGAGGAACTCAAAGAAATATGCTTATTTTTTCATCAAGAATTTGTTAAGTTCCTCAAACCTGGATCAGGCACATCTTCTGCCGGCGCTATGCCTGAGGGGGAGAATTCAGAAACCTCCACCTCTGAAGAAGATGTAGACACTACTCCACCTAAGGGGGAGCAATCACTTAAAGAACCAGCAACCTCAAAAGTGATCCCAACACCAAAACCCATCAGATCCTTCAACCTCATCATTGAGGTAGCACAAGAAAAGGGAAAAGGAATTGCCACTGAGGTACCTGAAAAAACCCTGCACTCCCTCCAAGAAGAAGGTGGATCCACAGCCAAGCACTCTGACTTGAACAAATTTAAAAGCGCTGATGAACCACCACTAACCCCAGAGCAGGCAAAGGCTCAAATCTTGGAACAAAAAAGGTTAGCAAACATTAGAGCTGCTAAAATCAAAAGCAAAGAAGCTCTGAACAAACTACTCTCTCCAGCTGTAAAGGAAGCTGAGCTGAATAAGCTCAAAGAACTTGAAGTTAAAAGGAGCAACCTTCAAAAGGAATATGAGAGACTAGTGGACCAAAGAGTAGAGCCCGGTCAAATCACCAAGTACGCATGTTACACTGACAAAGAAAAAAGAGTAGTGATGACCTTATACAGAGAAAACCGACTGACCAACTACAAAGTCTTCAGTGACTTTAAACTCAGAGATCTGGGCCTCTCTGAATGGTTAGAAATGTTGTCTCTTGCCCAAAATAAGATTGGGCCTGGTGCTGCCCAAATGATGAAAAACATTCAAGCTAAGCTGAATTGGGTAAGGGACACTGCAAAGAAGCTGAAGGTACCTCTGCCTCCTCAACTATCACAACAACAAGCATATCAAGGACAAAGAAAAAGGAAAACCCAAATGGGGCCTCTGGTAGAAAAGATGGACACTGAGAATATTGTTGTAGATGGAATGCACAGAAACATGGTACTTCCCAAGGAGATCACCAAACCAATGGGTGGCCAAGTATACTCAGAACCAGAGACATGAATGGTCTTCATGAATGGTAATTGTGAGTATTGCTTTCAGCGGATGAATGAACTACATCTGGCGTCAACTATACAACTCATCAGACTCAAACAGGGCATCCTAAGGAACTGCAAATTAGCTGATGATTTTGAGTTTGAAGTTGAGCTGATCATTAACTCTAGGTGTGACAAAGTTGAAGCTCAGAGAATCTGTGATCAAGGCCTCGATCGCTGAAGAACCTTTTATTTTGTTTATGTTTACACCGCTAGGTATTCTTGTAATAGACTAGGTTATTTATGTTTAATAAAACTCGGAGGTATGTTTGTTAAATTATGTGTAAGAAGAACCTGTGTACTCACTTAAAATAATTTTAGACTTAGTATAACTTATAAACAAATAGGGGGAGATTGTTGGGCCAATGAAAGTTTTAACTATGGCACAGTCTAGATTTGTTTAAATTAGACTAAGTGTTACTGATCGCTGAGAGGACCAGCGACAGAGACCAGACCAGTGGAAGGCAAAGCCTCAGCTGGCACACCAGGACATTCAAGTCAAATACAACGTCAGAGAAGTCGAAGACAATCTGAAGTCATACTCACCAGCGATTATGGATAGCTGGGATGTAGAAAGAATGTGCTGGTGTTTAAGAATCTCTGAGTTGACAATACTCAGAGATCACTTAAGAACCCTAGAAGTCTGATACAAGCAAAGCTTGTCCAATCCTTTATAGTTTAGGCGGGAGAATCTACTAAGTGTTTTGAGCGGGATAAAACAAGATATTCAAGATAAAGCCTAGTACGACCTAGTGGGACAAAAGGTGAACAGTTGGCAGAACTGTTCACCTAAAGTTATTTAAAGGTATGTCTCGATTTGGACATTGCATTTAATACGTTGTACTCTTCCATTCAGAAGATGACACGTATCAACTACTCCCACTAAGGAAGCAACCTCGCACCACTATAAATAGGATTGAGAAAGAAGAATTAAGGCAACCCTTGTGCTTGGATAAATTATCTAAGTTATTTCTCACTTTGGAACCACTGAGCCCTCAGCTGTCTACCAGTGTCTCATTGGTTCCCTTGTAAACTTGAGTCTCGAATCTAGTTTACTTGTTCTAGGGTTCATTTCTTATTGTCATTCAACGGGTGTATTCATAGCACTTTGTAATACTTTGTTTATAACAGTTAATAAAGCATTACGCGTTTGAAAAGTATTTCGTTGTGTTTTTGTGGTTATAGGTGTTATAGTTTCAACAATTGTCATATTAAGGGACTTTCATTATTCAATCTCTCTAATCTAATATTCACCAAGTTTCACACACTTCTCTCTCTTTTTTCTCTCTACTTTGTCTCTCTAGAATTCATCTATCTTCTACCTTTCTTTCTTGTTTAATCATCATATTATAAGGGATAACAATTGGTATCAATCGCCATAGGGTAGTTTTGTGATTCGTTGTTGATATACTATTTGGTTCGTATGATTTACACCTAAATTTATCTCGGCTTACATTTTTTCTTGTGTTTTTATGTGCTCTAAATCTTGCTCTAAATATCCTATATACTTGTGGTAAGGCTTTAGTTGTTTTGGTTTGCTTATTATCATGGATTTCTTGCAAAAATCTCAAGTTTCTAACTAAATTCTCGGAAGTGTTCACGTATTGCTATTGCCTCCCATCGCAAAGCTTTAGGGCTTGTGTATTCCGATCGCGTATTCCGATCGCAAAAGCCTAAGGGTTTCTACATTGTGATCGTGTATTCCGATCTATTATTTCGATCGTGGATTGCGATTGAACATTCCGATTGTGGATTGCGATTGAATATTTCGATGGCATTCCGTTAAGAACCTTCCGATAGCATTGCGATACAAATTCCGATAGCATTCCGATTGCACATTCCGATAGCGAACATTCTGATAGCCTTCCGATTTCACATTCCGATAGCGAACATTCCGATAACATTTAGATTGCACATTCCGATAGCATTCCGATTGCACATTCCGATAGCATTCCGATTGCACATTCCGATAGCATTCTGATCGATATTGCGATGGGTATTCTGATGGATTAAAGATTTTTTTCAAAAACGTGTTTTTGAAAATTTTTAACAAACTTGGTCTTCAACAACAATCACTATAACAACAATCACTATAACACATCTACTTAAGATCCATATTCACTTCATCATTTCAGAGAATACTGAGATGGATTCTACTACAGAATATCTTGTGACGAACAACAACTAATGGTGGCGGGTAACAAAGAGAGACCACCAATACTTATGTCGGGTCGATATGATCAATGGCAATCCCGTTTTCTACGTTATCTTGACACAATACCTAACGGTGATGCTTTAAGGCAATGTATTTTTGATGGACCCTATAAACTCTCAAGGATTCAAGTTCCTGGAGTACCAGCCACAGACACAACTGACGAACAACTCGCGTATGAACGTGATGAAAAGAGAAACGACCTCACACCAGAGAACCGTGATTGGTTTGATGAAGAGAAGGAAGCAATTTACTTAATTCTCAGTGGCATTGGAGATGATATTTATTCCACGGTTGATGCATGCCCTACTACTAAAGAAATGTGGATGGCTATTGAAAGATTGCAACAAGGTGAATCACTTAACAAACAAGACATGAAAACTAAGATGTTTTGGAACTTTGGCAAGTTTACATCAAAGGATGGAATCAATTGATTCTTATTACTCCCGATTCTACAAAATGATGAATGACATGACCCGAAGCAACTTGCAAGTTTCCACCATGCAAGTCAATGTCCAGTTTCTACAACAACTTCAACCAGAGTGGACAAGGTTTGTCACCTTGGTGAAACAACAACAAACGTTAGACGAAGTTTCATATCACACGCTCTTTGACAATTTGAAATAATTTCAAAATGAGGCAAATGAACTTCGAGCTGAACATGCTGTAAAGGTTTCAAATCCACTTGCTTTGGTGTCTACCACTCAACATTACCCAGATTATCGTTCTCGTGCTCCAAATACCTACTCTACTCAATCATCATCACCACGATCATCCACTGTCTCTAAGTCACATGCTCCAACAAGATCCTGAGGTACAGAAGTTGCAAGAGCACCATCACCCACACCTGAGCAATCATCCAAAGAAGACAGTGATGAAGAACTAGCTCAAAAGGATAGGGAATTTAAGTAAATGAATTTCATTATGAAGCAATACAGAAAAATCTACAAACCCACCAACAACAACCTCAGAACATCATCTAACACAAGGAACAACTATGCTCAGAGTCCTCCAATGAATGACACACAAAGGTGTGCTAAGAGTCCTCCAAAGTATGATCGGCAACCCGCAAAGTATGATAATCAGAGGGTTACTACTGTTGTTGGAAATAGGGAAACTGTTGGTACTCAAGTTGTGCAACAAAGTGGTATTCAGTGTTTTAACTGCTGAGGTTATGGGCATTTGGATAGGGAATGCAGACAGCCAAAGTAGGTCAAAGATTATGGTTAGCATAAGGAAAAAATGTTGTTGTGCAAGAAAATGGAAGCTGGGATCAAGCTATCAACTGAGGAAGGAGAAATGTTTGACGACACAGATGATGAACTCTCTGACCAAGAACTCGAGGCATATTTTTCATACATGGCAAAGATTCATGAGGTCCTTAACGTCACTGAAGATGGCAATGGTCCTATCTTTGATACCGAGCCAATTGATAAGGTACAACATGATGATGAATATAATGTGTTTGGTGATACACATGAGTATAGTGATCTACCAACAACAATTACTGACACGTGTATGATGGAAACGGTTGATAGTAATACCACACCCGAATCATCAGACATGTGCAATAATGAGTTTGAGGATGATCAACATGCAAATGAGTATGATGACGAGGAGCATGTCGCGCTTGATAATTTAATTGCTAGTTTACAAAAAGATGTCAATGAAAATAGAAAGAGTCAAAACCAATTAAAGAAGGAAAGCGCAGCTGTGACACCCCCAAATTGAGTCAAATGCAACGAAATAATATTTGGGTGTCACGTAGGTGGATCAACAGCAGATAGCGTACAGAGAAGCAGATAAAAGATTATCATTACATTTATTACATGGATAAAAGTGCAAATAGTATTATTGTGACAATCCGTCAATTTATGGTTGATATTTTATTCTCAAATATTATTTGAAAATATTATTTTAATATTATATTATGAACTCACTCATTTATGGGAAGATATTTGGATTTACGTCTTGAAGTAGCATCGACTACGTCTAAACCGGAGGATTCTACGTTACGTGCTTACGTTTACATACACCGTTTTGGTGACAGTCCGACATTTCAGGAAATAAATTTATTCGTGAATATTATTTTGGAATTTTAAATTTGTGTTGGTTCATAAACTTACAAATTTACGAGAAGAGATTAGGACTTACGATTTTATTTTAACGTCCTTTACGACTAAACCGGAAACCTTAGGATTACGTATTTACGTTTTCGAACTCCGTTTTTGATGAAACAATTTTTATTAGATTCGTTTTGTGTCTTTGATTCATAATTTATAAAAACATTTTTCGTGAACCAACCTGAGGGCACGCAAATCGAGAAAACTAGAATCGAGGAATACCCGTAAACTAGTGAGATGGGACAAAATACATTGTCCCACCCCACTAGCTAATATGGACGGCAATACTAAGCTACATAACACACTTGATGTGTCAAAATTTAAGCAAAAAGCTTACACATATAAGCTTAGCTTCCATGTGAAGCTAACTTCATCCCACTAAGTCACAAAACCATCAAACCATTACCATTCACTCCACTTCATCCATGCAAAACACACACTCTCTCTCTCTCTCAACTCCATTGTTGTCGTCCCAAATACACCTCCAAACCACCTTCACTTGATCAATTTTAACCACAAACATATGTTATAACTTACATATGTTAATCTCCATTCAAAAAGAGGGAGATTGGTGCAAGTTTTAACATCCAAGGAGGAGTTTCTATGGAGTATTAGGGCTGATTTTCCACAAGGAGTTCATGAAGCATGGTGGTCTTGAAGATGGTCATGGTTATCCACAAGTTTCTCCATCAAAATCCATGTCCAAATCATAACCTACATCAACTTGGTGGTATAAAGATTGTCCTCCTCATCTTCTTGTTATTTTGATTATGTAATCATGTATTTTATTTCCTATTGTATATGTATATGATGATTATATGATGATAAAAGTATTTTGTGGGGATTTGGTGTTGATAAACATACTTAAAAAGATGAAAGACTATAAGAAACAAGGTTAAAATCTTGTTTAAATTTGTTGGCTGTATAAAACAGTAAAGAATCAAATGATGAACTGATAAAAATGGCATAGATTAATGGATTTACAGTAAGCTATGGGTCTTGTACACATGTGAGAGTTGGCCATGCAATGGAATCATTGTAATGAGTGAGATATGATTAAAACAAGTTTAAGGTACAAATCTGAGTTCACTGTTTTGGACGATTTTTAGAAAATACTTAGAGGATGATTCAACAGTAGCTATAGAAGAGTTAAATGGAGCACATATCATTTATTTTATGTGATAAATATTTGAGCTTCTATCTCCATATAGAACACTAGATATGGCAGTTTTGGTGAAGATGAAAATAAAAATCAGATTTTGAGAATTAATGTTTATTATTATTATTATATAAGCACTCAAAATTATATTGTATAAAATGTAAAATAAAAACCCAATAACTTATGGATTTTATTTATATAAATATGTTAAAGGTTAAATAAGTGTATAAATTATAAAAATGGTAGTGGAATAATACTTATAAGTTATAAAACTATAAACACGATTTTTACGACTTTTTCGGCTATTACCGTAAAATTAACGTTTTTCTTAAATAAAACTTAGACGGTTGGACCCGTCTAATGTAAACTTTATAAAACTCATATACTGATATATAAACATATATAACAAGTAAAAACCGATAAAACCCGAACTATATAACATACGGACATTAACGGACTAAGTTAACATTATTGGACTAATAATACAACAAAATGGACTAAAACACTTATAAACTTATTTATTGGGCTTAACCCATTTGGGCCCAACTTGTAAAGTGTAGATACTGATAATATAAGTATAACATGGATTAATACAAGTTAAAGAACTTATAATGAGTTTATTGGACCTAAGACACGTAAATAGGTAAAACTAGTAAACTAGTATAAAAGTTATCGACACATAACACTAAAATGAGTAAACGAGAATATGTAAACCCACTTGATCATCATATGTATACATAATTGTTATTTTTATAAAGTCATTGGACAAGAGTCTAAGACCGATTATTATTTATATAGGTTTCTGTGATTGAAGCATGTACCGTACGTCCGAATTGCCGATAACCCGCCTTCCCACATCAACGTGAGTTCATAGCCTCGCACTCTTTTAAATGTTTTTATAAATGTTTTATAAACCCGCGAGGGAGATAACATGTTAGTTTTTATAAAATAGGACACCATTTGTCCCGATTGTTTGTTTATTGATTTGGACCCGAATGATTGTATGACCTGATTGTATGACCCGATTGTATGACCCGATAAATGATTAAAGGACCCGATAGATGAAATCGAAAGGATTATTAAAGTTAGGTTATGTCACTAAAAGTCCCATTAGCATGAATTGTGAACTACCGGGAGTTGGTAGACGCTTATGCATATAATAGTACTATTTGGGGACGATCACCCCAGTTCGCGCCTTGACGGTTGATCCCCGTCGTGCCACATTGATTGGTAAGCGAATTTATGTATGAGAAGATTCCCATAGCGTGACCTTTGTGACGACACGCTACTTTAGATGGGCAAATTGAGTATCAGGTTAGCTACCCGTTGTTTGGTTTAGTAAGGTAACAATGTCATGCGGCTTATAATAATCCAACTAACGAAATACTACTGGATGCACCGAATTACGATGTATTGCCTGACTAGCAATACAGGGTCATACTATGATATTATGTTCGTGTTTTGGTTTTCATAACCATATTCATATAACGGATTTTATTTTCATACAACGTCATAAGACGTATTGTATGATGTTTTTACGACATTGGCTCGTATAATGATTTTTAAGGCAAACGCCTATATTATGATTTTGATGAAGATTTGTATAAAATGAATTTGGCTATTTTATGGCCTATTAAAATGATTTGTACAAAATGATTTTCAGTAATAATTTTATACTGATATTATATTGATGGATTTTATTAAACTCTATGAATTCACTCGGCGTTATCGCTGACCTTTTCTTTTAACATGTTTTATCTCAGGTACTTGAAGGTAATTCTCGGGAAGACAACAAGAATTCATGGCCCGCATTTAAATTATAATTTCCATTCAATTGTTTTGTAAAACCTGTATTAAATAATATGACTTCGGACCTATGTAACTTTGATATTTATGAAAGGAAATGCTTTATTAATAAAACGACGCGACTTTTATGCGTTGTCTATGATGTGAGTAATGTGCTATCCCGTAACACCAACTAGTCTTCCGCTGTATTGAGTTGTATAAATTTGGGGGTGTTACAGTTTGGTATCAGAGCTCTCGTTATAGAGAACGAAAGATTTTTAAAACCAAGGTTTTGAATAAAACATTTCAAAATCTTTTAACTAAAAACATTTTTCTAAAAATGTCTAAAAATCTTTTGACTATAACGGTGCCGAAGAATTCCCGAGTTACCGACAAGGCCAGACTGAGAAGTGTTATTTTAATATATATATATAACTTGGATTATATATATGATGTAATTTTATTACATGATTAATTGATGATTATTTTGATATTTATACGAGGTATTTATACGACGTCGATTGTCACAAGAAACCCTAACTCCCCTAGCAAATCAATTGAAGCTATTCTCGTAGGAATTCTAGCTATCCTCGATCTAAACCAAGTTGTGGATGTTTATGATCCCAACAAATGGTTGATATTCGTAGAAATGTAGATAGTAGTTGATTGTGATATTGAAGAAGAATTGGCGAGATTAAATCTGATATCGATGTCATGACGATCTTTCCTTATAGAGTGGAGTTTGGCAAAACGTTATCACCTGGAAAGATGTCATCTGATTCGTTGTCACCCAATTCTTAAATTTGAAATCGAAAGGGTGAATGTTGCACTTGAGGCTGTCATTGGAACCATTACCCAAAAGCCTCATGCCACTAGTACCTTCCCGAGAAGTCTAGTTGAATGATCAATTCATTTCATACTAGTGACTCATTTGATAACTATTAATGAAGGAGCTATAGGATTGGAAATTAAGGATAGTTCGTATTGAACTTTTATTGCCCTTTTTAAGGTCTAAAAAAAGTTGAAAGTATTGAAAAATAAGGTAGGATATCGAATTGAGTATAAAATTTGTTGAAACTTGAATGAAGTAAAATTTAACCCATATGGAATATGAGATTATTAATAGACGTCGTTAAGTTCTTTGATTGAATTATGAGGTTTTAAATGATTGTAGGTTCGTTTTAAGGGTTGTTCCTAGGCCATTGTCCAATGACGAGGATGCCCAGTGTCCAAGAAATAAATTGAAGAAATCTTCTTCTAAATTGGGACCGATGGATCTTCCGGGACAGGTGGGACACCTAATGACTCTTGTAGATTAGTATTCATTATGGTATCTTTTAAAAATCCCTAACTTAACTGAGATATCAGTTGGTAGGATGAGTTTTGAAAATTGTATGACATAGTGACACGTAATGTGTTACGGTACAATTTTGACTTGTTTGTGATTAATGAAAAGACTACCTTTGATTACTAAATTCTACATGTATTGATGTTATCTATCTTTTATTGCTTCATCCTAATGTTCGCATTAGTGATGCAACCATTGAACAAGTACTCATCTTGATTTGAGTTACGTTGTGAATCATTCTTCGTGAGTGCCATCGAGGTCATGAACCTCATGATTAATTGGCTAAGCTCATTTCCTATCATATTGTAGTTAGTTCTTGGTGAACAACTCTTCATCACTCTTTTGTAGATCACTCATTCTTTTTATAAGATAAAACCGTATGCCTTGAGAAAAATTGAATTTTCATCACTATAAGGATTATTCAAGGTGAGATTCATGAGTAATCATTATCGAAATAAGGTTGTTTATGAAACACTTTGGAAAACTTAATTGTTTTTCATAACCAGGAAAATCTTTGTAAATTTATTGTTGATTCTTATTTAAGAATTAAGCATGAAAATGTTTTTAGTATAAACATGATGATAAAATTTTGACGAACTGAGTATTGCATCGTTAATCTTGAAATTGTATATAGTTGCGCGCCTACATACAATTTGGAATGGACCATGCAAGGCTGATTAGTAGTCACCATAAAACTGATTAATAAACACTACATTCTCTTTAAAGATTGTGAAAGATTAAATTTTATGAGATCTGCAAGAAGTGAAAAATAGGGACATAATGTTAGGGACACCTACATATGTGCCTGTAGCATCTATTCTTCTGAGTCGAATTTACTCATCTGTGGAAATTGTCTTATTTGACAATTGATATTCCCTTCTTGTCCAATTCTCCCGTAGTGAGATTCTTAGGAAAAGTATTTGATTATCGAGTGTTGATACCCGACTGGATGTATCGACGTTCTTATCATTTCTTATGATTTGATTTCATTAGAATGACCTGGGTAACGATCCGAGGAGCTTTCGAATGCGTACTCAAATTATGAAAACATGGGATATATTCATATTCGTTAAATGTTTTCGTCTGTATCTAAATTGAAATTCTCTCGCATAGATTATGCGTTGACCTTACTCTTTTAATAGTAGTTGCGTATCCTAATATCCCTGAATTTGTGAAGGATTATGAATTATTATTAGTCTTTTGAGAAGTTCACATCTTATCGACGACAATGCAATTGGAAAGTTGATAGTGCCAGTAGAATGGATTGATTGATTATGACATGACGACATTGTCTTAATTGATGGGAACTCGAATTGAATTCCCCTAAATGATAAGATGTTGATTATCAAAAGTGATCAAAATAATTCTTGATGGATGACCATAATCTGCATTTAGACTTAAAATTATACCGTGAATGGTTGTGAACTAGTTATAGATATTGTAATCTAGAAGAACCTAAAATAAATTTATTAAAACATGTTTATGTTATCTGAACTTTAGGAAGTATTTGTTGGTGAATTACCTAGACTTTCGCCATTAAGGCAAGTAGAATTTGGTATTTGATTATATTCCCAGTGCTGCACCTGTGGCTTGTGCACTGTACGTCAGCACCATCTAAATTAAAGGAATTACCGTACAACTAAGAGAGTTGTCGGAGAAAGATTTTATTCTATCGAGCCTGTCATCATGAAGAGCTATGGTGATATCATTCCTTATAATTATAGATTACTGTGAACTGAGTAAATTGACAATCGAAAACGAAATCCATAACTCGAAATGGAAGATTTGTTAGATCATTTACAAGGTTCTAGCGTATGTTCGAAAGATTTGATCCACGGCATGGTTATTATCAATTTCGCATCTGCGAAAAAGATTATGTATTCCAATCACTACATCCAGAACTTGTAATGGACATTATGAGTTTCACGTGATGTCGTTTGGATTGACTAATACACATGTAGCATTCATAAATTTGGTGAATCATGTGTGAAGGCTGTAATTTGATAAATTCATGCTCGTGATCATTAAGGACCATTTATTTTTTTATAAGAATAAGAATGAGTTAATAATTATTTATAGATTACCCTGAATTGGCCGAATGATAAAAACCTGTACTTTGAATATTTAACATATGACTTAAGACTTAATCCTTTACATGATTTAACCGTGTGATTAATAGATAATGGAATATATTGACTCTTCAAACATTAAGAGCCCTTTTAAGACTTTTGGCTTTACCAAAAAGAAAGTGCAAGTGTGTTTTGACAAATGTTTTAACAAAGAAATTTTTGAGGGATTATTCCCTTATAACCAAAACATTTAACTAAACTTCTGTTTAGGGGTAAATGTTTTTGTATACCTCAAGATAACCTAAGAGGGATTGAGGAAACTATTTAAACCATGACTTGAAATCTGAAACGATAATTTTTGCTTTTCAAACTAAGAAAATTTTGACCAAAGTATAAACAAAGGTTTTTCGAACATTTACGAAATCTTATTAAATATTTTCGATAAATGAACAAAAATCTTGTTAATTAAATTAAAATTATTTTTGAACATTTTATATAATTGGTCGAACTAAGAAATTTAAAATTTTTACGTTTACGTTTCATAAAAATTTAATAATTATTATTTTATTAATTGTAATAATTATCGACGCTTTAAACGCCGGATTGAGAAAAACTGATAAAAATGATAGATGAGACGAAACTGAAACATAGAAGATATGAAGAAAGAAATTTTGAATTAATACGGTCATGATAATTATTCCATCTAGGAAAGTGAACGTAATTACTGACACATTATGTAGAAAATATAAAGAACCAATTAGGACATGTTCCTTAATAATGAAGGTGCAAAATAAATTGCCAAACAATATAAAAATATAGCCGATGCTTATAAAAAGGATAATATAGATAATAAAAGTGGTATGCGGCTAATGTGAACCATTAGAATTGAGAAGCCGATAACGTTGAATTTTTTAAAGGCCACTTGTGGTTGTCTAAATATGGAGGATTGTGAAATATAGTTATGTTGGAATTTGTAAGTATAAGTATTCTATTTATGTCATTTCTGACTAAAAGTATATTTGTCTGAAGAAGTCGTACTGATGGCAATTATGAAGGCAGACATCGCCTCATACATTAGTAAACGTCTAACGATTGCAAAGGTCAACATCTGAATTTGATTCGATTTGGGTCATCGTCGACAGACTGACCAAATCTGCTAATATCATTCTCGTTAATGATAAATGCAAAAGAGTTATGTAAACATAGTGTGCCTGTATCGAACATCTTTATCAAGATCCTCGCTTCGCATCGAATTTCTAGAAATTTGCTCAGAAGTCATTGGGAACGAACCTTGATGAGAGTACTCTTTACCACCCCAAATCGAAGGGACGAGGTAAAGTAACGATGCAAAGTAATATAAGTGTTGTTTTATGTTTGAATGATTGACCTTTGGTAATAAACCGTATAATCGTTTTCCTTTGGAAGGATTATCATTGATAATCATCGTATTAGGATTGAGATTGAATCTTGTTAGGATCTAAATATTAGAGCATCTGTAAGCAAGAGTTGAGATGCAGACACCCGACATACACCCATTGTGAGTTGGACATGTCTTTTAGGTTTAAGGTTTCCTATGATGGCGAACCTAACCTTACAAAATACCCGACCCGTGAGACCTGAAATGATTATTGAAATTAGGATCTGAATACTGATTGCCGGTAGTGGGCAGGAGGTTATGTGAATATGAAATGTAGATCTTGAAGTGCCAGATGGGTAGCGAAGTTATGCCAAAAATTTTAACCTTGGAAAAATGAATTAATGATCTGACAAATCATGGGATATAAGTCCCCGTTGTATGGGACCATTGAGATGATGAAAAAGTTGGTTTGAAAGGCATATAAGTTGGATCTACCCTAGGACTTCAAGGACTGCGTGAATTATGTTTCGTAAATCGAACTTGATAAATATCTATCAAGTGAAAATTCTGAATTCTTCTTAGTAAAGTTTAGATCAGCGAAAAGTTGCATTCATCAAAAACCCGTGAACATCATGGATAGAGAAAGTAAGTAAACATTAAGCCTGATCTTATTCCCGTAAGTTATGTTTGATGAAACTCGCGTATTGTAATGAATTGCACTTGTGAGAAAAGACCGAATGTGGAGGAAATACCCACATGGCTTATACTCTATAAGAAGCGAGTAGTAAGATGATCTTTGAGGACAAAGATCCTGTTTAGGGGTAAATGCTGTGACAATCCGTCAATTTATGGTTGATATTTTATTCTCAAATATTATTTGAAAATATTATTTTAATGTTATATTATGAACTCACTCATTTATGGGAAGATATTTGGATTTACGTCTTGAAGTAGCATCGACTACGTCTAAACCGGAGGATTCTACGTTACGTGCTTGCGTTTACATACACCGTTTTGGTGACAGTCCGACATTTCAGGAAATAAATTTACTCGTGAATATTATTTTGGAGTTTTAAATTTGTGTTGGTTCATAAACTCACAAATTTACGAGAAGAGATTAGGACTTACGATTTTATTTTAACGTCCTTTACGACTAAACCGGAAACCTTAGGATTACGTATTTACGTTTTCGAACTCCGTTTTTGATGAAACAATTTTTATTAGATTCGTTTTGTGCCGTTGATTCATAATTTATAAAAACGTTTTTCGTGAAACGACCCGAGGGCACGTAAATCGAGAAAACTAGAATCGAGGAATACCCGTAAACTAGTGAGATGGGACAAAATACATTGTCCCACCCCACTAGCTAATATGGACGGCAATACTAAGCTACATAACACACTTGATGTGTCAAAATTTAAGCAAAAAGCTTACACATGTAAGCTTAGCTTCCATGTGAAGCTAACTTCATCCCACTAAGTCACAAAACCATCAAACCATTACCATTCACTCCACTTCATCCATGCAAAACACACACACTCTCTCTCAACTCCATTGTTGTCATCCCAAATACACCTCCAAACCACCTTCACTTGATCAATTTTAACCATAAACATATGTTATAACTTACATATGTTAATCTCCATTCAAAAAGAGGGGGATTGGTGCAAGTTTTAACATCCAAGGAGGAGTTTCCATGGAATATTAGGGCTGATTTTCCACAAGGAGTTCATGAAGCATGGTGGTCTTGAAGATGGTCATGGTTATCCACAAGTTTCTCCATCAAAATCCATGTCCAAATCATAACCTACATCAACTTGGTGGTATAAAGATTGTCCTCCTCATCTTCTTGTTATTTTGATTATGTAATCATGTATTTTATTTCCTATTGTATATGTATATGATGATTATATGATGATAAAAGTATTGTGTGGGGATTTGGTGTTGATAAACATGCTTAAAAAGATGAAAGACTATAAGAAACAAGGTTAAAATCTTGTTTAAATTTGTTGGCTGTATAAAACAGTAAAGAATCAAATGATGAACTGATAAAAATGGCATAGATTAATGGATTTACAGTAAGCTATGGGTCTTGTACACATGTGAGAGTTAGCCATACAATGGAATCATTGTAATGAGTGAGATATGATTAAAACAAGTTTAAGGTAGAGTTCACTGTTTTGGACGATTTTTAGAAAATACTTAGACGATGATTCAACAGTAGCTATAGAAGAGTTAATGGAGCACATATCATGTAGTTTATGTGATAAAAATTTGAGCTTCTATCTCCATATAGAACTCTAGATATGGCAGTTTTGGTGAAGATGAAAATAAAAATCAGATTTTGAGAATTAATGTTTATTATTATTATATAAGCACTCAAAATTATATTGTATAAAATGTAAAATAAAAACCAACTAACTTATGGATTTTATTTATATAAATATGTAAAAGGTTAAATAAGTGTATGAATTATAAAAATGGTAGTGGAATAATACTTATAAGTTATAAAACTATAAACACGATTTTTACGACTTTTTCGGCTATTACCGTAAAATTAACGTTTTTGTTAAATAAAACTTAGACGGTTGGACCCGTCTAATGTAAACTTTATAAAACTCATATAAAGATATATAAACATATATAACAAGTAAAAGCCGATAAAACCCGAACTATATAACATACGGACATTATTGGACTAATAACACAACAAAATGGACTAAAACACTTATAAACTTATTTATTGGGCTTAACCCATTTGGGCCCAACTTGTAAAGTGTAGATACTGATAATATAAGTATATCATGGATTAATACAAGTTAAAGAACTTATAATGAGTTTATTGGACCTAAGACACGTAAATAGGTAAAACTAGTAAACTAGTATAAAAGTTATCGACACATAACACTAAAATGAGTAAACGAGAATATGCAAACCCACTTGATCATCATATATATATAATCATCATATGTATACATAATTGTTATTTTTATAAATTCATTGGACAAGAGTCTAAGACCGATTATCATTTATATAGGTTTCTGTGATTGAAGCATGTACCGTACGTCCGAATTGCCGATAACCCGCCTTCTCACATCAACGTGAGTTCATAGCCTCGCACTCTTTTAAATGTTTTTATAAATGTTTTATAAACCCGCGAGGGAGATAACATGTTAGTTTTTATAAAATAGGACACCATTTGTCCCGATTGTTTGTTTATTGATTTGGACTCGAATGATTGTATGACCTGATTGTATGACCCGATTGTATGACCCGATAAATGACTAAAGGACCCGATAGATGAAATCAAATGGATTATTAAAGTTATGTTATGTCACTAAAAGTCCCATTAGCATGAATTGTGAACTACCGGGAGTTGGTAGACGCTTATGCATATAATAGTACTATTTGGGGACGATTACCCAAGTTCGCGCCTTGACGGTTGATCCCCGTCGTGCCACATTGATTGGTAAGCGAATTTATGTATGAGAAGATTTCCATAGCGTGACCTTTGTGACGACACGCTACTTTAGATGGGCAAATTGAGTATCGGGTTAGCTACCCGTTGTTTGGTTTAGTAAGGTAACAATGTCATGCGGCTTATAATAATCCAACTAACGAAATACTACTGGACGCACCGAATTACGATGTATTGCCTGACTAGCAATACAGGGTCATACTATTGATATTATGTTCGTGTTTTGGTTTTCATAACCATATTCATATAACGGATTTTATTTTCATACAACGTCATAAGACGTATTGTATGATGTTTTTACGACATTGGCTCGTATAATGATTTTTAAGGCAAACGCCTATATTATGATTTTGATGAAGATTTGTATAAAATGAATTTGGCTATTTTATGGCCTATTAAAATGATTTGTACAAAATGATTTTCAATAATAATTTTATACTGATATTATATTGATGGATTTTATTAAACTCTATGAATTCACTCGGCGTTATCGCTGACCTTTTCTTTTAACATGTTTTATCTCAGGTACTTGAAGGTAATTCTTGGGAAGACAACAAGAATTCATGGCCCGCATTTAAATTATAATTTTCATTCAATTGTTTTGTAAAACCTGTATTAAATAATATGACTTGGGACCTATGTAACTTTGATATTTATGAATGAAAATGCTTTATTAATAAAACGACGCGACTTTTGTGCGTTGTCTATGATGTGAGTAATGTGCTATCCCGTAACACCAACTAGTCTTCCGCTGTATTGAGTTGTATAAATTTGGGGGTGTTACAAAAATTGTCTTAAACATTGTTCAACAGTTTGAATTATTCCCCAGTTTATAAAACCCTAGATGAGCTCTATAAATGCAGCCTATCATGATGCTTGACTCCATGCACACCAATACCTGCTTCAGTTTCCTGAGAAAACATGCTTAGAGAGTCAACATAAAGTTGGTGAATTCACATGTTTAATAAAATAATTTTGGACAATAAACATTCACTGAAGTAGTAATGCACAAAGCACCAATACTTAAAAGTAATTACATTCCCATATTGCCTGAAACTAAGACTTGACAGTTAAGTCCTTAACAAATAAGGACCATTCGGCTTATAAAAAGGCACCAAAAAATAATAAGTGCTGACATGTGAAACATCTGTTGTCCTGGCCTAGGCACAGTGAGCATGACTCACCCAGATGGGGATGGTCAATCCCAAATAGATCTATTTATAACATTCATGTAATTTAATAATTCTAACAGTTTCAAATGCACGGGTCATGTGGGTTCATCTACAATAGGCAAATGTAATCAAAGGTTTCACAATTCAATTTATGTCCATAAAATAAAATATGTTGCATGTTTTCTTCCCCGTTAAAAGGTTTAAAAGTTTGTCAATATATAAAGTGAGGCCATGAACTCACCTCAATAGTACAGCAAATAGTCACAAGTAAATCTGATATGATGCTCACGATACAGTCAACGACCTAAATAATTATAAGGTCTCAGTAAATGCATAACATAATGCATAAAAGTTTCAAAACAAATCTGTGCATGCTTATACTGGTTTTAAGCATTTTATTACGATATTTGTATTTTAGTTCATCGTTGTACAAGTTATAGTAGTATTTATTTTAAGTATAAAATAAATAATAATGTTAAATTAATTAATTTGTTTAATTAATATTCTTGTACTTATATTGTTTATAGAACAATTTAAATATTTATAAAAGGCAGTTTTGTATATATATATAAAGTAATAGAAAATAAATATAATTAATATATTTATTTTTATAAGTTAATCATTTTTAATTTATGTTTTATATATAAATAAGGTTTATAAAACATATAACATTTTAATTAAATTCCACGTTTTCGTAGTCTTTATAATTATTAACTTATAAGTTTGGAAAAATAACGAATGTTGTGTTTATTTAAGTTTTACGTCTTAAATATCGGGTATAAATATATAGTAATTTTAGGGTTTGTAATACTTTGTATAAATTACATTTTAGTCCCTCTACTTGTATAATTACCCCTAGGGTTTCTAAATGTTTCTAGTAATTACAACATTGGTCCCTCCCTAGTTACACGTGTAACTAGGGTTTGTAAAAGTTTCATAAAGTGTCAATTTTGGTCCCTCTATATTCGGCCCATTTTAGGTTTAGAACCAAGTTACACAATTACCCCCTAGGGCTCCATTTAGGTTTCGGCTTATGCCAAAACAACCCCTAGGGTTTATCTAGGGCTTATTAATGTTTACTATATTGGCAAAATAGGTCCCTAGGGCTTCTATTAGGTTTTGGTAAAAGGAAAAAGGGGTCCCTAGGTCCTTACTAAGTTACCTAAATTACCCTAACATTATAGAAATCTCATTTAAGTCCTTGTGTTAAGTTTTGGAGTTTCGGATAGTGTCAAAACACCACCCCCAACTCTCGGCTAATTACCAAATCAACCCTTATGTTTATCTTTTTGGAAAATGAGTTTCTATACTTGTTCATTTAAATCTCCAAACTTAATAAAATTACAAATTTAACCCGAAAGTATTATATTTTCTCTTTTTAATCCAAAACTTAGTAGATTTACCATTTTAGTCCAAAACTTCATAGATCTATCATTTTAGTCCAAAAATATTTATAGATCTATGTTTTTAACCCGAAACTTTATAAAGTTATGATTTTGACACTAAAAGTTTTATAAACACATTATTTAGTAATAATGAAGTTTATTTAGGCAAGCTTATTATAGTGGACTTAAAACTAAATCCTATAAGGCAATAATAGTGAGCTTAACATTAATAATATAGATCTAATGCTTCTAGGCATGTTTATACATTACAAGATTAACCAATATTGAACCATAGGGTGTAAACCCCATGTCCAACATATGCATGTTTATGTTTTACATAGTTTTTCTAGTTTAACTAGTTCATAGTGATATGTTAATCATGGTTATTAAGATTTTGCATCATTTGAATTCATGAAACATGTTAAGCCGTGACCTATATTAGGTTTAGGGTTTTATGTTTTTGTTTCAACATCAAGTTTTACTAGTAATAACCATGTGTATGTTTATGTGAATGAAAGTAAACAAATTGAAAGATAGGTTTTAAGTTTTACTTACTTGTTTAGATATATCTAGGAATGAATAGGAGAATGAGTAGGAATGAGAGCTAAGTTTCAACAATGGTGACTCTTGTAGCTAAAATCAAGCCGTGGGCTTTAATGGAGTTTTTAGGACTTCCTTGTTGACTTGATGATCAAGATACTTGTAGGAGTGAACAAATGATTAGCATTCAAGATAGGAGAGACATAGTTAATGAGATTCAAGGTCTTGGCTATGGTGGACGTAAACAAACCGTAGGTTGAGAGAGAGAGAGAGAGAGATGTGAGATTTGGTTTTTCAAGTGAAATGTGTTGGTGTGTGTGTGTCTCGGCTATATGAAGAAAGAGAGAGAGATCCCATGATTTTGTTTGTACTATGAATCTTCAATGTATATTGGTTAGATATGTTTAGGATTTGGTTGAGATATGCTAGTCCATTTCCTTCACATGCTCAAAATAGCAAAACTCTTTTCCCTCCTTTTTGGTTTAGCCGTGGGTTTTGGGAAGTCAAAGGGGGAAAAAAGTGTCATGTATAGTGTTTGTGTATGGTGACATAGTGTATGATTTGACTTTGGGGTATGGTTTACTTACAAGTTTGCATGAACTAATGAGTTTGTAAGTATACATGGTATGTGTGTGTAAGAAGTATAGCATGGTTAAGTATGAAAAGTGGTAAGGTGTATAAGGATAGTGTAAGACATAGTGAAGTGTTGTAAGAAAAAGTATAAGGTATAGTGTATTAGTGGATGGTAGCTTGTAGGTTTAATAATTAGGATTAGTGCATGCATACATACACATACACGGCACACTTATGTGTATTTAGGAGAATTTAGTCCTTGTATAATATTTTATGCATTTGTTAAGTTTATAGGTATTTTAGTTAAACCTTTAGGTAATTTAGTGAAAGTATATAATGAATACATCATTATAATTATTTTACTTAAATAAAGTAAATAAATGTCAATGTAAAATAATGTACATTGTTTTAAAGTGTTAGGTGTTTATTCCTATTATGAGATGTATGTAAATATGTACATATAAAATAAGTCCAAGTACTTAATAATTTAATTAAGTATGGTTACAGTTTATTTCAAAATATGTATTAAGGTGATGAGTCCTTGTTCATTCAAGTGGCCAGTCAGTTGCCAGAGTAGTCAACAATGACTAAAGGTCCATATAAATATAGAAATAAATATGAAAGGTAGCATGAAAAAAAGGTATATGATTAATAATAAGTCATATAAAAGTGGAATTATATAGATTCCAAAAATAAAGAGTACAACAGTTGACAAAGTCAATAGGGTAAAATCAGAGTTTTTACAGCACCATCCCATTATATTAGCTTTATCCTCAAAGCTTAGGATGAAGTCATTGGTCAGGTGAACAAGTGTGGGTACTTGGTTTTGAACGAGTCTTCTCGTTCCCAAGTGAACCCAGGGCCTCTCCTAGAGTTCCAACGTACTTTGACCAACGGGATGCGACTGCGTTTCAATTTCTTAACTGTCCTCTCCATGATCTCTAATGGTTCTTCTATGAACTGGAGTTTGTCGTCAAACTGAACTCCCTCCAATGGCATAGCCAATGGTTCTTCAGCATAGCACTTCTTCAGGTTAGACACATGAAAGGTAGAGTGTACCTGACTTAGTTGTTGGGGCAACTCTAAACGCTAAGCTACTTCCCTGATCCTAGCTATTACTTTGAAAGGGCCAACATAACGTGGATTTAGTTTTCCACATTTGCCAAATCGTACAACACCCTTCCAAGGTGATACCTTGAGCATAACACGGTTACCTACTTCAAATTGCATAGGTTTGGGTTTCAGGTCCGTGTAGCTCTTTTGTCGGTCGCGAGCAGCTTGAATTCTTTGCTTAATGAGGACGATCTTGTCTGTAGTCTCCTGGATTAGTTCTGGTCCGGTGAGCTGAAATTCACCTACTTCTGCCCAGCACACAGGTGAACGGCATTTGCGACCGTACAGTGCTTCAAAAGGGGCAGCCTTAATACTGGCGTGATAACTGTTGTTGTTAGAGAATTCCACTAAAGGAATGTGGTCAACCCATCCATTTCAAAAATCAATCACACATGCCCGTAGCATGTCCTCTAGAGTCTGGATGGTTCGTTCACTTTGACCGTCAGTCTGCGGATGATAAGCAGTGCTCATGTCTAAATTGGTACCTAAGGCTCGTTGCAAAGCCTTCCAAATGTTTGATGTGAACCTACCGTCTCGATCACAAATTATCGACACTGGTATTCCATGTTTGGTCACAATCTCCTTCAAGTACGTTTTTGCTAGTCTTGCAAGGTAATCGTTCTCCCTAATTGGCAGGAAATGAGCGGACTTGGTGAGTCGGTCGACGATTACCCAGATAGTATCGTAACTGTGAGATGACTTTGGGAGTTTGGTGATAAAGTCCATGGTGATGTTGTCCCACTTCCATTTCGGTATCTCGGGTTGTACAAGTAAACCTGATGGTCTCTGGTGTTCAGTCTTGACACGTGAACATGTCAAACACTTCTGCACGTAGGTGGCGATGTCGGCTTTCATATTCGGCCACCAGTATAATTTCTTCATATCCTAATACATCTTTTCAGATCCGGGATGTATAGAATATTTAGACTTATGAGATTCGTGCATGATCACGTTCCTCAAATCTACATAGCAACGTAACCAACTTCGTCCGTGAAGGCATAGGGTTCCATCTGCTCTTAGTTCCAGCTTCTCCTTACTAAAGTCGGTTCTGAGCATTCCCCCGACGTCTTCCTTCACGAGGTTTTCAGGTAATTGGGCTTGAGTCCGAGCTTCCAAAATCTGTTTGGTTAGATCCAAACTTATTGTCATAACTAATGCCCGAACTCTCATAAGAGGGTCCGTTTCCTTACGACTTAAAGCATCAGCAACTACATTTGCTTTACCGGGGTGGTATTTGATCTCGTAGTCGTAGTCACTCAACAACTCAATCCAACGGCGTTGTCTCATGTTTAGCTCCTTCTTATCCAATATGTGTTGCAAACTTTTATGGTCAGTATGCACTGTACACTTCGTTCCGTATAGGTAATGTCTTCAGATTTTGAGAGCAAAAACTACGGATCCAAGTTCTAGATCGTGAGTGGTGTAATTCTTTTCATGCTTCTTCGGTTGTCTTGAAGCATAGGTAATCACTTTCATCCTCTGTATCAATACTTCTCCTAGACCTTTATGTGAAGCATCAAAGTATACAACGAAATCATCGTTGCCTTCAGGCAAGGCTAATATAGGTGCACTACACAACTTCTGGTTGATCAGCTGAAAAGCTGATTCTTCTTTCTCTCCCCAATCGAACTTTATTCCTTTCTACGTGAGTTTGGTCATTGGCTTGGCTATTTTGGAAAAATCTTCAATGAATCTGCGGTAGTACCCGGCAAGGCCTAGAAATTGGCGGATCTTTGTCAGTGATTTAGGAGATACCCAATCCTTGACAGATTCGACCTTTGCTGGATCTACGTGAATACCGTCACAATTGATGACATGGCCAAGGAATTGCACTCTGGGAATCCAGAATTCAAATTTGTAGAACATAGCATAGAGCTGCTCCTCCTTGAGTACCTTTAGTACTTGTGCAAGGTGTTCCCTGTGTTCTTGTTCGTTCTTGGAATAAATGAGTATATCGTCAATGAAGACTATCACGAATTTATCCAGGTAGCGTCTGCACACACGGTTCATAAGGTCCATGAAAATAGCCGGTGCATTGGTCAACCCAAATGGCATAACCTGGAATTCGTAATGACCGTAACGGGTTCTAAAAGCTGTTTTTGGAATATCTTCCTCCCTGACCCGTAGTTGATGGTATCCAGATCTCAAGTCAATCTTGGAATACACACTTGACCCTTGCAGTTGGTCAAATAGGTCGTCAATGCGAGGAAGCGAATAACGATTCTTCACAGTTAGCTTATTCAGTTCTTTGTAATCGATGCACATTCGAAAAGAACCGTCTTTCTTTTTGACAAATAACACAGGAGCTCCCAATGGTGAGGAACTGGGTCGAATGAATCCTTTGTCAGATAGTTCCTGGAGTTGTTCAGCTAGTTCTTTCATTTCTGATGGTGCCAACCGGTATGGAGCTTTGGCTACAGGTGCAGCTCCAGGAATCAAGTAGATTTGAAATTCCACTTGTCGGGTCGGTGGTAAGCCTGGCAACTCATCAGGAAAGACTTCTAGAAAATCCCGTACGATGGGTACGTCCTTGATTTGTTTCTTCTCGGGCTTGTCCTCTTCATCTGTTTGAGAAATATGGGCCAAGAAGATAGGACATCCTCTAAACAAATATTTCTGAGCTTTAGTACAAGAGATAACACTAAGTCTAGTGTCAGTGAGGTCGGTATTACCGTCTCCTCGAATGATTAAAGTTTCGTTTCCCCATGGCTAGTTTTTCGTCACAGACAATGACTGCGCGGTATCTCGCTAACCAGTCCATACCAATAATAACATCAAAGCTACCAAGGTTTACGGGGATAAGGTCAATGTTGAACGGATGTTTGGAAATATTTAAGGTACAACCTCTAATGATAGTGTCAGCATCTACAGTTTTACCGTCAGCTAATTCTACGGAGTAGTGGTGATCTAAAGTTGTAGGAACAACTTCTAGTACTTGGCTAAATTCAGTGGATATAAAACTTCGGTCTGCTCCAGTATCAAACAGAACAGATGCATAACGATTGTTTAGTAGGAACGTACCAGTAACGACATTTGAATCGGGGTTGTCTTTTGCATTGCCGACCACGTACACTCTCGACGAAGCTCCTCCACTGTTCTTGTTCTGGATGGCCCGCTTAGGGCAACCTGGTCTCACGTGTCCTGGTGCTCCACACTCATAGCACACAACTCCCTTCTTGGGTCCATTGTTGTTTCCTCCAGCAGCATTGTGGTTCCCCTGCTGTCCATTCCCGTTCCCCACGGGCATTGTATCCGCCCCTATTATTGTAGTTCCCAGTGTTTTGATTGGGTCAGGCCTGAGTGACAGCATTAACTCGACAGGTTTTAGCAAAATGACCCACTTGTCCACATCTGTAGCAGGTCTGGCATTGGCTATCAACAGTATGATGATAGTTGCACTTGGAGCACAAAGGTTTTGCGCCCACGTACGACTTAGTCCCTATAGAGGTAGCACTGTAAACTTACCCAGCATTTTGCTTTTTCGGATGCTGCTGGTGCTGACTACGGAAATACTCATCTGTCTTTCGCTTGTCGTCAGTTTGCCTCTCGGATATGGTACGGACTCTTTTGTTGATCAATTCAGTAGCAAACTCGATGGCATTCTCGACGGTAGTAGGTCGAGATGCGAGCACACTGTCGTGAATGGTGTCCAGGAGTCCACCCACATACTTCTCAATCTTATCTTCCTCCTCCACAAACATTCTGGTACACATTAAAGTCAACTCCTGGAATCTTTGGTTGTATGCAGTGATGTCATTGTTCCTGCATCTGAGATCCCACAATTCGATTTCAAGCTTCTTCATTTCACCCCTTGGACATTATTTCTCTGTCATTCTCTCCTTCAGTTCAGTCTAGTTGAGAGCATCGGCAGCATCGTGTCCAAGAGTAGCAACTACAGAGTTCCACCAAGTAAGAGCACTCTCAAGTAGGGTGCAGGTGGAAAACTTTACGTTGTTATCTTCTGCACAGTCGCTGATGCGGAATACAGTTTCCAACCTTTCAAACCACTACATCAGCTCCACCACTCTTTCCTTGCCCTTGTAGTAAGAAGGCTTACATTTCAAGAAGTCGGGGTAAGAGCAACCCCTGGTGGTCTGATTATTTCGGCGGTTGTTGGAGTTTTGACTATCGTCTACGTTTCTGCTGGCAGCCATCGCAGTTGCGATGCCTTGATCAATCATTTCCCTTAGTTGGGCAGCAGTGATGTTTTGGGTAGTGTCGGCATTGTTGGGGTTCGTTCTAGTGATTACCATTTTTCTATAATTATACACAAAAGTGAAATCATTAGTTTAAGGTGTTAGCACAGTTTTATATAAATGCACGAAAAGAAATTCATGCATGGACTTTGCAACAAATTGGATAACCTGTTTAAAAGTTCATAATATAATACAGTACAGGATATAATAAAAGCTAATGAGTACATGCCATATGTCTAGAATAGGAATACAGTACAAATTGCACAACCAATCCAAGACAGAGCACAGACCGCCTGTCTGAGATGGTGGTACACATAATATAAAGTACATCATCTATGAATCCCTAATCTAAATAGTACAGTACAAATATACAACTGATAAAGGAGAGTACAAATACATGAGGTCCTATATCATGATAGCCGGGATGCAACCCTAATAGCTTATCATGATGTACAAAAGATCTAGTACACCTAGTCTACTCATGCTTGACGGACTCCTCAGATACGGCTGGTGCCACTGGTGGTGATGAGACGGCTGGTGCCTGCATGACATCCTGCATTGCAGTCATGGCCTCCCGGGTCTCCTTAAGAAGTAGGAGTACCTCCAAGAACTGGTCTTTGAGGGTCTGCTGAACTCCCCGAAGATGAGCCATCTCTGATGTCAATCCATGGTGACGGACGTCCTGGAGATCGAAGAAGATGGCAAGCGTCTGCTCCATGGTTATGAGAGGGGTGTGAGTCTCAGTCTGCTGACTCTGTAGTAGGTAGATCAGCTCACGAAGGAACTCATTCTCCTCCGGCAACCACTGGATAGAATGGTAAGTCGTGGACCATGCTCCACGAGCAGCATGTTCCTCAGCACTAACAGTCTAGCACAGAAGGTCCTGACGCTCTGTAGAGCAGTGCGTCCAAGCTGTCTATCGGCCAGCAGAGCATGAATCTATGCAACATCCTGTGCCTGGCGTGCCGCCAGTGCGGTGATCTGGGCCTGGACAGGATCCACGCGCCTCGTACCCAAACCCCCGCCGACCTCAAAACTAGAGTCGACAGGTGCCTCATACCTCCTCTTACGAGGCGACAGAGACTTGGTTGCGTTGTCCCGTAGTGAAGAAACTGGTGGTATGGGTAGTATGGCAGCAGTCGGCTGAACCTCTTCCCCAGCGGGGGAAATAGGTGAAACACGTGGAGTAGTAATGAGGGCAGCAACGAGAGCGGTGTCACCAGATGTGTGACTGTCGTATGTGTCACTGGCAGATATCCATCCACACAAGACGGACGTCGGTGATACGGCAACAGGAGTATCAGTAGGTGATGCCATAATAATCTGAAAATAATATCGTTTTAATAGACATAAGTATAAACTTACTCAAGTTAAAAGTTTTTGGGAAATAATGATTAAATTATATATTAGTGCCATTTAACATAACGATGTTAAAGGTTACGTTAATAGTTATGAGGATAATTAACCGGATGTTAATAATCAATGCACAGGTAGCCACGTAAGAATGTATGCTCTACACTATATATGCTTAACTATTCTAGTCCTGAAAATCCCAAAAGATTTTTAAAGCAGTTATAGTCCAGTTTATATAAAAAATTTATTTTTATATTTATTTAAATTTTGTTCTGGTTCAATATAACTATCTCTCTAATACCATTCTGTGACACCCCCAAATTGAGTCAAATGCAGCGGAAATAATATTTGGATGTCACGTAGGTGGATCAACAGCAGATAGCGTACAGAGCAGCAGATAAAAGATTATCATTACATTTATTACATGGATAAAAGTGCAAATAGTATTAAAATTGTCTTAAACGTTGTTCAACAGTTTGAATTATTCCCCAGTTTATAAAACCCCAGATGAGCTCTATAAATGCAGCCTATCATGATGCTTGACTCTATGTACACCAATACCTGCTTCAGTTTCCTGAGAAAACATGCTTAGAGAGTCAACATAAAGTTGGTGAATACACAGGTTTAATAAAATAAGTTTGGACAATAAACATTCACTGAAGTAGTAATGCACAAAGCACCAATACTTAAAAGTAATTACATTCCCATATTGCCTGAAACTGAGACTTGACAGTTAAGTCCTTAACAAATAAGGACCCTTCGCCTTATAAAAAGGCACCCAAAAATAATAAGTGCTGACATGTGAAACATCTGTTGTCCTGGCCTAGGCACAGTGAGCATGAATCACCCAGATGGGGATGCTCAATCCCAAATAGATCTATTTATACATTCAGGTAATTCAATAATTCTAACAGTTTCAAATGCACGGGTCATGCGGGTTCATCTACAATAGGAAAATAAAATCAAAGGTTTCACAGTTCAATTTATGTCCATAAAATAAAATATGTTGCATGTTTTCTTCCCCGTTAAAAGATTTAAAAGTTTGTCAATATATAAAGTGGGGCCATGAACTCGCCTCAATAGTACAGCAAATAGTCACAAGTAAATCTGATATGATGCTCACGATACAGTCAACGACCTAAATAACTATAAGGTCTCAGTAAATGCATAACATAATGCATAAAAGTTTCAGAACAATTTGTGCATGCTTATACTGGTTTTAAGCATTTATTACGATATTTGTATTTTAGTTCATCGTTCTACAAGTTATAGTAGTATTTATTTTAAGTATAAAATAAATAATAATGTTAAATTAATTAATCTGTTTAATTAATATTCTTGTACTTATATTGTTTATAAAACAATTTAAATATTTATAAAAGGCAGTTTTATATATATATAAAGTAATAGAAAATAAATATAATTAATATATTTATTTTTATAAGTTAATCATTTTTAATTTATGTTTTATATATAAATAAGGTTTATAAAACGTATAACATTTTAATTAAATTCCACGTTTTCGTAGTGTTTATAATTATTAACTTATAAGTTTGGAAAAATAACGAATGTTGTGTTTATTTAAGTTTTACGTCTTAAATATCGGGTATAAATATATAGTAATTTTAGGGTTTGTTATACTTTGTATAAATTACATTTTAGTCCCTCTACTTGTATAGTTACCCCTAGGGTTTCTAAATGTTTCTAGTAATTACAACATTGGTCCCTCCCTAGTTACACGTGTAACTAGGTTTGTAAAAGTTTCATAAAGTGTCAATTTTGGTCCCTTCTATATTCGACCCATTTTAGGTTTAGAACCAAGTTACACAATTGCCCCCTAGGGCTCCATTTAGGTTTCGGCTTATGCCAAAACAACCCCTAGGGTTTATCTAGGGCTTACTAATGTTTACAATATTGGCAAAATAGGTCCCTGGGGCTTCCATTAGGTTTCGGTAAAAGGCAAAAGGGGTCCCCTAGGTCCTTACTAAGTTACCTAAATTACCCTAACATTATAGAAATCTCATTTAAGTCCTTGTGTTAAGTTTTGGAGTTTCGAATAGTATCAAAACACCACCCCCAACTCTAGGCTAATTACCAAATCAACCCTTATGTTTATCTTTTTGGAAAATGAGTTTCTATACTTGTTCATTTAAATCCCCAAACTTAATAAAATTACTAATTTAACCCGAAAGTGTTATATTTTCTCTTTTTAATCTGAAACTTAGTAGATTTACCATTTTAGTCCAAAACTTCATAGATCTATCATTTTAGTCCAAAAATATTTATAGATCTATGTTTTTAACCCGAAACTTTATAAAGTTATGATTTTGACACTAAAAGTTTTATAAACACATTATTTAGTAATAATGAAGTTTATTTAGGCAAGCTTATTAGAGTGAATAATAGGGTGTAAACCCCACGTCCAACATATGCATGTTTATGTTTTACATAGTTTTTCTAGTTTAACTAGTTCATAGTGATATGTTAATCATGGTTATTAAGATTTTGCATCATTTGAATTCATGAAACATTTTAAGCCGTGACCTATATTAGGTTTAGGGTTTTATGTTTTTGTTTCAACATCAAGTTTTACTAGTAATAACCATCTGTATGTTTATGTGAATGAAAGTAAACAAATTGAAAGATAGGTTTTAGTTTTACTTACTTGTTTAGATATATCTAGGAATGAATAGGAGAATGAGTAGGAATGAGAGCTAAGTTTCAACAATGGTGACTCTTGTAGCTAAAATCAAGCCGTGGGCTTCAATGGAGTTTTTAGGGCTTCCTTGTTGACTTGATGATCAAGATACTTGTAGGAGTGAACAAATGATTAGCATTCAAGATAGGAGAGACATAGTTAATGAGCTTCAAGGTCTTGGCTATGGTGGAAGTAAACAAACCGTAGGTTGAGAGAGAGAGATGTGAGATTTGGTTTTTCAAGTGAAATGTGTTGGTGTGTGTGTGTCTCGGCTATATGAAGAAAGAGAGTGAGATCCCATGATTTTGTTTGTTCTATGAATCTTCAATGTATCTTGGTTAGATATGTTTAGGATTTGGTTGAGATATGCTAGTCCATTTCCTTCACATGCTCAAAATAGCAAAACTCTTTTCCCTCCTTTTTGGTTTAGCCGTGGGTTTTGGGAAGTCAAAGGGGGACAAAAGTGTCATGTATAGTGTTTGTGTATGGTGACATAGTGTATGATTTGACTTTGGGGTATGGTTTACTTACAAGTTTGCATGAACTAATGAGTGTGTAAGTATACATAGTATGTGTGTGTAAGAAGTATAGCATGGTTAAGTATGAAAAGTGGTAAGGTGTATAAGGATAGTGTAAGACATAGTGAAGTGTTGTAAGAAAAAGTATAAGGTATAGTGTATTAGTGGATGGTAGCTTGTAGGTTTAATAATTAGGATTAGTGCATGCATACATACACATACACAACACACTTATGTGTATTTAGGAGAATTTTGATAACTTGTATCAAGTGTTGGGTGAAAATAATAGTCCTTGTATAATATTGTATGCATTTGTTAAGTTTATAGGTATTTTAGTTAAACCTTTAGGTAATTTAGTGAAAGTATACAATGAATACATCATTATAATTATTTTACTTAAATAAAGTAAATAAATGTCAATGTAAAATAATATACATTGTTTTAAAGTGTTAGATGTTTATTCCTATTATGAGATGTATGTAAATATGTACATATAAAATAAGTCCAAGTACTTAATAATTTAATAAAGTAAGGTTACCGTTTATCTCAAAATATGTACTGAGGTGATGAGTCCTTGTTCATTCAAGTGGCCAGTCAGTTGCCAGAGTAGTCAAAAATGACTAAAGGTCCATATAAATATAGAAATAAATATGAAAGGTAGCATGAAAAAAGGTATATGATTAATAATAAGTCATATAAAAGTGGAATTATATAGATTCCAAAAATAAAGAGTACAACAGTTGACAAAGTCAATAGGGTAAAATCAGAGGTTTTACAGCAGCGCTCACTCAAAACTTTGAAGAAAGCAAAATCGCTCTTATAAAATATAGTGAGACAATTGATAGTTATAGGGCTGAGCTTCTTCAAAAGACCAAAGAGCTTGAGGGGTACAAAAGTCGTGTTATTAACGTTAAAAAGGACGATTTTGAAAATAAATACAACGAAGCTCTTGCTTTGTTAACTAAAGAAAAACGTCAATTTAATGTTTTATTAAGTGATGAACATCAAAAAACGTACCTTGCCACAACAAAAGTTAATGAACTTGAACAAAGGCTTTCTATGAATACCACCAATTCTGATAAAATTCTTGACGAAAAGAAACAAGAGGTTGAAAAATTAAAACAAGATTTCAAAAATAGATAAGGCAAAGATACTGAAAAGGTAAAGGATCTCGAAGAACAAGTCGATTTTTTAAAAAAAGTTGTTTATAAAACGCATGAATCTATTCAAACCGTTAGAATGATAGCACCTCGGTCATTTTTCAAGGTTCAACCTAGTTTTGCAAGCCCCAAGTACCTCGAACAAGCTCAAGCTGCAAACCCTCACTTATATCTTGATGAGTCATAATGGACCGATCATGATTGCCCAGTAGCTAGCCTCGATAGTGAAGAGACGTCCCTTTGGGATGAGGAGAGTAGATCATCGGTCAACAAAGACTTCGTGACACCATATAATTATGCTTATGAAAACAGTCTTTATTGTCTTTTCACTCCACAAAAACAGAAGTCTCATGAGGAATTATTTCTTGAATGCAAACAACGAAGAATTCAATGGAAGAAATTTTTTGCCACTAAGAAATCAAATGTTTTTAAATATATTAACTATTTGCCTCTTGATGCTTCTAAAAGCAAAAGTATAAAAACACTTGGTTCTCTTAAACACCACATTGATAATGTTTAATCAATTATTGAAAGCGATCGGGAAAAACTTCAAAAGGATAAGTGAAAAACAGAGATTCCTCACGACATAACTATGCTTGTGAAAGAACTTTTAATACCAAATACGAAGATAATAAAAGAACATCTTCTTGAGTTTGAAAAATTGATTCGGTCTGAAATGGTTGATGATTTGAAATATGTTGAGTCTCTTGAAAAAGAAATTGATGAACTTCAAAATGACAAATCAGATTTTTCAAACGAATATGATCTACTCTTAGAATAATGTCTCTCCAAAGATATCTTGTGTGTTACTCTTCAATCTTGAGCTGATATCGATCAATATTCTGACGTTGCTTGAAAATATCTTGATAAGATCAAAGAATGTGAGCGTCTTGAACTTGAGCTTTCAAAACGTAAAGAAAATGTTGATAAAAAGGCTTTTGAGTTACTTCAACACAAAACTGATTTCCTTCAAAAACATTGTCATTCTATTGAACTTGCTTTGCAAAAAGACATAGGAAGTTTTCCACATGATAATAAATTGCAAGAAAAACTTTCCCGAATGTGTCAAGAAATGAATGAAAAGAGTTTGGAAATTAAAGAGTTGAAAGCTCGGTTACAAGACTGGGAAATAGCGATAGCAGAGTTGAAAAAACTAGTTGCTAAGATGGGTGGGATAATTATGGAACCTAGTGTTAAGAAACCTGTTGAAAGACAACCCAATGCGCACAAAGTGACTAGACCCTCTGTCTTGGGAAAACCATCTGTTTTCTCTAATTCTGCATGTGCAAAACCTGGGTTTACCCCCAAGACGGATGGGAAGGATAGGTTACCACAGAATACTCCCGAAACACATATTCGATCACAAAGCATTAAGAACACAAGTGTGATTAAACTAGGAATGTATAGATTGGCCACTAAACTCACACACAACAACGAAAGTCAATCACCCCAGACTTCTAGAAACACTAATAGATGTGTGTCTTTTACTACAGAAGTAGTCCCCACTGCTAGTGTTAGTCGGCCTCAGCTTAAGAGCACTCACATGAATGAAAAGGTTTGGCAAAACAAAAGTCAAGGAAAGATGAAGAAAGTAGAAGACCACCCTAGTATTTTCAATGTTTCTAAGAATAAAACGTCTGTAATCGCATGTAATGACGATTTGAATGATTCGACTTTGAATGCTTTGAATGTTAAGTTTGTTTGTGTGAAATGTGGAAAGTGTGCTAATGTTAATCATGATATGTGTGTTTCGAATTATGTCAAAGGCGTTGATACTAGAACAAAGAAGCAAACTGCGATGCCTATTAGTGATAGAAAACCCAACTCTGAAGAATTATTTTGAATTCAACTCTGAAGAATTATTTTGAAGCATAAGGGATTGAACATGAAACATATATTGCTCGAATACCTGAACAAAACGGAGTTGTTGAAAGACGAAATCGTACTTTAGTTGAGGCTGCTCGAACATTATTATCCGCTTCAAACCTACCATTATTCTTTTGGGCCGAAGCCGTATCAACCGCATGTTACACACAAAACTGTTCCTTAATTATCCCAAGACACGAAAAGATACCATATCACATAACTAATGATCGCAAACCTTCACTCAAACACCTTCATGTTTTTAGATGTACGTGTTACATTATTCGAGATGGTGAAAATCTGGACAAGATGAAAGAGAAAGGTGATGCATGCATTCTAGTAGGATAGAAACTCAGTCTAAGGGATATAGAGTATACAACAACAGAACAAAATTGATAGTCGAGTCTATTCATATCATATTTGATGAATTGCAAGAAATGGCACTTGAACCAAACAGTTTAAGTCCCGATTCACAACGACAAAAGACTTTTGTGCACAACCGCACGGAACTCGGAACTCAAGACCACAGCAATGAATCGTCAAGTTCAAAGCTGGTTCAAGGAAATGTTCGAAGAGCAGATATGATAGTGGACACGACAATTGAAGAATTGGAAATGTTATATGGACCAATGTTTGATGAATATTTCACGGGGGAGAAACATGTTGTATCAAAGTTTTCCGCTGTCACTCATGATATGAATGATGATACCTATCATTGATAGGTGTGAAAACACCCATCTTTTTACCACTTAATTACAATAATAACCAAGCCAAAACGTGTATTTTATGTCGTAAATGTCGGAATTATGTGTGGTTTGTGTTTTTGTTGTGATTTAGGACGAAAAGGTGAAAAGTGGAGAAAACATGGGCATTCACAGGCTTTTATAGAAGAAAACGACAAAAGACGAAGTCAAGAGATCAAGAGTGCAAAAAGAACGGAAGTCCAAGGCCTATTCTGAAGATTTATCGAAGAACAAGTCTAAAGACGGAAGTTTAATAAAGCCGAAGAACTCGAGTCTAATAAATAAAGAAATTATAAGACGAGTTTAATTAATCCCGAGACAAAGTCGATAAAGTCGAAGAACTTAAAAAACGAGAAGACGTAAAGAAAGAAAGAAAGAGGAGGCAACACATGCACCTCCCCATTTTCCTATAAATACCCTCCTAAACTCATTTAGGAGGGTTGGTTAGTTTTAGTTTTAGGAGTAGGAGTAGTTTAGTTCTAGAGAGAGAAAGTGACAGTTTCTCTCACTAGAACTTTAATCTTTCATCTTCCTTTCTTGTTTTTAATTGAATCTTTACGTTTTAAGCTTAATCTTGTTTTAATTTTCATCTTTTAATCTTTCTTGTTAATCACGTTCTTGTTTTCATCATCTTTTTCATCAAGTTTTTACATAAAGTTTAAGTCTTTTGATTTTCATGCCTTCATTTTGATGTTTTTATAAGTTTTGATCTTCTTCCTAGCTTATTGGTAGCTTATTGGTGTTTTGTTTTGCTTATTGTTCTCAAAAAGTTAAGATTTTAGAGCTTATTTTCGTCCTTTTACGTTTTCCTAGTTTTTAGGAAAAGCTGATTCGATTTTGCAATTGTCCATAATTGCGAAATTGTGTCTGATTCGATTTTGGAACTTTCATAAAGTTGCGAAATTGAACTTTTCATAAGTTGTGAAATTGTACTTTGTCTGATTCGATTTTGGAACTTTTCATAAAGTTGCGAAATTAAACTTTTCATAAGTTGAGAAATTGTACTTTTGTCTGATTCGATTTTGGAACTTTTCATAAAGTTGCGAAATTGAACTTTTCATTAATTGCGAAACTGTACTTTTGTCTGATTCGATTTTGGAACTTTTCATAAAGTTGCGAAATTGAACTTTTCATAATTGCGAAATCTGATTCGATTTTGCAATTATTGCGACATTGTGCATTGCGACATTGTGCATTGCGACATTGTGCATTGCGACATTGTGCATTGCGACATTGTTGCATGATTTTGCAATTATTGCGAAATTAATTCTTTTTTTTATTAATTGCGAAATTATGTCATTTTTGTCCAATTTTATTTTTAAACTTATTTTTCCCGCCATTTTTACTTAGCTTTATTTTAATTGTTTCGTCTTATTTTTCTTAAGCTTTATTTTAATTTGTCGTTTCTTAGTTTAATTCTTAAAGTATTTTATTTTCAAGTTTTTAAATTTACGTTTTGTCAAGTTTTAGTTTGCGTCATTTACTTTATTTCCCTTTTAATTTCTCGTCATTTACTTTTTGTTAAGTTTTTATCTTTCAGTATTTCTTTTTACCGTCTTTATTTTATTTGTTTCAAGTCTTTATTTTTTCATTAGTTTTAGACAACGACCATTCCCTTTTTGTTCCACCAAGAACAACTAATCTCGCACAATTAACCGGAAATCAATTCGATTAGACACCGAGAAAACGAACTTTTTAACCTAGCAAAATCTTGTTATTAAAATGGCGCCGCTGCCGGCTCTTTTCGTGAGGATTAACGGTTTCTTGTGAGAGACGCTATGGCTTTTGGGACCCGTTCACTTGTGAACGTTATTTTTTTTGTATAAAAAATTTTCAAAAATCCCAAAAACATTTAAAAAATCAATAAAAGCATTTCTTTTTCACAGTTTTGCACCAAAAATATTCTTCTTGCTCATCTATTTTTCTTAATGGACTCTTATGTCTATTGCGTCGGGTGCGGGAGACGATTGTACGGGATCGACTCATGTCAATGGTGTACATGTGAGCGATGTGGCAACGATATCAACAATACACAATTCATATGCGGATTTTTTCCTTTGTGCAACTCGACTAATTCGTCCTTTTTGAACCCACCTCCTCTTTCCCCGTGTATCTATTGTGGAAGCGATTCTCATTGGCATGTTTCGTGCCCGGTTCGATACCCGTATGATCGCGGGCAAGAACCGGGGTACAATTATGACAATGATAATAGCTATCCACAAGACGCACCCGATTTTTCTCCTTACCCATTTTGCAACAACTGTGGGGGTCCTCATGATACTTCTTATTGTCAACCAATGAATTATTATGAGCAAAATCCGTGTCCTCAGTTTTCTTCACCAATGGATTATTATGAACCAAACCCGGTTTCTAATTTTTCTCAGCCGATGAACTACTATGAGCCACACCCATGCTATAATTCAGGTTTTCAACATTTTGAACCCCCACAACACATCATCAATCATCAACCCTCCTTCGAACAATTGAGCTCCCATGAACAATGGGACACTCTTGTTAAGCAAAGTCAACAAATTCAAGAAGCTTGCAACAAGAACATCGAGAAATGTCAAGAGGATCATCGACAGGAGCAAATATCGAATATCGAGACTTATACTCCTCCCCCGGTGTATCCATACTATTATGATGATGATGACGATGAGCCTACTATTTCTTGGAATGACCTTACTGCTCAATGTCCTAGTGCAATTGTCATCCCTCCTCTCAATATCCCAAACGTGTCTAAGGATTGTGATACATTGAGTGAGCTTAGTGAGTTTGGTCTTGATAAATTGTTTGATGATGAGGTTTGTGACATACCGGCTGCTATGGAGCTTGAGGACGACGTTGCTCTTACGGAAGAGGTCGATCCAAATGATGACGATTTTTCTCCAAGCTATGAGAATTTCACTTTTGAAGTTTCTCAATCTCCACCGGGAGATGCGGGTGATGACGATTTATTCTCTCCGGTTTACGAGAAGTTCACCGATGAACTTTATCTTGTGGATGAGGTGGAAGACGTGCTTCTTCACGATAGATTACGGAAAGTGCACCTTCTTATTGCTCAAATCGAAGCGTTGACTTCTCCTCCTCTTTCCGAGTCTTTGCCTCCATCTATTCCTCCCGTTGAAGATAATGACCCATTGCTGGAAGAAATCAACATTCACTCCATACCACCAGGTAATGATGACGATGACATGGAGGGGGACATTATTTTTGATAATTTTCTGCAAGAAGGTATTGTCCCAAGTTCCCCTCCCGAGCACCTTTCCTCCACTCCGTTAGAGACCATCACGGAGGATGAGTGCTTTGACCCGGGAGGTGGAATTGATTATGCTATCATTGATCACATTACGGCTTTGCCGTTTGCTCAGCATCCATTGTCTTTGGGGGAGGACAATGTGCTTACTTTATCCACCCTACCTCCCGTGGATCTTGAATTCACATACTTCTCGTATGTTGAACGGACCTTTCTCCCATTCAAGACTTATCCCCCCGCCTCTCCTTTGTTGATGTCAACCGGGAACGAGGACAAGGTCTTTGATCCCGGTATTACATTCGAGGCTTCCCCATGGACCATTTAATTCGGGAGCGAGTCAGGCTCGTGACTCGGTTAACAAAAACAAGCGCTTTTTGGGAGGCAACCCAATTATCTATCTATCTTTACCATAAGTGTAGGGGGAGCCCCGTTGGTGTTTCTTTCTTTTCTTTCTTATCATGTGCAGGGATTAGAGCTTCAAAGACACACTCTTGATGACTTTTGACGAACCATGATTCCGTGTTCCCTTCTTCCCGGTTCTATCCTAAACTCTTTCCGATTCACTATTTTATATTTTGAAATATTAAAATAGGAATCTCTCTAGTTGTCTCTTCCTTAGCAAGATTTAAACAAAGTGCACAATGTCCTAAGTGTAGGGGAGTTTACTCCCACATGCTTAAACATTGAGGACAATGTTTATATCAAGTGTAGGGGGACTTCTATCGAAGTTAAGTGGCCTTTTCCTTGTATTTGTCCTCATTTTAACCGGAAAATCAATTTTCGACATTTTTCAAAATTTTTAATCTATTTTGGCCTAGTTGTATAGTTGTTTTTACCTTTGTATAGTTATTTTCTTTCCTTATTAGAATAAGTTTTAATAAAGTGGTTTTAATTTTCAAAAGTCGTGAATATTTTGACTCGACCCGAGTTTACTTATCTAAGTTTGCTCTAGCTAGTATCCTTAACGTGTTTAAGTCAAGTTTTGCTAGGCTTTTATATAGGGAGCTATAAAACGTGAAAGTCTTAACTCTCACGGGTTAAGAACAAGAACTTTTCGCAAGTTCCTATAATTGATCCTAGAGAGTCGTTTATCAAAGGAACTTTAAAATGCGATTTCTAAAACTTGAAAAAGTCTAAGAATTTGCAAGATCCTATAGATGACTCGAAAACCCAAAACATTGATTTAATAGGCTAAGCATCCACGAGTCTCATTCCTTGAGATTTTAAACTGTGGAGAACGAGAGATGATAGAGTCAGTTATAAGTTCGGTATTCTTTCGTGAATTTATGTGAGTTAATTATAAGCCTATTCTCCCTACGCTTGTTAATAAATTTATCTGCAATAAATAATGTTGTACGATTTAAAAGGTTACTTAGCTTCTAGCCCAAGATCGTTTAAAAGTTGCTCGGTACGGATTAGAGTTCATAGCCAAGGCATAACTTATTGAAGCGGGATGCGAAGATTGGCGAGTCCGAAAAGGCCCTAACAAGGCATGAGGGCTACATTTTGTTGCTAAAGATCCCAAGGGATGTGAAGAATCATTTATCGAAAATCAATATGAAGGATCGAGACACACGACGAAAAGCAAATACTCCCCAAAATTCATGGAGAAGTCTATCCGAAAAGACCCTAGCAAGGTATGAGGATAAATAGATCCAAGTCCTAAAAGGAGGCGGATCGTTGTATATCAAAGTCCAAAGTAATGATTGGAGAAAAATGAAGAAGTCGTGGTCCATATATGAAGAATCTCTCAAAATTTCAAGTGAAGAAATTCCTATTATGAAGAGAAGACCATTATTTCATGAACGTCTCTCAAGATTTAAAGTATGAAGTCGCTGCCAAATATCGGTCCGAGAAAGGTCTCAAATCGCGAAGCGAGTTATGCCAAGATGTAAACTTTTTGAGGTCCCGAGAAGCAGTTTTAAAAGATTTTGTCCTTTAGCTAACTATTGATTAAATCGTTCACTTTATTTTCAGCCTAAATAACTATCGAAATAAGTCAAACAATGCATCCTCGTGATCATTCAAGACAACAATAAAATATAAGAGATACACCTAGGAATAAGGGAGTCTAAGTGAATAATTGGCCCACATGAGTTCGTGGTAGTTTGCTAACTTATAATAACAATGATCTCGTTTTTAAGCTTGGTTTGGAGAAAGTGAAAACTTGAGGATGATGATCATTCATAACATTTCCAAAACCCTAAGGTATGTTTTTGATTTCTTTACTTTGAATGTTTATAGTTTTCTATCTCTTTAATAAAGGCCAACGTGGATTGATTATGATGAAAAATGTAATCGAACTTTGTAACTAATGCATTGCATGAGGACATTGCAATGGTCAAGTGTAGGGGATTTGATAGGTGTGAAAACACCCATCTTTTTACCACTTAATTACAATAATAACCAAGCCAAAACGTGTATTTTATGTCGTAAATGTCGGAATTATGCGTGGTTTGTGTTTTTGTTGTGATTTAGGACGAAAAGGTGAGAAGTGGAGAAAACACGGGCATTCACAGGCTTTTATAGAAGAAAACGACAAAAGACGAAGTCAAGAGATCAAGAGTGCAAAAAGAACGGAAGTCCAAGGCCTATTCTGAAGATTTATCGAAGAACAAGTCTAAAGACGGAAGTTTAATAAAGCCGAAGAACTCGAGTCTAATAAATAAATAAATTATAAGACGAGTTTAATTAATCCCGAGACAAAGTCGATAAAGTCGAAGAACTTAAAAAACGAGAAGACGTGAAGAAAGAAAGAAAGAGGAGGCAACACATGCACCTCCCAATTTTCCTATAACTACCCTCCTAAACGCATTTAGGAGGGTTGGTTAGTTTTAGTTTTAGGAGTAGGAGTAGTTTAGTTCTAGAGAGAGAAAGTGACAGTTTCTCTCACTAGAACTTTAATATTTCATCTTCCTTTCTTGTTTTTAATTGAATCTTTACGTTTTAAGCTTAATCTTGTTTTAATTTTCATCTTTTAATCTTTCTTGTTAATCACGTTCTTGTTTTCATCATCTTTTTCATCAAGTTTTTACATAAAGTTTAAGTCTTTTGATTTTCATGCCTTCATTTTGATGTTTTTATAAGTTTTGATCTTCTTCCTAGCTTATTGGTAGCTTATTGGTGTTTTGTTTTGCTTATTGTTCTCAAAAAGTTAAGATTTTAGAGCTTATTTTCGTCCTTTTACGTTTTCCTAGTTTTTAGGAAAAGCTGATTCGATTTTGCCATTGTCCATAATTGCGAAATTGTTTCTGATTCGATTTTGGAACTTTTCATAAAGTTGCGAAATTGAACTTTTCATAAATTGCGAAATTGTACTTTTTTCTGATTCGATTTTGGAACTTTTCATAAAGTTGCGAAACTGAACTTTTCATAAGTTGCGAAATTGTACTTTTGTCTGAATCGATTTTGGAACTTTTCATAAAGTTGCGAAATTGAACTTTTCATTAATTGTGAAATTGCACTTTTATCTGATTCGATTTTGGAACTTTTCATAAAGTTGCGAAATTGAACTTTTCATAATTGCGAAATCTGATTCGATTTTGCAATTATTGCGACATTGTGCATTGCGACATTGTGCATTGCGACATTATGCTTTGCGAATTGTGCATTGCGACATTGTGCATTGCGACATTGTGCATTGCGACATTGTTGCATGATTTTGCAATTATTGCGAAATTAATTCATTTTTTTATTAATAGCGAAATTATGTCATTTTTGTCCAATTTTATTTTTAAACTTATTTTTCCCGCCATTTTTACTTAGCTTTATTTTAATTGTTTCGTCTTATTTTTCTTAAGCTTTATTTTAATTTGTCGTTTCTTAGTTTAATTCTTAAAGTATTTTATTTTCAAGTTTTTAAATTTACGTTTTGTCAAGTTTTAGTTTGCGTCATTTACTTTATTTCCCTTTTAATTTCTCGTCATTTACTTTTTGTTAAGTTTTTATCTTTCAGTATTTCTTTTTACCGTCTTTATTTTATTTGTTTCAAGTCTTTATTTTTTCATTAGTTTTAGACAACGACCATTCCCTTTTTGTTCCACCAAGAACAACTAATCTCGCACAATTAACCGGAAATCAATTCGATTAGACACCGAGAAAACGAACTTTTTAACCTAGCAAAATCTTGTTATTAATCATCGTCAACAAAAGGATACAACTTCATCTACTTCAACATGGGTTGCTGCAGATTTACCTCCTCAAAATATCACTTTAACAATCGATCCTACAACATCTACAACTAATTTCATTGCTCCAGAGAACACAAATCAAGCAGACGATGCATTATCTAACGATGACGATTTTCACAACCCATTCGGTACACCGGTACACGAAACAGGAGAGTCTTCTACTTGCCATGTTGATCAGTTAAATATGCATACGTTCTACCAACGACATCCTTCAACACATCATTGGACCCGAGAACATCCTTTGGTTCAAGTAATTGGAAACCCTTCACAGCCTGTTCGTACAAGACGACAACTAGCAACTGATGCGATGTTTGTATGTTCGGACTCGCCGTGAGTACAGCTTAACCGAAAAACATCAAAGAAGCCATGGCTGATCATGCTTGGATTGAATCGATAACGGATGAACTTCAACAAATTGAAAGACTTAAAGTCTGGGAACTTGTTGACAGACCATGCGATGTGATTCCATTAAATCTTCGTTGGATCTGGAAAAACTAGATGGATAAAGAAAACACGATCATCAAGAACAAAGCTAGGTTAGTGGCTAAGGGGTATGGCCAGAAAGAGGGAATTGATTTTGACGAATCATTTGCACCAGTTGCTCGTATGGAAGCGGTCAGGATTTTCCTTGCTTATGTTGCACATAAGGGATTCACTGTTTATCAAATGGACGTGAAGACATCATTTCTTAACGGTACTTTGAAGGACGAAGTCTATGTTACGCATCCGGAAGGATTCGTTAATCCTCATTATCCTGACAAGGTGTATCGTCTCCACAAAGCACTTTATGGACTCAAGCAAGCTCCTAGGGCGTGGTACGATGAGCTCTCGAAATTTCTGGTATCCAAAGGTTTCTCAAAAGGTTCCACTGATCTAACTTTGTTCACTTACAAATATGGGGATGACATTTTGCTTGTGCAGATTTATGTTGATGACACTATTTTCGGGTCTACAAACCCAAAACTTTCAAAATGGTTTGAAAAAGTAATGCACAGCAAATTTGAAATGTCAAGGATGGGCGAACTAAAATTATTTCTTGGAATTCAAGTTCACCAATCCCCAAGTGGTATATTTATAAACCAAGCTAAGTATTGTCAAGAGATAATCAAAAAGCATGGTATGACTTCATGTGACCCTGTTGGGACACCATTATCAACCACATCGCTAGATGCTGACTTGGAGGGAAATACCATAGATCAAACGAGATATCGTACCATGATCGGCTCCCTCATGTACTTGACAGCAAGCAGACCCGATATTTCACATGCTACGTGTTATTGTGCATGATATCAAGCACGACCTACTGAAAATCACCTCAAGTAGGTTAAACAGGTCTTTCGGTAGCTTAAGAATACCATTCATTTGGGACTCTAGTATTCGAGGGAAATCGGTTTCTTTCTAACGGCCTATTCAGATTCCGATCATGTAGGGTGTCTTGATACACGAAAAAGTACTTCTGGTGGTGCACAATTTCTAGGTCAAGATAAGCTTGTGGGATGATCTTCCAAGAAGCAGGATTGCACATCACTGTCATCAGCCGACGCGGAGTATGTGTCTCTATCTGCGTGTTGTGCTCAATTCTTTGGATGATAACACAACTCATGGATTATGGCTTCCACTTTGATAAAGTACCTATGCACTATGACTCAAAGTTGGCCATAGCCATCTCCTACAATCCGGTACAACATTCCCGCACGAAGCACATCGATGTCAGATACCACTTCATAAAGGAACAAGTTAAAAGAGGTATCGTTGAACTGTACTTTATTGGAACGGATTACCAATTAGCCGACTTGTTTAAGAAAGCTCTGACGAAAGATAGGTTTGAGTACCTCGATAGGCAAATTGGTATGAGATGTTTGACTCCAACAGACCTGGAGATTCTGGCAAAGGTGCCTGCTTGATTTATCTATCAAACATCTACTTGTAAATATCATTGAAAAAGCAAAATACAAAAATATAAAACATATAAAAGCAAAACACAAAATTAAAAATCTTTTAATATCCAAAAATATTCTTCTCGACATGTCTTTCAGTATCGATAATATGGGTAATAAGTGTGAAAACACTTATCCTTCTACCACTTATTTCCAATAATAACAAGACCAAAACGTGTATTTTATGTCGTAAAAGTCGGAATTATGCGTGGTTTGTGTTTTTATTGTGTTTCAGGATAAAAATATGACAAAGGAAGAAAACACGGGCTATCACGGGCTTTTATCGAAGAAAACAAAAGACGAAGTCAAAAGATCAAGAGTGTAAAAAGAACAGAAGTCCAAGGCCTATTCTGAAGATTTATCGAAGAAAATTTCTAAAGACGGAAGTTTAATGAAGTCGAAGAACTCAAGTCTAATAGAAGAAGAAAATTATAAGACAAGTTCAATTTATATCGACAAATCCCGAGACGACGTCGAGAAAGACAAAGAATTTAAATCGAGTCGAGACGAAAAGAAAGAAGGAAGCAACACATGCACTACCCACCTCCTATATATACCCTCCTAATGACACATTAGGAGGGTGTTAATTAGTTATTTTTTGTCTTTATTTTTTCTTTGTAGTTTTTAGAGAGAGAAAGTGTTTAACTTTCTCTCACTAGAATTTCATCTTTTCTTCATCTTTTCTTTCATGTTTAAGCTTTGATTTAATCTTGTATTTTGGAATCATTAATCTACAAGTTCAAGTTTAAGCTTTTCATCTTTAATCTTCTTCTACCTTTCTTGATTTTAATTTGTTCTTGATCCGATATTTTAATGCTTCAAGTTTCATCTTGATGTTTGATTGATTAAAAAGTTTATCTTTTTATTCATATCTAAGTTTTAATACGATTTGAGATTTGAGCTTATCATGCTTATTGGCTTATTTTGTATTTAGCTTATTTACTTTCAAGTTTTCTTAAAAGTTTAGTCTTTTCAAAGTTTGATTTATAAAGTTTGCTTATTTCGTGTTTTGAAAGTTTTTAAATTTATGCTTGTTTTCATTTGGTTAAGATTTGATTAAGTACTTCTTCATCTTGCTAATTTGTGCTTATTCAGTTTTGCTTGTTGCTCTTTGAATCCCATCGTATCAGCTTTATGAGTTTACCTATTCCGATCAAGTAAGTGTGATCGCATAAACCCCTAGGGTTTCTACTTGCGATCCTTTACTTCGATCATACTACGATCACACATCACGATCATAGCTACGATTCACTTGTTGCGATCCATTGCTGCGATCTGTGGTTACGATCACTGGCTGCAATCCCAGAGTGCGATCATGGTTAGGATTGTTGAGTGCGATCCCTTGTTGCGATCCATTGTCACGATCTAAGACTACGATCCACTTGTTGAGATCGTAGTTGCGATCAGCTAGTGTGATCCAAGTCACGATCCAACAGTGCGATCCCTCATTTCTTGAGTGCGATCCACCGCTGCGATCAGGGACCACGATCCATCTTGCGATCTGAGTTACGATCGTATTGCGATCTAACTTTGGTTTTTGTTTTATTTATCTTAGTTTTCAAATTTAATCTTTCCCGCATTTTTACTTAGTATTCTTTTAAACGAGTTTTGTCTTAGTTTATTTTTACAAAGTTTTAAGTTTTAAATTCACTTTAAGTTTTTAATCATTTATTTTTAACTCGTCATTTTTAGTTTAATTTTTAAAGCTTTTATTTTTACTCAACGACACTTTCATTTTACTATTAGTTTAAAATAGATAATCAAACCATTTTATTTTCCACCAAGAACGACTGAGTCGCACTTTTAACTAGTAATCAATTCGAAAAGACTGGAACAACGAACTTTCATACGAGGAAAACCCATGTATTAAATTTGGATCGTAGTTGCGAGCAGCTAGTGCGATCCAAGTCACGATCCAACAGTGTGATCCCTCATTTCTTGAATGCGATCCACCACTGCGATCAGGGACCACGATCCATCTTGCGATCTGAGTTACGATCGTATTGCGATCTAACTTTGGTTTTTGTTTTATTTATCTTAGTTTTCAAATTTAATCTTTCCCGCTTTTACTTAGTATTCTTTTAAACGAGTTTTGTCTTTTTACAAAGTTTTAAGTTTTAAATTCACTTTAAGTTTTTAATCATTTATTTTTAACTCGTCATTTTTAGTTTAATTTTTAAAGCTTTTATTTTTACTCAACCATACTTTCATTTTACTATTAGTTTAAAATAGATAATCAAACCATTTTATTTTCCACCAAAAACGACTGAGTCGCACTTTTAACTAGTAATCAATTCGAAAAGACTGGAACAACGAACTTTCATTCGAGGAAAACCCATGTATTAAATGGCGCCGCTGCCGGCTCTTTTCGTTAAGATTAACGGTTTTTAGTAAGAGACCCGTTGGATTTTGGGATCCTTTCATTTTTTAACGTTATTTTTCTTGCTTAAAAATTTTCAAAAATCCTAAAAATTAAAAATTTTCAAAAATTCAAAAAAAATAGAAAAACATAAAAAACCAAAAATAGTTCTTGTCTATCTTTCTTTTCTTTTTGTAGGTGTGTATGCGTACCCGTGCTCGTAAGAAGAAAGCAATTCAAGCCGAAGTCGTAACTCCACCTATTGTCACCATGGACAATCGACCAATGATCGAGCTTTTGCAATCGCAAGTAGAGGGCAACACCGATGCTATTGTCATACCTGAGATTGGAGCCAACAACTTTGAACTCAAATCGGGCTTCATTTAAATGGTCTCTGCTCAACCATTCTTGGGGAGAACACTTGATGATCCTCATGACCATATAAAAAGGTTTCTTCAACTCACTAATACGGTCAAATATAATGGGGTTTCACAAGAGGTGATTCGCTTGCAACTTTTTCCTTTCTCCTTAAAGGGACAAGCCCGCCATTGGCTTGATAAGGAACCGCCACAAAGTATTCTTACGTGGTCGGATTTAGAGACCAAATTCATCAACTATTTTTTCCCACCCTCACGTACTACCGCTTTGCGGAATGAAATCATTAACTTTGAACAAAAGTACGGTGAGACATTTAGTGAATCTTGGGACCGTTTTAAGGAACTTTTAAGAAAGTGTCCACAACATGGTTTCACAAAAGTATATCAAATTAATACTTTTTACAATGGTTTAAGCATGAATGACCAAGATTCACTAAATAGTGCATCGGGGGGTAATATTTTGGTTAAGTCTTCTAATGTCGCATGGGATATTATTGAGAATAAGTCTAGAGTGCATACTAAGAGTGTTCGGACTAATGTGGCTAGTGCTAGTACTAGTGACGCCGACAAGAGAATTGATAAGCTTACTTCGATTTTTGAAACACTTGCTCTACAAACCGCTAACAATACCAAAAGCATCAATGCGCAAGTTAATGCTATGAGTCAGTCATGTGAAATATGCGGGGGATCTCATTCATACACCGATTGTCCTTCGACTAATGACAATCCGGAAAATGTGTATGCCGCTAACGGTAACTTTTCTACGGGAGGCTATCAAGCATGTCCTCAAGTTGACCGCAATTTGCTCAGTTATCGTTCAAACAACTTCCTTTCACCACCCGGTTTTCTACCTCAAAACCAAAATAACCTCAATCGCAACAATCAAAACCAACCACGAGCTCCAAATCAATATCAAACCCAAAGAAACCCATATCCACCTCAAGGAAACAATCAAGTTCACCAACAACCCGCTTATCAACCACCTGCCTACCATGCTCTTCCTCCCACCCAACCCACCGTATTTAATCAAGAGGTTGACACTTACATGAGGACTAATGATGCGATAGTGCATAATCTTCAGCGGAAAATCATCAACTTGAAAGGAGATATGGCAATACAAGGGAATGATCTTCGAGCCGATATGCGAAATTCTTTGAGCAGTAAAACGAATGACTTAAGGGATATGATGGCTAGTTTCTTCCAAAGTAATAAAGCCTCTGGTTCGGGTTCTCTTTCGAGTAACACCATTGCTAATCCAAGAGGGGAGATGAAAGCAATCCCCACTCGAAGTGGAAAAGGTTTAAAGGAACCCGAGCTTCCTACACCTATACCGGTGATTGTGACAAAGGAAAACGAGTCCCCTTCTCCAATTCCTCCACCTTCTACTTCTCTAATTCCTCCACATTCTATTTCTCCAGTTCCTCCACCTTCTACTTCCACCCCTCCACCACCCAAGGATGTGAGTGAGAATTCTATTCCAAAGCCTTCATCTCAACCCAATATACCTTATCCCTCAAGGTTGAGGATAGAGAAGTTGAAGAACAAGGATGATATTCAGGTTTCTAACTTTCTTAAAATGTTTAAACAACTGAATTTCAACATCTCCTTTGCTGAGGCTCTCGTTCACATGCCGAAATATGAAAAAATGTTTAAAGATCTTCTCAGTGATAAGGAGAAACTTCTTGATATCGCTCAGACCCAAGTTAACGAGAATTGCTCCGCAGTGCTCTTAAGAAAAATACCAACCAAACTTGGTGATCCGGGTCGCTTTCTCATTCCTTGCAACTTCCCCGGGGTAGAGAATTGTATGGCCCTAGCCGACCTAGGTGCTAGTATAAACTTAATGCCATTAAGTGTTTGGAAACAATTATCTCTACCCGAGCTAGTCCCCACACGAAGGACATTGGAATTAGCTAACCGTACGGTTGCTTATCCAGTGGGGATAGCCGAAAATGTCTTTGTCGGTGTCGACAAATTCACCTTTCCGGCGGATCTTGTTGTCGTTGACTACGAGATGGATCCCCGTGTTCCATTAATCGTTGGACGTCCATTCTTGAGGACCGGTCGCACTCTCATTGATGTAGCCGCGGGCGAATTAATCATGAGAGTTGGTGACGATAAAATCGTCTTCAACATGGGTAAAATTTGTAAGCAGCCTTCTGAAAACGAGAGTGTTAATTTCATTGACGTTCTTGATGAGGCTTGTGAAGAACATTTCAAAGACGCTTGTAAAAGTGGTTCTTCTTCTCTACCCATTGTTGAGACCGTTGCCTCTATTGCTCCATCACTAACTCTATTTGGAGAAAGTGATTTCCTTTTGAAAGAATTTGAAGCAACTTTGGGGGATGTGGACTTAAAATATGACGATTCTCCCTCCAATTAGGATGAAGACATTTGTACCATTGAGAAACTTCTCAATGAGGACCATATTTCTCCACAGTCTCCTAAGGAAATCTCTATCGATGATCCGAATTTTACTATACCTTCCATCAAAAATCCTCCGGATTTAGAGCTTAAGGATCTAGCGTCTCATCTCGAATAAGTTTTCCTTGAAGACAATAAGAAGTTACCCGTCATCATCGCAAAGGATTTGAAAGAAGACGAAAAATCTCGACTTATTGACGTGCTGAAGAATCATAAGAAAGCGATTGCCTGGAAAATCTTCGATATTCGTGGAATTGATCCTCACTTTTGCACACATAAAATTCTCATAGAGAACGACTTCAAAACCCACTATTCAAAACCAAAGAAGGGTGAATCCTAAGATCAATGACGTTATCAAAAAGAGGTTATCAAACTTCTTGATGCGGGAATGATCTACCCTATCTCGGATTCACCATGGGTTAGTCCGGTCCATTGTGTGCCTAACAAGTGTGAAAACACTTATCCTTTTACCACTTAATTATAATAATAACCAAGCCAAAACGTGTATTTTATGTCGTAAATGTCGGAATTATGTGTGGTTTGTGTTTTTGTTGTGATTTAGGATCAAAATGTGAAAAGGGAAGAAAACCCAGGCTTTCACGGGCTTTTATCGAAGAAAACGACAAAAGACGAAGTCGAAAGATCAAGAGTGCAAAAAGAACGGAAGTCCAATGCCTATTCTAAAGAATTATCGAAGAAAAAGTCTAAAGACGGAAGTTTAATGAAGTCAAAGAACTCAAGTCTAATAAATAAAGAAATTATAAGACGAGTTCAATTAATCCTAAGACAAAGTCGAAAAAGTCGAAGAATTTAGAAGACGAAAAGACGAGAGAAGAAAGAAAGGAGCAACATATGCTAACCTCCCTAATCACCTATAAATACCCTCCTAATGACACATTAGGAGCTGTTGACTATCTTGACAAAATAGTTCTTCCACATTTAATTTCATGTCATTTACTTAATTGTCATTTAATTACCTTGTCTTGCACCTTTAATTTGTAAGCTCTTTAATTCTTGTTTTTACTTTTAATTGTCGAATCTTTAATTTTAATCAAGTTTTTATTAATCTCTCATTCTACCTTTCTTGTTCTTGCTTAATCTTTATGTTTATGTGCTTATTGTTATGCTTATTTGATTATTTGTTATGTTTTTATGTTTATGATTATGTTAGCTTATTGATTTTATAGCTTATTGTGTGCTTTTCTTAATTTTAATTAAGTGTTTTAAAAGTTATTTTATAAAAAGTTGATTTTAAATATTTTTATTACTTAGTGTTTTTAAAAGTTTTTAAATTTTGGCTTATTAGCTTTTTCTTAAAAGTATTTTGGTTAAGTTTTTAGTTGAGTGCTTATTAGTTTTTAGCTTAATTTTGATTCTTAGCTTATATGCATTTTTATTGTTATCCGGGTTTTCCTTAAAACCCTTGTATTCCGTATAAGCTCCAAAGCAACATTCCGAATAGCCTTCATAATGTGAATTCCGTTTAAGGCATCAAACAAGAATTCCGGATTGTGAGTAAGTGTTGGTATTCCGGATAGTGACAGTCGGATTCCGACTCAGGTTTTGTTTATTCTCTGTTTTATTTTCAAGCATTTATTTTTCTCGCCATTTTTCTTTAGTGTTATTTTAATTGTTTTTCTTTATTTTAAATTTCAAGTTTACATTTTTACTACATTGTCAAATTTACTTTTCGTCGAGCTTTAATTTTTGTCATTTAGATAATTTACCTTTTAAAGTTTTAATTTCGCACCATTTACTTTAAACTCTTGCATTTAATTTTACAACAACGACCAAAAATATTGTTTTCCACCAAAAGACAGCCGAGTCGCACTTAAACCAGTAATCAATTCGATTAGACACCGAGAACGATTAGACACACACAGCGAACTTATTAATTTTTATAATTGGCAAACCCCAGTTATTAAATGGCGCCACTGCCGGCTCTTTTCGTGAAGATTAAAGGTTTTCTGTGAGAGACGCGTTGAATTTTGGGATCCGTTCACTCGTGAACGTTATTTTTCGTGTCAAAAATTTTCAAAAATCCATAGAAAAAAAATTTCAAAAATACAAAAACATTAAAAAACTTATAAAAAGCATTTCTTTTTCAAAGTTTTGCACCAAAAAGATTTTATTTTTATTTTTAAAAGTACATATATATTATCTATTTCTTTGGTATCTTTTTCTTTAGCTTTTGCAGGTGTATGCGTACTAGATCTTCATCTTATTCAGAGCCCGAGACTCGTGAAGATTTAGATATAGCTGGTGTGCACAACAACAATAATCCACCCCACCCCAACATGAATAACAACAACAATATTCCCCCACCCGATCTTCGAACGATGGAGGAGCTTTGTCAACCAACCATGAACGGACGAGGAGGACCGATTGCGCCGATGCAAATCACGGATCTAGAGTTTTCGTTGAAGCATCACATGATCCAACAAGTCCAAAATACTTGTCCATTTCGCGGATTGTCGGATGATGATGCCAACAAACACCTCGACAAATTCATTACCGTAACTCAAAGCATGAAGTTGCCCGGTGTTACTATGGATTTTCTTCGCCTTCACCTATTTCCACACACCTTATCCCACCATGCCAAAAAATGGTTTGATCGTCTTCCGAAGAATTCAATTCATACTTGGGATGAGATGACTCAACGCTTTTTGTCGCGCTACTTTCCACCATCCATAGTCACGAGCCTTCGGAATCAAATCAGTGGATTTACACAAGAACCTGATGAATCACTTTTTGATGCTTGGGAACGATATAACGTTTTGATTGATCGATGTCCAAACCATAACATGCTCCCCGTCACCTTAATTGATACTTTTTACAACGGTTTAACTTTTCGTGATCGTGATACGATTAATGCAGCCGCTGGTGGCACATTTATGAAAAGAAGACCTGAGGAGTGTAGAGAGCTTATAGAGAACATGACTACTTATCACAAAAATTGGGATTCATCCGCATCTTCAAGGAATAACCCGAGAGTCAATGTTTCTTCTACTTCTTCAAACCCTGATATCACCGAACTGACCCGCGCAATAATCGAAATAAGCAAAAATATGCAACTCTTAGCTACAAATCAACAACAACAACAAGTTAAAGCTTTAGCAACTTCCTGTGAGATTTGCGGGGGTCCTCATTCATACACTGATTGTCCTTCTATTCATGACAATCCGGAAAACGTGTATGCGGCTCATGGTAACTATTCAACGGTAAACTACCAAGCCCGACCTCAAGGTGATCGTAACTTGCTAACTTACCGTTCTAACAACTTTCTTTCACCAGGTTTTTCTCCTCAAAACCACAACCCCAACAACTACAATAGAAGCAACCCAAACACACCTCGAGCTTCTAATCCTTATCACCCACCCGCTCAACAAGCACCACCTATTAATCAAGACGTGGAAACTTTCGTGAGGACCCAAGGAGAGCTAGTTAAGAATCTTCAAAGCCAAATCATCAACTTGAAAGGAGATGTCACTAAGCAAGGGAATGATATTAGAACCGAGCTTCGACATGATATGCAAACCTCTTTTAGCAATCAAACAAATGATTTGAAGAATATGATGGCTAGTTTCTTCCCAAGTACTCAACCCTCTACTTCGGGCTCTCTTCCTTCTGATACCGTCACCAACCCAAGAGCGAATGTGAGTGCTATTACTACACGCAGTGGAGAAACTCTTGTAGGACCATCTACCCCTCCCCCAGTTACTCCATCTACACCTCTTCCACCACCATTTATCCCTCCTACTCCCACGCCTAGTATTAGTTCTCCATTACCGTCTCCACCTCTTACTGAAGTAGTTCCCAAGAAACACCCTTCACCAACCCCACCTTCCACCTTTCAACCTTCAACATCTCAACCTTTACCTGCTAAACCTACACCACCTAAACCCAACATCCCTTATCCTTCTCGGTTAGACAAGAGCAAATTGCTTACTAAAGAGGATGCTCAAGTCACTTCTTTTATGAAGATGATCTCTCAAATTAATTTCAACATTAGCCTCGTTGAAGCACTTGTCCAAATGCCAAAATTTGTGAAAGCATTCAAGGAATTGCTTAATAAGAAGGAGAAGATGGTCGAGTATGTTAATACTCGATTGAATGAAAACTGTTATGTAGTCCTTCTTAAAGAACTTCCGGAAAAACTTGGAGATCCCGGTCGTTTTGTGCTACCATGTATTTTTAACCAAACCGAAGAATTTACTGCCTTAGTCGATCTCGGGGCAAGTATTAATTTGATGCCTTTAAGTGTTTGGAAAAAGTTATCATTACCCGATCTTACACCAACAAAGATGACTCTTGAGCTAGCAAATCGAACTCTCGTTTACCTTGTTGGTATTGCCGAAGATGTGTTTGTTAAAGTTGGCACCTTCACTTTTCCGGTCGATTTTGTTGTTGTTGATTATGAAATGGACCCTCGTATTCCATTAATACTTGGTCGGCCATTCTTGAGAACCGGAAAATCCTTAATCGATGTTACCGAAGGTGAGCTAATCTTAAGGGTCGGGAATGATGCACAAGTTTTTAAAATGGGGAAGATCACAACCAAACCTAATGGAAGAGAATCGGCAAATATGATTAATGTGCTTGATGATTTTGTCGTCTACAACAATCCTCTTTTCGATTCTTGCTACGATAATCCACTATTAAAAGATGATGTGGATGATTCTCTCTCCATTTTAGATCCTCCACCAATTCATGAGTCTCCACCAATTTATGATGACTGTGATGATAATTCTAGTTCCGATGGGGATGCTTATGATAATTTTGTTTCAGAGTATCCAGACATGCCAACTTATGATGACTTTGATGATGTTGATACTCTTTCGAGTGATTCTTCACATGATGACCTTGCACCTACTTTTGATGAAGATCCTCCACCAACAATGCTTGATCCTACTTTGGATGACTACTCATTTGAGGAAGACTTTGCTACTTTTCTCAACACTTACTTCCCAAATGAGAATGATTCTCCTCCTTTGGACTTTGATGATGCTCTTTATCCTCCTTTGGATATGAAGAAACCCGTTTCAAAGGAGAAGAAGCCGAAAGACACCATATCCGTAGTACCTATGTTTTGACACCTCTCTATCCACCTTCGTCAGATGAGATTGTGCGATTTATGAGCGAATCCTCTTCAAGGTCTACTGAGCCTCAGTGTTATTTTCCCCTAAAGGGAAAGGTTTTCGATCCTGGTATTGCAATTTCTAAGCCATCTCAGTATCCATCTAATGAAATAAAAGGAAAGATTTAGATATGCTTGCACTTCATCACCCTTTCCACCACTGTGCTCAACAACTGCGTAAGGGAACCTTGCCTACTCTTCTTTGGCTTGCCTTGTTCGCCTTAAGCTTGTGCTACTTGATGGATGAAAACCATGTATTTGATCCCGGTGGATATTCTTCAAGCTTCTTTCCATGCTAATCAAGGTCGAGTCAGGCTCACGACTCGGTTAACAAAAACAAGCGCTTCTAGAGAGGCAACCCGCAGTATCTATCATTTTTCTCTGTTTTTATAATAATTGTAGGGGGGACCCTAGTATGTGTTTGTTGTTTTCTTTCTTATCATGTGCAGGGATTCGAGCTTTCAAAGATCCATTCTTGATGACTTTTGACGACCCGTGATTCCGTGTACCCGTCTTCTCGGTTCTATCCTAAACTCTTTTGATTCTCTATTTTATATTCTTCAATATTAAAATAGGAATCACTTTAGTTGTCTCTTCCTTAGCATGATTTAAACAAAGTACACAATGTCCTAAGTGTAGGGGAGTTTACTCCCACATGCTTAAACATTGAGGACAATGTTTATATTAAGTGTAGGGGGACTCCTATCGAAGTTAAGTGGGGTTTTCCTTGTATTTGTCCTCATTTTAACCGGAAAATTAATTTTTCGACATTTTTCAAAATTTTTGATCTATTTTGGCCTAGTTGTTTTTACCTTTGTATAGTTATTTTCTTTCTTTGTTAGAATAAATTTTAATAAAGTGGTTTTAATTTTTAAACGTTGTGAATCTTTTGACTAAACCCGAGTTTACTTATCTAAGTTTACTCTAGCTAGTATCCTTAACGTGTTTAAGTCAAGTTTTGCTAGGCTTTTATATAGGGAACTTTAAAACGCGAAAGTCTTAACTCTTACGGGTTAAGAACAAGAACTTATCGCAAGTTCCTATAATTGATCCTAGAAAGTCGTTTATCAAGGGAACTTAAAAATGCGAATTCTAAACTTGAAAAAGTCTAAGAATTTGCAAGATCCTATAGATGACTTGAAAACCCAAAACTTTGATTTAATTGGCTAAGCATCCACGAGTCTCATTCCTTGAGATTTTTAATTGTGGAGAATGAGAGATGATAGAGTCAATTATAAGTTTGGTATTCTTTCATGAATTTATGTGAGTTAGTTATGAGATTTTTCTCCCATCGCTTGCTAATAAATTTAACTGCAATAAATAAGGTTGTACGATTTGAAAAGTTACTTAGCTTCTAGCCCAAGATCGTTTAAAAGTTGCTCGGTATTAATTAGAGTTCATAGCCAAGGCATAACTTATTGAAGCCGGATGCGAAGATTGGCGAGTCCGAAAAGGTCCTAACAAGACATGAGGGCTACATTTTGTTGCTAAAGATCCCAAGTGATGTGAAGAATCATTTATCAAAAATCATTATGAAGGTCAAGACACACGATGAAAAGCAAATACTCCCCTAAAGATCATGGAGAAGTCTATCCAAAAAGACCCTAGCAAGGTATGAGGAGAAATAGATCCAAGTCCTAAAAGGAGGCGGATCGTTGTATATCAAAATCTCAAATAAAGATTGGAGAAAAATGAAGAAGTCGTGGTCCAAATATGAAGAATCTCTCAGAAAGTTGAAGTGAAGAAATTCCTATTATGAAGAGAAGACCATTATTTCATGAACGTCTCTCAAGATTTGAAGTATGAAGTAAATGCCAAACATCGGTCCGAGAAAGGTCTCAAATCAAGAAGCAAGTTATGCCAAGATATGAACTTTATGAGGTCCCGAGAAGCAGTTTTAAAAGATTTTGTCCTTTAGCTAACTATTGATTAAATCTTCCTACTTTATTTTCGGCCTAAATAATTATCGAAATAAGTCAACAATGCATCCTCGTGATCATTCAAGACAACAATAAAATATAAGAGATACACCTAGGATTAAGGGAGTCTAAGTGAACAATTGGGACACATGAATTCGTGTTAGTTTGCTAACTTATAATAAGAATGATCTCGTTTTTAAGCTTGGTATGGGGAACGTGAAACTTGAGGGTGATAATCATTCATGACATTCTAAAACCCCAAGGTAAGTTTTTGATCTTTTTACTAGTTTTCTTCCTTTAAATATTTTTTCTCTTTAATAAGGGCCAAGGTGAATTGACTATGATGGAAAATGTAAAACTTGCTTTGTAATTAATGCATTGCATGAGGACATTGCAATGGTCAAGTGTAGAGGATTTAATAAGTGTGAAAACACGTATCCTTACTACTTAATTATAATAATAACCAAGCCAAAACGTGTATTTTATGTCGTAAATGTCAGAATTATGCGTGGTTTGTGTTTTTGTTGTGATTTAGGATCAAAATGTGAAAAGGGAAGAAAACACGGGCTTTCACGGGCTTTTATCAAAGAAAAAGACAAAAGACGAAGTCGAAAGATCAAGAGTGCAAAAAGAACGGAAGTCTAAGGCCTATTCTGAAGATTTATCGAAGAAAAAGTCTAAAGACGGAAGTTTAATGAAGTCGAAGAACTCAAGTCTAATAAATGAAGAAATTATAAGACGAGTTCAATTAATCCCGAGACAAAGTCGAAAAAGTCGAAGAATTTAGAAGACGAAAAGACGAGAGAAGAAAGAAAGGAGCAACACATGCTAACCTCCCTAATCACCTATAAATACCCTCCTAATGACACATTAGGGGGTGTTGACTATCTTGAAAAAATAGTTCTTCCACATTTAATTTCATGTCATTTACTTAATTGTCATTTAATTACCTTGTCTTGCACCTTTAATTTGTAAGCTCTTTATTTCTTGTTTTTACTTTTAATTGTTGAATCTTTAATTTTAATCAAGTTTTTATTAATCTCTCATTCTACCTTTCTTGTTCTTGCTTAATCTTTTTGTTTATGTGCTTATTGTTATACTTATTTGATTATTTGTTATGTTTTTATGTTTATGATTGTGTTAGCTTACTGATTTTATAGCTTATTGTGTGCTTTTCTTAATTTTAATTAATTGTTTTTAAAAGTTATTTTATAAAAAGTTGATTTTAAATATTTTTATTACTTAGTGTTTTTAAAAGTTTTTAAATTTTGGCTTATTAACTTTTTTTAAAAGTATTTTGGTTAAGTTTTTAGTTGAGTGCTTATTAGTTTTTAGCTTAATTTTGATTCTTAGCTTATATGCATTTTTATTTTTATCCGGGTTTTCCTTAAAACCCTTGTATTCCGTATAAGCTCCAAAGCAACATTCCGAATAGCCTTCATAATGCGAATTCCGGATAAGGCATCAAACAAGCATTCCGGATAAGTGGTGTGAGGTTGGAATCCAGATAAGCTTCAAACCCTTATATTCCGGATAGTGGGTTTCTTAAGATTCCGAATAGTACTACAACTTGAAATCCGGATAAGCCTCCGAAACTACAAATTCCGGATAAGCAGATTAAGACATTCTGGATAAGCTGTCAATTGGACATTCCGGATAAGGTGTTGGATGCATATTGCCGATAAGCTGAAAAATTGGATTCCAAATAGCAGTCATGACCATTCTGGATAAGCTGTCAATTGGTGTATTCCGGATAAGGTCCTGGAGTAAGATTCCGGATAAGCCGTTTAACTAATTCCGGATAAGGCAACAACAAGGATTTCGGATAGTGGAAATTGTTTATTCCGAATAAGAAGCTTGTTGGATATTCCGGATTATGAGTAAGTGTTGGTATTCCGGATAGTAACAGTATCTCGGATTCCGACTCAGGTTTTGTTTATTCCCTGTTTTATTTTCAAGCATTTATTTTTCTCGCCATTTTTCTTTAGTGTTATTTTAATTTTTTTCTTTATTTTAAATTTCAAGTTTACATTTTTACTACATTGTCAACTTTACTTTTTGTCGAGCTTTAATTTTTGTCATTTAATTAATTTACCTTTTAAAGTTTTAATTTCGCACCATTTACTTTAAAGTCTTGCATTTAATTTTACAAAAACGACCAAAAATATTGTTTTCCACCAAAATACAGCTGAGTCGCACTTAAACTAGTAATCAATTCGATTAGACACCGAGAACGATTAGACACACACAACGAACTTAATAATTTTTATAATTGGCAAAACCCAGTTATTAGTGCCTAAGAAAGGCAGAATCCCCGTTGTGCCCAATGAAAACAACGAGTTGATTCCTACTCGTCTCGTTACAGGGTGGAGAGTTTGTATAGACTATCGCAAACTCAATGATGCTACGAGAAAGGATCATTTTCCCCTTCCTTTTATGGACCAAATGCTTGAACGTTTAGCGGGTAATGACTATTATTGCTTCTTAGACGGTTTCTCCGGGTATTTTCAAATTCCCATCGATCCTAAAGACCAAGAGAAAACCACATTCACTTGTCCTTATGGAACATTTGCTTACAAAAGAATGCCTTTCGGCTTATGCAATGCTCCCGGGACTTTCCAAAGGTGTATGATGGCTATCTTCCATGACATGGTTGAAGAAACTATGGAAGTCTTCATGGATGATTTCTCGATCTATGGTGATTCTTTCTCTACTTTCCTTACCAATTTAGAACGTATGCTCAAACGGTGTGAAGACACTCGTCTCGTTCTTAATTGGGAAAAATGCCATTTCATGGTAAAAGAAGGTATTGTTCTTGGACATAAAATCTCCAAAGCCGGTCTTGAAGTCAACCGTGCTAAAGTTGAAGTGATTGCTAAATTACCTCCACCTTCAACCGTGAAGGGTGTGAGAAGTTTCCTTGGTCATGCGGGCTTCTATCGTCGTTTCATTCAAGATTTTTCTAAGATCGCTCGCCCGATGACCCACCTCTTGGAAAAAGATACTCCTTTTATCTTTTCTAAAGAGTATTGAATCCTTCAATCTTCTTAAGGACAAGCTAACTAAGGCACCGGTCTTGGTTACCCCTAATTGGGAGCTACCTTTTGAATTGATGTGCGATGCTAGTGACTTTGCCATTGGAGTGGTTTTGGGCCAAAGAGTGAACAAACACTTCCAACCAATCCATTATGCTAGCAAGACAATGACGGGGGCTCAATTGTATTATACCACTACCGAAAAAGAGCTTTTATCTGTAGTGTATGCTTTTGAGAAATTTCGCCCCTATCTTGTCCTTTACACCACCATTGTCTATACCGACCATTCCGTGTTGAAGTACTTGTTAACAAAGCAAGATTCTAAGCCAAGACTTCTTTGTTGGGTTTTGCTCCTTCAAGAATTTAAAATCGAAATTCGTGACAAAAAGGGAGTGGAAAACCTAGCCGCGGATCATCTAAGTAGACTTGAGGATCCTTATCAAGGGGATCATCCGAATCAAGAGATCAATGACTCTTTTCCCCTTGAGGCCTTAATGTCTATCAATTCCAATCTTGATGACACCCTGTGGTTTTGCGGATATTGCAAACTACTTGGCGGGTGGAATTCTCAAGGAAGGGTTAACGTCCCATCAAAAGAAAAAGTTCTTTAAAGACATTGAACACTATTTTTGGGAAAACCCTTACCTTTTCAAACAATGTGCAGATCTTGTCATTCGTTGGTGTGTTGATGGGCCGACAGCTTTGTTAATCCTTGAAGCTTGCCATAAAGGACCCACCGGTGGTCACTTTGGTCCCAATTACACCGCGAAGAAAGTTTTCGACTCTGGATTTTATTGGCCCACCATTTATCATGAAGCTCATGAAATGGTTAAAAATTGTGATGCTTGCCAAAGACAAGGCAAGATCACACATAAAGATGTGATGCCTCAAAATTTCATACAAGAATGTGAAATCTTTGATGTATGGGGCATCGACTTTATGGGGCCATTTCCATCATCTAAAGGGAACAAGTACATCCTCGTAGCCGTTGACTACGTATCCAAATGGGTTGAAGCAAAGGCTCTCCCTACGAACGCTACGAGGGTGGTTATGAACTTTCTGAAGCAACTTTTTGCTCGATTCGGTGTTCCTCGTGCTATCATCAGTGACCGCGGGACTCATTTTTGCAATGATCAATTTGCTCGAGTCATGGCCAAGTACGGTGTCAATCACCGTCTTTCCACCGCTTCATCCTCAAACAAATGGTTAAGCCGAGATATCTAACCGTGGATTAAAGAGAATATTAGAGCGAACTGTGGGAGAGCATCGTGCCTCGTGGGCCGATAAGTTAGATGATGCTTTGTGCGCTTTTCGTACCGCATATAAGACACCCATTGGTTGCACTCCATATCGTCTTGTGTACGGGAAGGCATGCCACCTCCCTATTGAGCTGGAACATAAGGCGTACTGGGCCTTGAAGTGTGCCAATTTTGATATCAACAAAGCCGGTGAGCTTCGGAAGATTCAACTCAACGAGCTAAATGAACTGAGGAATGAAGCTTATGAGAATTCATTGATCTACAAGGAGAAGACCAAGATCATTCATGATTCTAGGAATAAGAACCGAGAGTTTCACGTTGGTGATCAATTTTTACTCTTTAACTCTCGGTTGAAGATTTTCTCGGGCAAGCTAAAGAGCCGTTGGTCTGGTCCATTCACCGTCGCCAAAGTCTTCCCCTATGGCACCATTGAGCTTTCTCAGCCAAATGGGCCTAATTTTAAAGTGAATGGTCAGCGCGTGAAGCTGTACTTTGGTGAGGACATCTCTCATGAGATGATTCCATCCCTCACCATGTTTCCCTTGAATTAGTTCTGGGGCGAGTCAGGCTCGTGACTCGGTTAACAAAAACAAGCGCTTCTCGGGAGGCAACCCGTTGATCTATCCTTTACCATTTTCATAATAAGTGTAGGGGGAGTCCCGTATGTGTTTGTTGTTTCTTATGATGTGCAGGGATTAAAGCTTCAAAGATCCATTCTCGATGACTTTTGACGAACCGTGATCCTGTGTACCCGTCTTCCTGGTTCTATCCTAAACTATCGTGATTCAATATTTCATATCTTATATGTTCACATTGAAATCACCATAGTTGTCCTTTCCTTAGCAAGATTTAAACAAAGTGCACAATGTCCTAAGTGTAGGGGAGTTTACTCCCACATGCTTAAACATTGAGGACAATGTTTATATCAAGTGTAGGGGGACTTCTATCGAAGTAAGTGGGCTTTTCCATGAATTTGTCCTCATTTTAACCGGAAAAATTGATTTTTCGACATTTTTCAAAAATTTTAATCTATTTTGGCCTAGTAGTATGGTAGTACCTTCCTTTGTTATCGTTATTTACTTTCCTCGCTAAAATAAAATTTTTAATAAAGTGGTTTTAAATTTTTCAACGTTGTGAATCTTTTGACTCAACCCGAGTTTACTTATCTAAGTTTACTCTAGCTAGTATCCTTAACGTGTTTAAGTCAAGTTTTGCTAGGCTTTTATATAGGGAGCTCTAAAACGCGAAAGTCTTAACTCTCACGGGTTAAGAACAAGAACTTTTCGCAAGTTCCTATAATTGATCCTAGAGAGTCGTTTATCAAGGGAACTTTAAAATGTGAATTCTAAACTTGAAAAAGTCTAAGAAGTTGCAAGATCCTATAGATGACTTGAAAACCAAAAACTTTGATTTAGTTGGCTAAGCATCCACGAGTCTCATTCCTTGAGATTTTAAATTGTGGAGAACGAGAGATGATAGAGTCAATTATAAGTTTGGTATTCTTTCGTGAATTTATGTGAGTTGATTATAAGATTTTTCTCCCATCGCTAGTTAATAAATATATTTGCAAAAAATAAGGTTGTACGATTTGAAAAGTTACTTAGCTTCTAGCACAAGATCGTTTAAAAGTTGCTCGGTATTAATTAGAGTTCATAGCCAAGGCATAACTTATTGAAGTGGGATGCGAAGATTGGCGAGTCCGAAAAGGCCCTAACAAGGCATGAGGGCTACATTTTGTTGCTAAAGATCCCAAGTGATGTGAAAAATCATTTATCAAAAATCAATATGAAGGATCGAGACACACGACGAAAAGCAAATACTCCCCAAAAGATCATGGAGAAGTCTATCCGAAAAGACCCTAACAAGGTATGAGGATAAATAGATCAAAGTCCTAAAAGGAGGCGGATCGTTGTATATCGAAGTCCAAAATAAATATTGGAGAAAAATGAAGAAGTCGTGGTCTAAATATGAAGAATCTCTCAAAAACTTCAAGTGAAGAAATTCCTATTATGAAGAGAAGACCATAATTTCAAGAACGTCTCTCAAAGATTCGAAGTATGAAGTTGCTGCCAAATATCGGTCCGAGAAAGGTCTCAAATCGTGAAGCGAGTTATGCCAAGATATGAACTTTAAGAGGTCCCGAGAAGCAGTTTTAAAAGATTTTGTCCTTTAGCTAACTATTGATTAAATCATCCCACTTTATTTTTAGCCTAAATAAACTATCAAAATAAGTCAAACAATGTATCCTCGTGATCATTCAAGACAATATTAAAATATAAGAGATACACCTAGGAATAAGGGAGTCTAAGTGAATAAATGGGCCACATGAGTTCGTGTTAGTTTGCTAACTTATAATAACAATGATCTCGTTTTTAAGCTTGGTGTGGGGAACGTGAAACTTTAGGATGATAAACATTCACGACACCAAAACCCCAATGTAAGTCTTTAATTTCTTATTTTGTATATATTTCTATCTTTTAAGTTTTCTTAGTGTTTAATATTTAATAAAGGCCAAGGTGGGTTATTTATGATGAGAAATGTAATTTGTGCTTTGAAAGTAATGCATTGCATGAGGGCATTGCAATGGTTAAGTGTAGGGGATTTAATAAGTGTGAAAACACTTATCCTTTTTACCACTTATTTCCAATAATAACAAGACCAAAACGTGTATTTTATGTCGTAAAAGTCGGAATTATGCGTGGTTTGTGTTTTTATTGTGTTTCAGGATAAAAATATAAAAAGGAAGAAACACGGGCTATCACGGGCTTTTATCGAAGAAAACGAGAAAAGACGAAGTCAAAAGATCAAGAGTGTAAAAAGAACGGAAGTCCAAGGCCTATTCTGTAGATTTATCGAAGAAAAAATCTAATAGAAGAAGAAAATTATAAGACAAGTTCAATTTATATCGACAAATCCCGAGACGACGTCGAGAAGGACAAAGAATTTAAATCGAGTCGAGACGAAAAGAAAGAAGGAAGCAACACACGCACTCCCCAGCTCCTATATATACCCTCCTAATGACACATTAGGAGGGTGTTAGTTAGTTATTTTTAGTCTTCATTTTTTCTTTGTAGTTTTTAGAGAGAGAAAGTGTTTAACTTTCTCTCACTAGAATTTCATCTTTTCTTCATCTTTTCTTTCATGTTTAAGCTTTGATTTAATCTTGTATTTTGGAATCATTAATCTACAAGTTCAAGTTTAAGCTTTTCATATTTAATCTTCTTCTACCTTTCTTGATTTTATATTGTTCTTGATCCGATATTTTAATGCTTCTAGTTTCATCTTGATGTTTTATTGATTAAAAAGTTTATCTTTTATTCATATCTAAGTTTTAATACGATTTGAGCTTTGAGCTTATCATGCTTATTGGCTTATTTTGTATTTTGCTTATTTACTTTCAAGTTTTCTTAAAAGTTTAGTCTTTTTAAAGTTTGATTTATAAAGTTTGCTTATTTCGTGTTTTGAAAGTTTTTAAATTTATGCTTGTTTTCATTTGGTTAAAATTTGATTAAGTACTTCTTCATCTTGCTTATTTGTGCTTATTCAGTTTTGCTTGTTGCTCTTTGAATCCCATCGTATCAGCTTTATGAGTTTACCCATTTCGATCAAGTAAGTGTGATCGCATAAACCCCTAGGGTTTCTACTTGCGATCCTTTACTTCGATCATACTACGATCACACATCACGATCATAGCTACAATCCACTTGTTGCGATCCATTGTTGCGATCTGTGGTTACGATCACTGGCTGCGATCCCAGAGTGCGATCGTGGTTAGGATTGTTGAGTGTGATCTCTTGTTGCGATCCATTGTCACGATCTTAGACTACGATCCACTTGTTGTGATCAGCTAATACGATCCAAGTCACGATCCAACAGTGCGATCCCTCATTTCTTGAGTGCGATCCACCACTGCGATCAGGGACCACGATCCATCTTGCGATCTGAGTTAGGATCGTATTGCGATCTAACTTTGGTTTTTGTTTTATTTATCTTAGTTTTCAAATTTAATCTTTCCCGCATTTTTACTTAGTATTCTTTTAAACGAGTTTTGTCTTAGTTTATTTTTACAAAGTTTTAAGTTTTAAATTCACTTTAAGTTTTTAATCATTTATTTTTAACTCGTCATTTTTAGTTTAATTTTTAAAGCTTTTATTTTTACTCAACGACACTTTCATTTTACTATTAGTTTAAAATAGATAATCAAATCATTTTATTTTCCACCAAGAACGACTGAGTCGCACTTTTAACTAGTAATCAATTCGAAAAGATTGGAAAATGAACTTTCATACGAGGAAACCCCATGTATTAATGGGCGTACCTAGAAATGTCGCTCAATAACGATATGGGTGTATACATAAAGCTCGAATGAAAGTTGTAAATATTTTTCAAAACATGTCATTTCATCTTTTAATAAAGGAAATCGTCTATTTTGGACAATATTTCCAAACAACGGGTAGAACAGTCTATCTTGGGTTGAGCTTGTCACAAAACATTCAACGTTTTGAGCTCAACAAAATGGCTTGTAATCACTTTCAGATTGCAATCCGGATCAATACTCAAGGGGGAGTGTACGATTTCATGCTCTTACCCTCAGCAAAAGAATAGAAATCTTCTTACACTTGAGTGGATTCGTCAAGACATTCAAAGTCTATGAACTCAAGTTTATGCTTTAGAAAATCCTCTTCGCCAAAAAGAAATAGGATTTTTCAAAAAGCGTTGACCACAATTTTTTCAAGAATTTCTCAATGATTATTCAAAATCTTTAAAAAATTGTGTGTTCAACAAACTCCCATACTCAAAAAGCGAAATGTGGATCACATCCTCACAATGACAATTCAATTAGATCAATTTTTGAGGGGGAGCATTTCAACTTCATGCAAAGATTGACACATCTTTCTCCCAGAGATTTTCAAGACTATTTTTCAAAATATATTTTAATCAAATTTGGTATCTCTAATATCAAAAGATTTTATATATTAGAGATAGGGGAGAGAATATGATTAAAATGTGATCTTATATAAGACTCAAGCACTTTAACTCTTACCTACATGTGCAAAACACTTTCGATTATCGATGCACATGTGAAAGGGGAGCATTTCTGAAAAGACAAAACTATCAAGGTGTTAAATGTTTTTCAAACACTTTGTTAGACTTTTTAAAGTGGTTTTTATGGTTTCGATCAAATACTCACAACATCTTTAATCCATGACGTTATTGGTGTCAAAATGGTGGTTAGGTTTAAATCCTATGATCCAACCAGAACCGGAGGGATCTTCCCAAGGACAATCCAATAGATTATTAGAAGTCCTTAGGAAAGATGTTGTAGAATGTGAACGTAGCTGAATGCCGACTAAGTACTGATGCTAGCACTGGAACAATCACAACAAGGTGCTAGTAATGATGTCTTGGTAAGCATTGAAGGGGTTGAAGAATGAAAAAGAAATGTAAGGATAAAGGGCATAAAGAAATTAGCCCTCCATACGACTTAGACAGAAACCGGGTTAACGCATCATGAAGACAAACTCATAATGGACCTAGTGATGAAATGCACAACCCTTTCCTAGCTACTCAGGCTTCTCTCAAAAGAAGTTTCTTTTATTGTCACAAAGAACAACATGACTTCTATTGACTTTCTCACTCCGAGATAGTTGATATTGAATAGGTAGCATCTGCTCCAGCCTCCGACCACTAAAAGTGCACAAATCGAGTCTAGAGCCAAGAGATAAATTAGATCTCGTTAGGACACACGGATGACGAACAAGAGAGTCCTATGCTATATCCTTATGATATTGCTAGAACACTCAGAGTGATACTACTTAGTATTCACAATGATAAGTGGAAATCCTTCCAGTGTTAACATTAAACAGCACTGCGATAGGTCATATGTAAGATTCTTTATGAATTAAACATGTGTAAAACTAAAAAGCAACAGTGGTTTGATTCTGAATTGATTAAAACTCGTTCCAGGTTTCTACGCAATATCTTTATGGTCTTGCCAGAACATTCAGAGTGATATTCATTAATATTCACAATGACGAATGGAAATCCTTCTAGCGTCAACATCAAACAGTGTTACGGTAGGTGACTTGTGAGATTCTTATGAATCAAGCTTGTGTCAACTGGAAAGCAACAATGGTAAGATTCTTTATGAATCACACTTGATCCAGGAATTTGAATTGACGACTTTATACAAGCGGATATTTATCCAATTGATTCACTCTTTATGTTCGCAATCTTGCTTTGAGACGGTCGAGTAAAGAGAACGGCTAGTACAGCCGCGAAACCCTGTCAAGGAGATTCTTAAATGAATCTACCTATCACAGGTACGGTATTTAATATCGTATAACGATCTTCACCGACCGGGGGTAAAACGCTACCGATTTAGGAAGAATGTCAAAGCCATTCAGTCTGTGTCTATGTTTTGCCTCGAGAAGGTGGCGTTACGATGTACTCAGCAAAGTCAAAGATTCAAAGACCACATACTCATGCCTAAAGACATATTCAACAATTAATAGTGTGAGCATGTGGATGAAGACACAAGATCTCAAGATTGTAAAGACAAGTCAAGGATGATTTGAAGATCTCAAGATAAAAAGACAACGACAGAGGCTCAAAGATCACAGCATGAAGGAAAAAGACTACTATTACACGTTCAAGACTCATTTATGGCGAGATTAGTAATCTTAACAAATATCCAAATGACAAAGGGTAATGACCTCTCATAAAGGGTAATGACCTCTCATTGGAGGAGATTGTTAGCCTCAAAATATTGAGTCAAACAAGAATGTTCGGTCATATGATTATTATGTATTGTATTTAAGAACGTTGTAATAGGTAGTAGGTTAGTCGTGTTTTACGGGCTTAACTTTAAGCTAAAGTTCATTCATAAGTAAATAAAGCCTAAAAGGAAAGCCCGGCCCATTATCATATAGCCCATTATGCCACATGTAGGCAAGGCTATAAATACCTCTCCTTGCATGTAAGGAGAGGTTGGTTGGTTCATTATTCACTCTCTCTAATCTAATATTCACCAAGTTTCACACACTTCTCTCTTTTTTCTCTCTCTACTTTCTCTCTTTAGAATTCATCTATCTTCTACCTTTCTTTCTTGTTTAATCATCATATTATAAGGGACAACATATATATATATATATATATATATATATATATATATATATATATATATATATATATATATATATATATATATATATATATATATATATATATATATATATATATATATATATATATATATATATATATATATATATATATATATATATATATATATATATATATATATATATATATATATATATATATATATATATATATATCTTTATATTATATATAGGTATAATTATGACTTGATACCACACCTCTAATCCCAGTCATATGTGACATGGCACTTATAAACCAATAGAATTTGTTTGGTAGCTAAAAAATCTCAAAACCTACCAAAATTAGACTACGAAAACGCATTTTGCAAAAAATGGGCCGCAATTTGGCAAAAGTTGCGTTTTCATACCGCACCTATATATGTAAAATCCATGATTTTACCATGATTGTATGTAATGAGTTTCACCCATTAATCCTAGAACATTCACTCATGTGTTATATCTCTATAAGTTACGTGTGCACTTGTCCACTATGTACTTATACATCTACAATTACTTTGCTATGGTAATATGTTGCATAACTAAACCTTGTACATAAGACTAGGATAACAAGTATTGAAAGTTATAACAAACTATGTATGCCCCACCCTTAAACAAATCATGGCAAAAAAATGTTGTATGGGGTGTTTGTACTATATATATATATATATATGTGTGTGTGTATGTGTACATTATAGACATACATACACATCTTGGACTAGCCCAAAAACCCTTATCCTTGTGTGCTAGCCCAACATAAGCCCAACTTAGGCCCAACTCCCTTTTGTTTAAGGTGTACGCGGCACACATAGGTGGAAGTAGGAGAGTTGCTTTGGAAATGAAGAGTATGACACATGTCATGTGTTCCCTTCCCAATGCAATCATGCCTTTTTGCCTTCCTTCTCTCTCTCCCCTTTTAGCTAAGATCTCACACACATACATTCTCCATATTCTTATGCAAATCTCTCTCTTCCCTTCTCTCTCTCAAACAATTCGGCTATGAGCCACAAAAATCCAATTTTGTTCACTTAATCTACTAGATCCTTGTTCCATAGTAATCACTAATCATTTGGTAGCATTATCATCATCTTTGGAGGTATTGTAACAAGCCCTAGCCGAATCTATAAAGGCCACGGCTTAGTTATCTTTAGGGTTTTCTTAATCATCTTGATTAGATCCCTAGCCTCCTTGTTCATCTAGATCATCCTTGTTACTTTTAAGAAAGAAAGGTATACCCCTTATGCCCTTTCATTTTTCACTTGCATGCATCATCATTCATCTATAAACACATGTAAATATCTTGTTAAAATCAAGATTTGGTAAAGCCATGGCCATCCTAGGTCACGGCATATTTTAGATTACCATAGTTATGATTAAAAATCTTTTAATAAGAAACCTATAACTTGTATTCTATGTTTTAAACTTGATTTAAAAACCATATGAGACGTTTTGTGAATCTAAATGTTGCATGGGTTACAAATCTTGTTTTATGGGACTATGGTTAACTAATAATCATAGATCTCATAAAATGGACTTGTGTAACTTAAAAATCATGACCATGACCTTAAAGGTCACGGCTAAAATGAATGATGACTATATGATTTATCTACTAAGTTTTAATGATGGAATATGTATCATTACATGTTAAATGGACTATTTAGAAGCACTAAAATGCTATATGTGTACATATCTAGCCGTGGGCTATATATGTACCTAGATGGTCTTTTAGTATACATGCATGCTAATGTAGAACCTAGATTTATGGATAAATGTTAAACATGAAATTAGCATAAAAATCTTATGGGAATTTTTGGGAAAAGACAAAATAGCCGTAGGCTATATGTTGTCTAGGTTGGTTTATGAAAGATCTTGGAAACATGCAACCTCAAAACAAGACTTGACTCATCTTAAATAAGCTATAGCTAATTATTGTCGTGAGATATAAGCTCTTATTATGGCTTATGACTTACTTGCAACCTCATAACACACCTAGATCTAATTTGGTACACCACATAAAATAAGCTATAAGTTTTATGCCTTTATTTAGATTTAAAACTAAATATGAATAAGCTAATAATGAGCTTATAAGGAAAATCCTAAGTTAATACTTACATAAAATGTAAAGTAGTGTTTATGGACTATATAAGCCTATGAAATGTTAACCCAAGACTTAGTGGACCAATAAGCCCATTTGATAAATCTTAGTAACTTAATGAACTTAAGATTACACTTACGCCCATTTAACTAATTAAAGGACTTAAAAATGTATTTAAGCCCAATAAATGATTTAAAGGCCCATTTAAATAAATTAGTGGACTTGAGATATATTTAGGCCCACTAGATGCCCATTAGATGTTTAGCTCATTTAATGAGCCCATATACTATTTTGAATGTTAAATAAAAGTTTTTATAATAAAATATAACTTATAAAAACTTTTTGGATTAAAATGACCATTTATGAAACATAAGGACTAAAACCGTAACTTATGAAACTTGTTTTGATAAACTAGTAAACACAAGGACTGAAAATGGAATTATCCAAACGTCTAGGGTTTAATAAATACTATCCATGGCAAATTAAACCCTAGAGACCATTTTGGGAAGTTTCTAAAAGTTATTTTGTCTTTTTAAAACCCTAAGGACCATTTTGGCAATAATCTGAAACTTAAAGAAGCCCTAGGGGCTGTTTTGGTTATTTTATGAAAGTTATAAAACCTAGATTTAACTAGGGGGACTAAATCTGCCATTAATCGAAAGTCAAACAAGCCCTAGGTACCAAACATGTAACATCCGAAAGTTTTACTTATTTAAAAACATGGGGGGACCAGTTATGTCATAATCCGAAACATAAACTAGCCCTAACCCTAATTACATTTTTTGTAAAACTTAAATAAACACGAAACCCTAAGGACTAATTGTATAAATTCTTAAACTTGTGAATTATAAATTATTTTATAAATATTAAATAATTTATGAAAACATTAAAGGTTTAATAAATATTTATAGGAAATATTTATATCGTTGCTTTAGGGAATAAAATGTATGAACGTATATATATATATATATATATATATATATATATATATATATATATATATATATATATATATATATATATATATATATATATATATATACTAGCGTCATAACCCGCCCAACGGGCGGGGTAGTTTTTGTTGTCGTTTCGGAGGATTTATGGTATGTGCGTTTTTAGTTTATTGACTTTGTAATTTAACTTTTATTATCTTTTATTTAAAATTTACGCTTAAGTAACGTTAAATTCATGTTGAAAATAGATTATTTTTTTTAGTTTTTAAAAATACAATTCAAATTTTAATAAAAAATTCTTAATATTTTGTATTTTTAAATGTTCGAATATATATTTTGTTAAACAATTCGAAATTATTTGAAAGAAGTTCAAAATGCATTTTGTGTTTTATTTATGTTTGTTAGCTGTGTGTATGTTATTTTGTTTATGGAAAATCGGATCAGTCGACGATCAACCGGTTGAACTGTTTTTTCTCGGTTTTACTCGGTTTTTAACCGGATCAGATTGGTTTTAACCGGATAAGATTGTTTTAGCCGGACCGGATTATTTTAAACCGGATCGTTTTGATTTTATCCTGTTTTCTACCGCTTTTTAAAAAGGTCCGGCCACTTAATTAAACCGATTACGAACCGTCGGATTGATTTGAAAAAAAAAACGATTTAAAAAAACCGGTTTTTTAAACCGATTTTGATTTTCCTTCCCTGGACCGGATAACCTTCTGGGACCAAGCCACGAAGACCTTTTAAACTATTGTAATAGAAATTTTATTTGAAAGCTGTCTTAAGGCTACATGCAACGGTTATTAGGTCGCAACCTTGACACGTCAGCTTTTTCTCTCTTACGACCTAGTGCGACCTATTTGCCCAAAAAGGAGAACTAGATCAAATTTTTATTTTTTTATTTAAATCATTTTATTTTCTTTATAAATACCACACTTTCACACACAAAATTTTCGACCTAGTTCAAAATTTACCTGGTCAGTTATCGGATTCAGATCCGGGCACTGACTAATCGTTTTATGTATTTTTATTTTATCTATCTAATAGTGTATTCCCTTTCCTATTGTATTTGAATTTCAGTATTTTTACGTTTTAAGTATGAAATAAATATTTTAATTTTCGAATAAAAAATGTTTACGTTTACGATATATGGTTTAAAATTTTAAATTTAAAAAAAAAAAAATTTATACAAACACACAAACACAAAACACAAACACAAAACACAAACACAAACACAAACACAAACACAAAAACAAAAACAAATGGTCGTGACCCCGACCCTTTTGCCTCGACTGATATGCAATGACCGAATCGCCGCAACGGGCCGATTCGGTCGCGACCGATTGACGACCGAGAAAAATACCCCGTGTTGCGGGTAGCCTAATGCTCGTCGATCAATCAGTAAGTGTTTGTGGTTAGAGTGGCACAACCAAGCAAGTAGCATAGACATTAGTATCGAAAAGAAGTTTGTGGCATTTAAATAATAATACCTAGGCTAATTGTAATAAACTAAATTAGAAAAAAGGGTTTTACAATACTAATAATAAGGTCAAAGTCATGAATTTTTTTATAATTATGAAGCAACAAATGTTTGCTCAAATATAAAGCAAACAATAATTAATTAAACAAATATGAACTAATAAGCAGATAAAATAGCTTCCACTTGAAATAAGTAACACACAAACAAAATTCCCACAAGCTTCGACTTCGGCTTATTTATAAAACTAACTTGACTTTCAACTCAAAATCCAAAAACGACAAACATTACTATCTGCATTTAGTTAGTTGTCGGTATCTGACATTTTTTTCCATGTTACTAAAGATTTAAGAAACTCTAAATATCCAGAAGAGACAAGAACGCTTTGCTTTCCTTGGGTACAGATGATACCAAAATCCCATCTCCATGGTACCAAAATCCCATGTCCACGGTTTTCTTCTCTTAGAAACTAATTGAAAAAAGAAAATACGTGTTAAGTGTTTTTGCTAAGCAAGTTGAAAATTTGAAATGTTTGGCAGAAGTTATATACCTTAAATGCATCTTTTTCTGTTCTGTCATCTCCTATATAAATTGGGAGCACGTCGTCAATGTTGCTTAGCCCTGTAAACAAGATATAGCAAAATAATATCGAGTGCAAATTTACACCTTCAGTCCATGTTTTCCCACGTAAATTTTAGTAGAATAGCGAAGTGAAACGATTCAAAATGTTTATGTGAAAAAGGCGTTTGGACATACCTAGTGATTCAAATAGAAACTCTACCGCCTTTCCTTTGTCCCAATCAATCACAGGACGGAGGGTCATAAAGGCATGTTTCAAAGCTAAAGTCGCCAAATTATAGATACCGTTAATACCATCAAAACCGTGAACACTAAATGAACATGATTTTATCTGGTTTCTGGTTCTTTGTTGAGGTTCTGAATCACATTTCTTCCAGAACATGACGATGCTAAAACACTCTGATATATTGTACCTTTCGCTGTTATAGATCTTGCAGAGGAGACCAAAACAATGACCATAGTTGTAAATCTTCAATCTACCCATCGAACGTAATAGCCATATTATTACTAAAAGGTAGCTGAAAGAAGCTTCGACGATATATGTGTTGTTGCTATTGCTGCTACCAATCAAGAACGAGAAGGTTGTAATTAAAGATAATATACCTGCTAATGATGTCATGTAATTACAAAAGTTGTGATGTTAACCAGTAGCCACTCAAAACTGTTACTTAATCTTAAAACATAAATGACTAATTTATAAAAAAGAGTGTAGTGCCTCTCCAATGTTCCGTTTGTGAGCCAAGATTGCAAAGATTTGGATTCTACAAATGAATTAGATTGGGTTAAGTTATATAATATCAAACTTTGAATCTGAAACCGTTGGCCTATTACCCTACCCATTATACCACCTCTACTTGGTGCAGTGCAGCTTGAACCTGTTTTATACCATTACCCGACTAACCTGGCCCGACTATTTTGGCACCTCTATTTGGATCAATAATGCAACTAATATCAATTCTAAAAGCCAGAAAAACATGAGACTTACCATTTGAGGCACTTCTTTTATGCACCTTTTACGCCTAAACTCGGCCACAAATGAAGTAGATTCTTTGCAACTTCCTACCAATCACCATCAACAGTAATCTTATCCATTCCGCTGAGCAAAGTTTTGGTATCAATGACTAATCACATGCTAGAAGTATATCAGAAAGTCTTTCACGTATAGTTGCTGACACAAGAGCGTTACCACCTAAATTTTTAATCAACCGACAATTTTCACCATCGGGTGTAGAGATATAACATATCTTTCCCCAGTGAGAAGGATGCATGCACCCACAATGTTAAAACTTATATATATAGTCTACTAAATCTATTCAAGTGACAAAAGGAAAATAGGTACAATATGACTAAAAAAATATTGTAATGTGCGTCATCCAACCTACATAAATTATACTTAGGGGGCATTTAGGATTGTTTATGTTCTTGCTTTTCTCCTTATTGTGAGGTAAAATAAGCATACAGGATGGTTTTTAAAACAATGAAAAATAAGAACACTCATGTTTCTACCCAATTCACATAAAAAAATGTAGACACGAGTTTTTCAGAGTTCAAACAACACAATAGACTTACATAATCATCCAAATGGATACTAAAATTATTGCATTCAAAAAGAAATACTAACAAGAAGCCAATCTCTTTGGCACATGCATAAAGCGCTGAATTCATATCTAAAATTCCTCAACAGACACGAGGTCCACGAGGATCCTCGTACCCAACAGCTACATCAGGAAAGACCTCTTTAGAAACCTGAAAATAGGAATGTCATAATAGGACACTAAACACAAACAAAATTACGGGTTCTTTTTCATAAAATTATATTCTACTTTCTTGTTTGTACTTTTTTCATGTGCTATTGTGATAGTAATTCTTATGTAGAAGTAATTCACTAAAAACGGCTATGTGTCAGGTTTAAGTCATTTGGTAGCAGAAAATCAGAAATACCCTTTGAACCTGTCTTCCAAGTTCCTTTTCCTAAACTCTTGACAAATTGTGCCTTTTGAGGTGGGTACGTTTCAGCTGACCTCCCAATCACATGTCAACATTTTTCCCCATGTTGCATCCCACTTTGTATCTCATTGGTTGGAACTTGGAACTATAACCTGAGAGAAAAGAATGTAGCCTGTTTTATCAGCATAAATCATAAATAATCAACGTAAAAAATGAATATCAGGAAGAAAAAGTAATGTAACCTCGTACTTACCTGGGCTGTCAATGTATCGGCTAAAATTATAAACAATGAATGTTACCCGACCCACCCATTTTCCACCTCGACATCAATATCATGGTCAATCCTCTTTTAACTGGGCATTGCTATTAATTTAATAGAAACGTTTAGCATATTCAAGACATGTTCCATAAAGTCATCATAACATGCCAAGACTGAGATATTAATATAGACATATGAAAAGTACTTGACATATGGGATTTAATTGTTACCAGATGCTCCGTCTTCTTTCTTCTTTGTGGATTTTTTGGGACGTAGGGGAGCTGTTGTACCCATAAATAAACGCATCCTGAAAATGTTTCAACACATGATATAACATTAGATTATGAAAAAGTGATACCAATAATCAACGCTCTTGTGAGATTACAATCTCTAGACAACATTTCTTATCTTAATGGTGTTTGGTCATATATGATGAGTTACGACTGATAACACTGTCTTTTTGAGGAAACAATATCTCTAAAGTTGGATGGTTCGCTAAGCTTAATTGGAAAGTAAAGGCATAAGCTTTTATTTGCCAATTACTGTATATGATTATCCAATATTTGACTTCAAGTTGACATAATCCAAACACCCACATATTATAAGCATTTAGTATACGCGTATGAAAGTAGAAGAAACTTATAGTACCTTGATATCGTCATCTCTATAAGCAATCATGCAGAAGATAAAAGAACTGCAAAACGGAACAGTAAATGAACCGACAAAAGACAGAGAGCAAGAAAGCATAGAAAACCTTCTAGTTGGAACGCTTCTTAAAGAAACTGAATGGGGGACTTGATACAGATCGTAATCATCACCCCTGAGAAAAATAGGATCTTAGGTTATTCATGTCTAAAACATCCAAATAATCGCCAAAAATTTGGTCCTCTGCCATAGCATAACCAACAGATGAGAAGAACTTAATCAGGAGCTTTGCGCGGGAGGCCATTCCATCTTTAACCGCAACTAAGGTGTTCCGATGTGCATATGTGAATGAGACAATTGTAATGAAATTGATTTAAAAGTAATGTTTGGATGGGCTTCTACTATATAAATTAGCAATAATCAGATGTTAGTGTTTGACAAACTTTGATTATAAATAATGCTAATATTCAAATCATCGAATTTTCTTAATTAGTCATTCAATAAAAAGAAAAAAGGTTAAGCAAAAAACCATAGCAATGACTCTGTTATACTCTATTAAGTTAGGAATATGAATAAAGATAGAAATGAAACCGATGTACGACACTACCAACCATTGTTCCAGTTATATTAAAGAATCTGAAAACATTACTAAACTAAGTAATAAATTATCTTTAAAAATTAATACTTGCCTCCAACTATCTGCAATCAGATTCATAGAAAAGGTTATACAGCTTCTGAAATTGTTTTACTGAAGCATTTTGGTCAGCCACTCTAGGAACAACACTATCGACTGCCTTGGCATTTGCATAAATACCAAACAGTCCTAAACATTAAAAAACGATAATTCGACTGATATGAAACTAAAACAAATGTAAGAATCACAATACCATGGTTAATAATAAAAACCAAATTGCAGTATGAATAACAATAGCTACACATATAAATTCCTATTAACACCTTAAAATGTCCTCCACTCAGCATTAGGCATCACTATCCTATTGTAAACGAAAATGGTGGCTGGGATAGTCCATACCAATTGATTTGTTCTTATTGGGATGTTAGTACTGAAGCAAAATCTTTCCCATAATGTACAACATGAGAAATGAAGGGATTTCGTTTACCTTGTGTTCAGGTTGTTGACATAGAAAAGGCGGATTCTTAACATATCAAAGAATATTACTAAACATTAGACTCCATGACTGGTTAACAATATCCAAGCATACGCAACCAGAACTGTAGTTCAGCAATATTCTAAAGAGTAACCATTTGCAAATATGTAGTGTAGCTTAGTCGTTAAAAAAGCAGTAGAACAAAACAAAACTCACACTCCTTTGTCTTTCCAAAGCACACCTGATATTTCCATATTAAAAGTAATTTAATGCTTTCACTGCATGAACCTCAAAGTGGTACATTGATTTGAAGCCGACGACGGGGAAGATGGACACCTTGTCATGTTTATTCCTAAGCATTTTTTCCATCATATAGGACATTTTCTTATATCTTTACTTGGTTGAACAATTTCAGGAAGTAAAGCCATACTAAACAAAGCTATAACATTTGATGATGTTTACAAACTATATATATAATGGTTAAATAATCTGACAAAATTTTGCAGCATTATCTTATTAGTCGGCACTTGTTAATCAATCAAAAGGTATCCATTGTGGATTCCCTAATATTCTATATCAGCATATGAGTTATCAACACACACCGGAAAACTATTATCAACTGAAATATCTTATCTAACTGCACATAAGTTCATATTTAGATTACTAAAACAACTTATGCCTTTTGAAATATATGCAGAATCCATAATCACCTATAGCATACACAGTCTAGAAATTACTTTTCAATTTTGTTTATGCTGTAACAAACCGTCAATAATCAGGTAATCAATCTGAATGTATTGCTAACTTTACTTGATTACGGGTATAATAGAAAAATTGAACATTCTGCTTATAGTTATACTGCTATGAACACTCAAAACTGTTACTGATACGCCACAATGTAAAATGAGGGTAGAAATTTTAGTAAGCAATCTGAAACCCCATTTCTCTAAATTCTATAATCCAACATTCTCAAGAAATAGCAGAATAATACATCTTGAATGCTGATAGAAACGTACATAAGTACAAAGTATCTTGTTACTCAAAGCAATCAGCCTGATTAGCAATCAACCATGATATCAGAACCTAATTTCAAATTAAAAAAAATAACGCATATATAACAACATACTTTCATGATATTCAAACATTATATCATACACATGGTGTGTAAATTCAGTTAACATATACAATAATCAACTCATTGTATAAACCCTAAACATAAATCATTCATATCTATAAAAAATGTCAAACAAACCTTAAAGAAAGAAAAAGGCTTGAACTGAGCTGCTGTATGGGTTGAAGACGAATTCATCGTTCCACACAATCCCCCAACATTCTAACCTGTGAGTTCCTTATCAAAATTAACAACAAAAGAAACCCAATTTCAGAAACCCTTTAAAAATATACACACTTAAAAAAAGTTTAATACATTAAAACATACATTCTTGATTAAGAAACTCGATCACCCCAAAGAATCAATGAGTATCTTTTGGATTCGAATATGATTAAAAATTGACACACCCAAACAATTATTTGATGATGGATCATTTATTTGATCTAAGGATTGCAAGGTTTGTCATGGTCGTGGGATCGATGATGATCGGATCGTTTGATGATGATGGAGATCGTTTGAAGATTTGAAAGTGAGGAAGACAAAAAATAAAGTGAAAAGACAGTGATGGCTGTTTTAGGGTTTTGTGTGTGTGTTTTTTCTGTGGCTAGAATAATGAAAAAAACCGAGTATAAAAGTATTATATATACTTGCGGTATCAAAACGCAGCTTTTTTAAAACTGCGTTTTGAAAAAACGGATTTCGGGATTTTTTGAGATTTTTTAGGAAATAATCAAATCTTATTGGTTTAGAGCTGCCATGTCATATATGACTGAGATTAGGGGTGTGGTATCAAGTCATAGTTATACCTATATATAATATAAAGATATATATATATATATATATATATATATATATATATATATATATATATATATATATATATATATATATATATATATATATATATATATATATATATATATATATATATACATTCCTAGATGTATAGGAAATAAAATCATATGAAAATGAATTGTATACTAATGCATATGTCATAAAACGTAAACGGATATTTTAAGTAAGACATCTTGTGTTTGCTTAGCAATGAAACTTATATAGATAAGTTTAAATGAATATTGATGATACTTGAACTACGGTTATTTAGATAAATATCATAGCATAAATGAACTAACTAAAATCTGTATAAGCATACATATATGTTCTATGTACTATCTATTAAGACTGTACTATTTGATTAGGCATAACTTTTGGCGTGAGCTTTATTTGGATATTCGTATTAAGCAGCTATTGCCTACTCCCAGGTGAGTTTACAGCCCCATATAAACTTTTAATAAAACTTTCCCTTTTGGGAAAGAAAATATGCAAACACTTAATGGACATAACAAAATTGTATAAACTTGACTATGATTGATTATTATTGGACTGTTAAATTGTTGTAAATCGCCCGAATGTTATAAATAGATCTATTAGGGATTGACCATCCCCATCTGGGTGAGTCATGCTCACTGTGTCTTGGCCGGGACAACAGATGTATACCATGTTGGAACTAGGTTGGGTGTCTTTTTGTAACACACTGCGTCCTCATCTGTTGAGGACTATGGAAGGTTAAGCTTCAGTTTCTAATAATAAACAAATGTAATCTAAATTATAGTAAGAATGCTTTGTGCATTGTTACTTCTATGATTAATGTATGTCCAAACTAATTAATTGTTAAAACCTGTAAATTCACCAACTTTATGTTGACCCTCTAATATGTTTTGCACAGGAATATGAAGTTAGTACGTGGTGTGTGCATATTGTTGGAAATACGTTTTACGTATTTATGAAGGATCGGTCGCTCCAACGATATATTAATGTAATGGGCTCGTGATCTATTTAGTAAAGATATAGTCCATATAGCCCACATGTAGGGTGGGCTATATATACCCCTCCTAGCATGTTAGGAGGGGTTGGTGATTACATTTTACATCAATTCAATATTTACTTTCTCTCTCTACTCCTCTCTTTCTCTCCTTTCTCTCTCTACACCCTCATCTCCATTCATCTCCTTCTTATATTATTAATCAATCCATACATCAAATCCATCTAATCCATCATGTAGAATAAGCCAAGATTCCGTAGACCTTCAATTGGTATCAAGAGCCAAGGTTAGATTGGTTTATTCTTGCCTTTATTTTAATTGATTTTGGTGGGTTTTGATTTTTTCAAGCTTAAATCTTAAAAAGTTTGTGTCTTTATGCTTTAAATCATAGTCAAATCTTTGATTTACTTATTTTAGATAAAATTCACAAATTTTTATGCAAAAATCAAAAACTTTTATCATCAAATCTTAAAAAAGTTTGTGTTTTTATAAAAAGTTTGTGTTTTATCTTTTTAATTTGATACTTTTGATTGAAAAAAAAAACAAACACGCTTTATTTTTTTAATGAATTTTTGATTGAATTTTTTTATTTTTTATTTTTATTGCTCTTTTAATTTCATCTTTTTCATTTTTAAATTGATAGTCTATTTTCAAGTATTTCATTTTTTTATTTTTTTTTCTTTTAATCTTATTGATAGTCAAATCTTTTGTCTTTTTGCCTTTATCCAAAAGTCATATCTGTATCTTCGCCAGATTTTTGTTTTTCCAACTTTTTATCTGTATCGAACCGTTATTCCGAATCAAGGTCTTTTCCGCATCACCCATTATTCCGAGTGAACAGAAGTATTCCGGATCAGTGGTGTTCCGGATCAGTCGTGTTCCGGATCAGTCGTGTTCCGAACGAACGTGTTCCGAACGAACGTGTTCCGAACGAACGTGTTCCGAACGAACGTGTTCCGAACGAACGTGTTCCGAACGAACGTGTTCCGAACGAACGTGTTCCGAACGAACGTGTTCCGAACGAACGTGTTCCGAACGAACGTGTTCCGAACGAACGTGTTCCGAACGAACGTGTTCCGAACGAACGTGTTCCGAACGAACGTGTTCCAAACGAACGTGTTCCGAACGAACGTGTTCCGAACGAACGTGTTCCGAACGAACGTGTTCTGAACGAATGTGTTCCGAACGAAGCATTTTTTATTCAAGCATAATGGGAAACAATACACAAACTTGACACCAAAACACCCTCGTCTCACTCACCAGACTCGACCCAAGACTCACACTCTTTCTCACAGACTCGACCCAAGACTCACACTCTTTCTCACAGACTCGACCCAAAACTCAACACCTCACCAAAACAACAGCCTCAACTCAAACTCACCCATTTCCCGAATCACACCCTCGAAACTCACCCTCGTCTCACAATTATTGACTCGTAACCAAAACCAAAACAAAAAGATCTCCAATTCAATTTTCTCGTGTTTACACATGCATGTCAAAGATCTATAAAGATCTAAACACACGAAATTTAAATCATAAAAGATCAGGATTTACAAGCACTCACTGTTTTTTGTTTTAAAAACACACAATTAAACGAAAGTTAGTACCTACCCGAGACCCATTTTGTGGATCTTGAAGCCATAAAAATCGTGTGTTCATCATGATGTTGGATTCGTGTGCAATGAAGATGGTATAATTAGATGATTAAGATGTGATGACTTATGGTATGATGGAGGCGGACGATTATCTTTGTTGATGATATGAGATTTGGTGTTGAGTGAAACAGAAACGCAGGTGTGGATTGACGAGAGATAGAGTTTTTGGTATCTAGTTTTGTTTTTAAAGACGGAGGAAACAAGAGTGTTTTCTTTTTTTGAGGAGAATACAAAGTGATATTACTTTTATCTGTTGACTGAGAAGAGAGAGATATAGGGGTCAAAAAGAAAAGGCGGAGGTTCCAAGAGTCACTAGATACACGTGTAGTTGTTATACACATGGGTAGAGTATAGCTGACAAATTTCTTGTTTACAACTTCTTCTACACGTGTGGTTTCAATCTGATATATTAAATTCGTTTTTAATATATTTTGAGTAAATCTTGGGCTAACGTGTTTCGGTCAAATGCAAGTGAAGTTATATCCAGTTTTGAATATCTGTTTTTTTTCTCAAACGAATAAAGTGATTATTAGATTTTTTTGTTTTTTGTTTTTTTTTTATTTATTTTTATTTTTGGGAAATTTTTTTAGACAAAAGTTTTTTTTTTACGAGTATTGCTTCAAAGTAGATCATTTGAGACGGGCATGTGAACGTATAAACGCCACTTATTCACGAGTAAGTTATTTACAATTTTGGCAAAATTAAATCGGGTCGTGTCTAAATAATTTAGTTAAATTGGTTGTCGGGCCGTTCACTAGATTTACCAAAGGTTGGTTTTATTAGTTTACGGACTTTCTGTTTGGAGTGGGCCGCGGTTGAATTGGACTCCAGATTATTTTCACAACGGTTGAGCCGATAAAGAAATTATTGAGCAAAGAAATATCATCTCAAACGAGATATATCATCGTTGTGAAAAGTGTGATCTCATCTACCGTGTATTTTTAAAAAAGTTATTTACGGATCTTTCGAAATTTCTTCGCGATCTATAAAATCCCGAAATCAACAACGACCACAATTTTTTTTGTCATCAAATTACAATGGAATCATCGAATTTGACGTGTCATGAGGGAGAACTGCAACACATGCAACTCAAAGAGCTCAAATTGCATCAAAAAACATTGGAAATCTTTCACGAGCTCAAGACACATCTTGCACTTCTTTATCCGCACAACATGACCGAACTTCCAGCCACGGTTCAACTGTTCTTTGGCAAAGTGGATAATTTCAAAGAGAAGATTTTCAATAATTTGGATGAGTTACGGTTGCAATTTGAAAGGGGGATTATTCATGAGGTTAACGCGAAGTTATGTCTAGAAATTATTCGCACACAGTTTAAGGACTTCTTTGCCTCAACAATGGTACCTCCTTTTGATTATTCGACTCCAATCCTTCACCAGCTTTTCAACGTGCATACGGGTTGTCAGACTGAAACCTTTAGAAGTGGTTTACTCAATCACATCAATATACTTGATAAGTGTATTGAGGTCAGGTTCGTTAATTACAACGAGATACGGTTGAAAAAGGGTCAGATTCAAAGAATCAAGGAGTCGTCTAAGTCATTGAATGCAACAATACCTCATGAATGTCAGAGAGAGACATGCTTAAAGTTGTCGTCAAAAGATGATCATATCTGCCCCGTACAAGAAATAGGTGCCAGTTTGGTCGTCAAGGTAAGCAATGGCAAGGAATCAGGAGGAACGCATAAAACATGCAGCAAGTCACAAGCACCAACTGTTCAGGTGCCAAGTTTCAACAATATACAGCATGTTGAGCATTCTGAACCTAATTATGCCAAACATGGGATGGAAAAGAGTGATAGCGATACCACTTCTGATTCATCCGATGTGAGTCATAATGGGGGAGAAAGTGTTCAAAATGCTAAACATCATGATAAGTGTCTTATGACTGCTTCTTTTAATAATTCAGATTCTAGGATTAAAGAGCTTGAAACGATTTTAGCTCAGCAATCCAAAGAACTTGAGGATGCCAAAATTGAATTTTCAAAGAAAGCGGAAAAATTTGAAACATATTTTGAAAAACTTGAAAAGTCAAACGTTGTTCTTGAATGAAAATTGGATCAAACTGTTCTAGATTCTAAAGCTGAAAAGGATAATCTTTTGAAACAAATTCAGTTACTAGAGTCTAATTTGGCATCCCAAGATAGATTGCTCAAAGAGAATGAGACTTTAAAATCTCAAGTCCAGGAAAAGGTTTTTGCTATAGCTGCGTTGAAAAACGAGTTAAGGAAAAATAGAGGACCTAGTGTGGACACTAAGCTTGAAAAACCATCAATCTTGGGGAAACCGCCTACAAATCAGTTCGTTAGACAACCGACCGCATTTAGATCCGAGAGACCACAATCCTCGAGACCGCGGTTTGCCTCCCAAGTTGATTTGGTTCATTTTCTTAGACCAGTCACTCCAGCAACTAGGTCCAATGTGATCAAAACAGCGTTAGCAAGATCTAATCAGATGAATGCCTCTAGTTTCCCTAAAAATACCAAGACCACGTCTAGAACTAGTTCAAATGACGTTTGCCATAAATCTAGTCTTAGGGAAGCTAAGCAAAAGACACATGTAAGAGATAGCAATGTCCAACCTAGTCAGATGCCTTCTAGATTACCCAACACTGCTAACCGTAGCATGGCGTCTCCTAGGAGCATCGATCAATCATCTAGGAATTACTTGGACATTAAATATGCTACTTGTAAAACATGTAGAAAATGTGTCTTTATGACAATTCATGATTCTTGTGTCAAGAAATTACTTGATGAAGTGAACTCCCGTGCTAGACTTAAGTCCCAGTGGATAGCTAACATCAAACCCTTTGGTAAAGTTTGGCGCCCCACTGGTAGAACTTTCACTCTTGTAGGAAATGAGTGCCCTTTAACTAGGATAGTCTCCGATTCTACTAAGACTACAAGGGAGGAAATTGATAAAGATGATACTTCACTTAAGCCTAAACTTAAGGTTTTCTATAAAAAGGAAACGTTTACCAGCTACGATAAGTGAATCATCTACTCAGGTTGTCTCTGACACAAGTAAAGCCAACTGTGAACCCCCACGTGCTTCTAAAATTGATATCGCTAACCCATGTCAGAGCATGCAAATTCCTAATGAGAATGCAGGTACCAAAGTTGATGTTCTAAAAGAACGAAGCGGTCCAATCGTTGTATACCGTTCAACTAAGGACACTCTTAGAGTTTGGTTGCTGAAGAAGCAGATATCGGAGAAACTAGTATCTCAGGGGATTCAAGGTTAAGCTTACCAAGAGGCTTATAGATAAATTTCAGTCTGTAACCTGTGCTTCAAATAAAGGAAAGTTTATCGCCGATGATAAACTTATCCTTACAACGAGAAATTAATTTTTCTCGGGCTTGAGCTTATAATAAAAACATTCGAAGTTTTTAAGCTCATGCACAATGACTTACAGTTAAATGTCAGACTGTAACTCGAACTTCAAATAAAGGAAAGTTTATCATTAATGATAACTTATCCTCATAACGAGAAATTCAATTTTCTCGGTCATGAGCTTGTCTTAAAACATTCGAAGTTTTAAGCTCAAAAAGGAAAGTGTATCTTTTAAATAAGAGAACTTTTCCTCATAACGAGAAATTAACCTTTCTCGGTCATGAGCTTTCCGTTAAAACAGTCAAAGTTTTCAAGCTCATGAAAAACGACTTCTAAGTAAATGTCAGCTTAGGACTCGTCCATCAGATAAAAGGAAAGTTTATCGCCGATGGTAACTTATCCTTAACAACGGGAAGTTTACAACTTCTCGGACTTGAGCTCGTTTTGTAAGATATTCAACATCTTAAGCTCAAGTAATTGTTTTTTAAAACTTGGAACACAATTTTTCAAGAATTTTTTCAAAAGATTTTTCTAAATCTTTCAAAATTGTGTGTTCAAAATGTTTTGATAAAAAGAGCATGTCTTCTGGAATCGATAATATTTACGAACCTAGAAATGTCATTCAATAATGACACGGGGTTGTAAATAAAGTTCGAGCAGAAGTTTAAATGTTTTTAAAACATGCTCCATATGGTTTGCTATTATTTCCGATAGTAACCCGTTTTTCACACTGAAGTCAAGCATTTCACCGGAAAGCTTTGACTTTAAAATCCGAAGTTATCAACTCCACAATCCGAAGTTCGTTGCAATTGATATCTACATACTAGACGATGCGACTAATCAAATGACGACTACAACTCTGTAAGTAGAACACGGGTCAACAATTGAGGGGGAGCAATTGTCAAGCGTTCAGACTCTTTGATGCCGAAAGTGCCAATGTTCACAAGTTGGTGTCAAGACAACGATATCAATTGTCCATGTGGCGTAAAGGAGAAGATAATTTTAGAAGTTACGAGGAAGACCAACATTCGTGAACAAGAACCATGTGCTTCTTTCATATGATGTTCTCCATCATTCAGGTCCAACCTCGTAATTTGCTAATTTTGTGAATACATTATCATAAATGATCTGTGCACGTGATAAATACCTTACACTTGTGTTTAAAAGGTATTTAATTTACGTTTCAAGTACACCCTCATTAATTTAAGGGGGAGCTTGTGTAATTCATGAAGATAATTGGATTTGCTTCTTCCCAAATTTTCTTAAAATGTTATTAAATCAACTGATATTAAAAACATTGATTGAGTTAATATTTTTAATATGGGAGAGAAAATGTGATTTAATATGAGAAATGATTAATCACAAATGGTTTGACTTAATGTGCTAGCTCATCCCGACATGTGCGAAATGTTTTCGGATATCGTGGCATATGTTAAGGGGGAGCAAAATGGATTTGCACTTCAAAATGGATTTCATGGTGACATACACTTACCCAAAACATCTCTATTCACGATGATGAAGATTGTGGTGACATAAGGATGGTAGGATAGGTTAAAGTCCAATGATTCCTCTAGAACCGGAGGAATCTTCCCAAGGACATTCCATAGCTAGAAATAGTAGTCCTTAGGAAAGATGGAGAAAGATTGTGAGCGTAGCTGAATGCCGACCAAGTACTTAAGTTAGCACTGGAACAATAACAACAAGGTGCTAGTGATGACGTATTGGTAAGCATTGAAGGGGTTGAAGAATGAAAAAGAATTGTAAAGATAAAGGGTGTAAAGAAAGAAGCCCTCCTTACAACGTAGGCAGAAACCGGGTCAATACATATGCTATTAAGATCATTGTTTAATGATTCTTGATATTGAAGACAGACATCATGGACCCAGTGATGCAATGCACAACCCATCTCAGCTAACTCAGATATCTCTCAAAAGATATTTGTTTTAATCACACGGAGACAACACATTATCTATTGATTTATTCACTCCGAATAAATTGGTATTGAAAAGGTGGCACTCCTCTCCAGCCTCCGATCACTAAAATCCAAAATGCACGATCGAGTCTAGAGCCATTTGAGATCATCAAATATCTCATTACGACACATTTTCATTATTCCTTGCTTGTTCACACAATGTGAAAAGTAAGAAAGATATTAAGAGTCCTACGCAAAATCTTCATGATCTTTCCTGAACATCCGAGTAATACGAAAGTATTTACAATGAAGATGGAAATCCTTCTTGAGCGAACGTCAAAAAGCTCATGGTAGGTGCTTGTGCGATTCTTTATGAATCAAACTTGTGATAACTGGAAAGAAACAGTGGTTTAAACTCTTAAATGAATTTAAACACGTTCCAAGCCTCTACGCAATATCTTAGTGATCTTGCCAGAACACTCATAGTGACACTCTATAGTGTTCACAGTGATGATGGAAATCCTTCTAGTGTTAACCTCAAACAGCACTTGGTAGGTAACTTGCAAGATTCTATACGAATCAAGCTCGTGACAACTGGAAAGCAACGATGGTGCGGTTCTTAATTGAACTTCACTTGTTCCAGGAACATGGATTGACGGCTTCAAATCATGCGGATAATATTATCCAAATGATTCACTCTTTACGTTCGCAGTCAGCTTTGGACGGTCGAGTAAAGAGAACGGGTTTACCCGCGAAATCTTGTCAATGAGGTTCTTTATTGAAACTACCTGCCACAAGTACGATATTTAATATCGTCCAACGGTCTTCACCGACCGGAGGTAAAATGCTACCGAATTAGAATGAAATGTTCAAGGCCATTTCATCCGTGTATATGGTTTGTTGCTAACTGTCTTATGCAGCGTAACAAGAAGGTGGCATTGCGGTGTATAATCCAGAAGAAGTCGTCACCACATGCTTATACTACATATACTTAGTACTTCAACAAATTCAAGAAAGTCTGAAGGTCAAGTCTTCCGCTGTATCAAACTCTGAAGCTTTCAAGAATTATAAAGGTATAAGTATGTGGAACATGAAGTCACGAAGAGGCGAATATCACAAGTGATGAATGCACAAGGTCAAGGCAAAGAAACATGCTCAAGACTAAAGTCAAAGATCTCATCAAGCATATTCACAAGAACAAGATCGAAGACTCAAGCATAGATGCTAGGTTTAAGATTTTGTAAAAAGATGTGACCTCCCTTAGGGGGAGATTGTTGGAAATACGTTTTTCCCAATAAAGTCTCGGTCACATCTTAGTTAGCATAGATCACGAGATATAGACTATTTAGAACTTTATCTCTTGGAGCGACCTCCCTTAGGGGGGAGATTGTTGGAAATACGTTTTACGTATTTATGAAGGATCGGTCGCTCCAACGATATATTAATGTAATGGGCTCGTGATATATTTAGTAAAGATATAGTCCATATAGCCCACATGTAGGGTGGGCTATATATACCCCTCCTAGCATGTTAGGAGGGGTTGGTGATTACATTTTACATCAATTCAATATTTACTTTCTCTCTCTACTCCTCTCTTTCTCTCCTTTCTCTCTCTACACCCTCATCTCCATTCATCTCCTTCTTATATTATTAATCAATCCATACATCAAATCCATCTAATCCATCATGTAGAATAAGCCAAGATTCCGTAGACCTTCACATGGTCTCCAGCATCTTAGTAGTCTGCATCGTAGGACTCGTCAGGGGTTCTATTTGGGAAACATAAACAATCACCTTCTGTCATGTTTAAGACAATTTTTATTTATTTGTTTATCAAACATGTAATCTGATTTAAATAACTCTTTATCTTATGCTCTATGGACTATATGCTATTGATCCACCCTAGTGACATCTCCGTGGTATCAGAGCATTAGTTATAGAGAACCAGATAACTTTTTAAATAAAATAAAAATAAAATGATTTTTCTTTTATTTAAAACTGGACTATAACTTATAAAAATCTTTTTGGGATTTTCTTTTGGGACCGTAATAGTTAAGCATATAGATCTTAGGGAATTTTATGCTATGTGAACTAAGTGTATATATTGTTACTAAACTTGATTATTAGTAATGTTTAGTGAAATATTGCTATGGAAAATGTTAGATATGCTAAACTTGAAAATTTTACACTACATAGTAAAATACTGAAACGAAAATATAGGTGATATTAAACCAAACCTCGCACTTACAAATTGATAAATGAACTTCTTAAATGATAACATATATATTATAAGTATTAATATATGTAACCTTAAAACATTATAATAATTGTTTAAAAGGGATATATTTCATAAAACATGTAATCTAAAATAATATTGTTCTTTGTTTGTAAGCTTATACTCACTTCAAACTTAAAATAATACTATTTCAGAGCATCATGACTCCGCCTACTGCACTTTCTACTCTTCTACCCGTAGTAGCTCCTACTCCAAATGTTTGTTCATCTCCACGATTGACGCAGTATGGATGGTTATCAGCCTCGGATTTAGAGGATGACCCAACTATCAAAGCTGTACTCTGAGAGGACCCTTTTCCTATCTCAGCATCAACTATACTGGCCACAACCTCTATGGAGGAGGACCAGGTTCTTCCTAGCGTACCATCTTCCGTGCGTCCATCCTTATCATTGGGCAATATCTCCGGGTCCGTACCCGTCTCCACTTATGAGACCAGGGAAGGCTCCGGGGCGAGACGTGTCGATTCCGTCTAGGCCCAAATTGCGGCACTGGCCGCACGCCAGGAGCAGGAGATATCGGACCTTCGCAGCCTAGTGATAGCCGGTCGACAAGGCCACACCGTCATCCATGATCGTATTGACTCTTTCTCCCGCACCAAGAGGAGAGAAGCCTAGGCCACTAAAGGTGTCCAGGCCAAGACTGATAAAGCATTGAAGTGGCTCATAGAGGAGAACTACCGTCTTCACCAGCGCATTCAGGTCATAGAGGGTCCTCAGCATCAGACCCATGCTGCTCTATCTGCTCAGGAGTAGTCGTTGTCTATTTTCTGTGATCTTGCAACCGTCCGACATGACGAGATTACTGCAGAGATGACTCATCTCCGAGGAGCCACCAATATACTCCGGATCCATTTGTTAACAGCATTCCATGTGCTTAAGGAGACCCGAGCGGCAATTCGAGCCTTACAGGGTTCCCGGAGAGCATCTGCAGCTCCATCAGCACCATCAGCACCGGCCTCATCTAGTGGACCATCTAAGCATGATTAATATAGATGTATTAAACTTCTTGTACATCATGACAAGCTTACGGGTTACATCCTGGCTATCATGATATAAGGCCTTCGTACTTCTATTTCTTTTCAAGCTTTTGGTGATGTATCCTTGTATTGTACTTTTCTTTTCGGGCATGTATTTTGGATATGATGTACTTAAGACAGTGTGTACCATTACCCAGGACAAGGCTAGCTAAGTCTTTGTCCCGGATTTGATATACTCGATGAATGTTTAATTCCTTACGGAAATTTGCATGTAATCACTCTCTTATGTTATATCTGTTGTGCAAAGTATTATATTATAAAATCCTTACAGGTTATCCAAATTTGTTATGAATTTTATGCATGAAATCATCTCTTGCAAATAATATAAAAACTGTACTAACGTTTGAACTAATAATTTCATTTTGTGTATGATTATAGACAAATGGTTATTACGCGATCAAACCCCAATAATGCAACTACTTCCAACACCACTAATACCAAAGTTCCTGAAGCTACTCATAATGTTATCGCTGCCCTACTCGGGGTGATGATTAGTGAAGGCATTACGATAGCTATGGCAGCCAGAGAAGCTAATGTGAACAATGATCCAAACCAAAACATGCGAAGAAACAACGTCAACAGGGGTTGCTCTTACCCCGACTTCTTAAAATGCAAACCCTCATACTACCGAGGGAAAGAAGGAGTTGTTGAATTGATACAGTGGTTTGAAAGACTAGAGACAGTTTTCCACATCAGCGGTTGTGCTGACGAGAACAGAGTTAAGTTTGCTACATGCACCCTACTCGAGAGCGCCCTTACTTGGTGGAACTCTGTGGTCGCCACCCTTGGACATGACACTGCTTATACTCTCACTTGGGCCAACCTCAAGGAGAGAACGACTGAGAAATACTGTCCCAGAGGAGAAATGAAGAAGTTGGAAGTCAAATTGTGGGATCTAAAGTGTAAGAACAATGATATCCTTTGGTACAACCAAAGATATCAAGAGTTAAGCTTGATGTGCACCAGAATGTTCCCTCTAAGGAGTGACAAGATTGAGAAGTATGTCAGCGGACTCCCTGACAACATCCATGACAGTGTGCTAGCTTCACGACCCACTACCTTGAAGGTGCTATGGAATTTGTGACTGAGCTGATCAACAAGCGAGCCCGCAATCTGTCCGAGAGGCAAACGGACAACAAGAGAAAATCCGATAAAAGCTCTCGTAGCCAGCACCAACGGCCTTCCAAAAAGCAAAACGTTGGGCAAGCCGATGACACTACTCCCACCACCCGTACCAAGAACTACTCAAGGACCAAGCCTAAGTGTTCAAAGTGCGACTATCATCATATTGCTAGAAAACGATGCAAGGGAAACCGAAACTCCGCAAGTGGAAGTAACCGTGGGCCAAAGAAGGTTGTAGTATGTTACGAGTATGAAACCCCTGGACATGTGAGACCTGATTGTCCTAAGTTGGCCAACTGGAAGAAAGACAACAAGGGAACTTCATCACAAGCATACATGGTTAGCAATGCCCAAACCAATCCAAATTCCAACATTGTCACCGGTACATTTCTACTAAACCAAAGATATGCATCTGTCCTATTTCACACCAGGGCAGATCGAAGCTTTATATCAATGGAATTTAGTAGAGTATTGGAAATTACTCCATCAGTTTTAGACTCCTACTATACTGTAGAACTAGCCGACGGAAGAATTGTAACAGTTGACACCATCCTTTGATGTTGTACCCTAAACCTCTCTAATCACCCGTTCAACATCGATTTGATCCCGGTAAGTCTGGGTAGCTTTGATGTCATCATTGGTATGGATTGGCTGTCAAAGTACCATGCAGTCATCTTATGTGATCAAAAACTGGTCCGTATACCTTAGGGAGATGAAACCTTGATTATACGAGGGGATCGTAACCTTGATATAATCAACACTAGACTTAGTGTCATTTCTTGCACCAAAGCACAAAGATACTTGACCAGAGGATGCCCTATTTTCCTAGCACACATCTCCAAAATCGAGGAAGAAGACAAACCCGAGGAGACACGAATCGAGGACGTGCCAATTGTCCGAGATTTTCCCGAAGTATTTCCTGATGAACTGCCAGGTATGCCCCCAGTGCGACAAATAGAATTCCAAATTGATTTGATTCCTGGGGCTGCACCTGTAGCTAAGGCTCCCTACCGGCTAGCACCTTCAGAATTGAAGGAACTAGCCAAACAACTCCAGGAACTATTAGAAAAAGGATTCATTAGGCCTAGCTCCTCTCCATAGGGAGCCCCTGTTCTGTTCGTCAAAAAGAAAGACAGCTCTTTTCAAATGTGTATCGACTACCGAGAATTGAATAAACTAACGGTGAAGAACCGCTATCCATTACCTCGCATCGATGACTTATTTGATCAACTCCAAGGATCAAGTGTGTATTCTAAGATTGATCTGAGTTCTGGTTACCATCAACTGAGAGTCCGGGAAGAAGATATTCCTAAGACAGCTTTCAGAACTCGTTACGGTCATTTCGAATTTCGAGTTATGCCTTTTGGGTTGACAAGCGCCCCGGAAATATTCATGGATCTCATGAACCGGGTGTGTAAACCCTATTTGGATAAATTCGTGATAGTCTTCATAGACGACATACTTGTCTACTCCAAGAACAAACAAGACCATGTTGAGCATCTGGCTCAACTATTGAAAGTACTCAAAGAAGAGCAGTTGTATGCAAAATTCTCCAAATGTGAGTTTTGGATACCCAGAGTCCATTTCCTAGGTCACGTCATTGACAGCGATGGCATTCACGTAGATCTTGTAAAGGTTGAGTCCGTTAAGAGTTGGACATCTCCCAAATCACCAACAGAGATCCGCCAATTCCTAGGCCTTGCCGGATACTATCGCCGATTCATCGAAGACTTCTCCAAGATAGCCAAACCAATGACCAAACTCACTCAGAAAGGAGTAAAATTTAATTGGGGAGAAAAGGAGGAATCAGCTTTTCAGTTGATAAAACAAAAGTTGTGTAGTGCGCCTCTCTTATCCTTGCCCGAGGGCAATGATGACTTTGAGGTATATTTTGATGCATCATATAAAGGATTGGGGGCAGTATTGATGCAAAGAAAGAAAGTAATTGCCAACGCTTCTAGGCAATTAAAGAAGCATGAGAAGAACCACACTACCCACGATTTAGAACTTGGAGTGGTAGTCTTTGCCTTAAAAATTTGGAGGCATTACCTTTACGGAACAAAATGTACAGTATACACCGACCACAAGAGTCTACAACATATATTAGATCAGAAAGAGCTTAATATGAGGCAGCGTCGTTGGATTGAACTGTTAAGCGATTACGATTGTGAAATCAAATACCATACAGGTAAAGCAAACGTAGTTGCTGATGCACTGAGTCGTAAAGATAAAGACCCACCCATGAGGGTTCGAGCCTTAACCATGACCATCAATCTGGATCTGCCCAAGCAAATCCTTGAAGCACAAACCCAAGCAGAGAAACCCGAAAACCTCTAGAAAGAAGACATAGGAGGAATGCTTCGAATCGACCTCTCTAAAGAGAAACTGGAACCAAAGGAGGACGAAACATTGTGCTTACACGGGAGGAGTTGGTTACCCCGTTATCGGAATTTGAGGGACATAATCATGAACGAGTCACATAAATCCAAATATTCAATACATCCAGGGTCGAAAAAGATGTATCAAGATATGAGGAAATTATATTGGTGGCCAAACATGAAGGCTGACATCGCCACTTACGTCTAGAAATGTTTGACATGCGCACGTGTCAAAACAGAACACCAAAGGTCATCCGGTTTACTGGTACAGCCTGAGATACCTGAATGGAAGTGGGAAAATATCACCATGGATTTCGTGACCAAACTCCCAAAATCATCACGTGGATATGATGCCATTTGGGTGATAGTCGACCGACTCACCAAGTTTGCTCATTTCATACCCATCAAGGAATCCGACTCCCTATCCAAGTTGGCAAGGACCTACCTTAAGGAAATTGTAACCAAACATGGAGTACCAGTCTTAATAATCTGTGACCAGGATAGCAGATTCACCTCCAACTTCTGGAGGGCTCTCCAACGAGCCTTGGGTACCCAACTGGATATGAGCACCGCCTATCATCCACAAACGGATGGTCAGAGTGAGTGAACCATCCAAACCCTATAGGACATGCTAAGGGCATGTGTAATTGATTTTGGAAATAGTTGGGTCGAGCATATACCTTTGGTTTAGTTTTCCTACAACAATAGCTATCACGCCAGTATCAAGGCCGCCCCTTTTGAAGCCCTTTATGGAAGGAAATGTCGCTCTCTTGTATGTTGGGCAGAGGTAGGTGAGTTCCAACTCACTGGGCCTGAATTGATTCAGGAGACTACAGACCGAATTGTCCTTATAAAACAGAGACTGCAAGCTGCTCGCGATCGACAAAAGAGCTACGCGGATCAAAAACGCAGACCCGTACAGTTCAAAATGGGAGATCACGTCATGCTAAAGGTATCACCATGGAAGGAGATTATACGATTTGGAAAGCGGGGAAAGTTAAATCCACGATATGTGGGTCCTTTGAAAGTGATAGCCAAGATCGGGGAAGTGGCATACCGTTTGGAACTGCCACCACAATTAAGTCGGATACACCCCACCTTCCATGTATCAAATCTGAAGAAGTGCTACGCCGAGGAACCTTTGGTTATGCCCTTAGAGGGGGTCCATATCGATGACCAACTCCAATACACGGAGACACCAGTGGAAACCATGGAAAGAACAACCAAGAAGTTAAAACGTAGCCGCATTCCGTTGATCAAAGTGCGATGGGACTCGAAGAGAGGCCCCGAGTACACTTGGGAACGAGAGGACATATTCAAAGCCAAGTACTGATAGTTGTAAAAATGCACTCGTTTAGGAAAACGAGGCAAAAGCGGTAAGTATTAAGTGTACGTTTAGGAAAACGTACACACTTATGACCCAAAATGGGGATCGTTCTCGAGGAGGTACGTGCGTTGTGTAAGGAATTGATTATGTTTGTGATTTTATTGAGAAGAAAAAGAAAATAGAAATAAGAAAGAAATGACGGTTACGAAGACGGATCGAGCTAAGACGAAAAAGCGTTCACGTAAAACCGTAAAAACTACAAAATTAAAAATTTTAAACCCTAAAAATTAATTAAAAGCTAAAATTAGTATAAAATAATATAAATAAGAATAAAAATCCAATAAAAATATTTTAAAACCTTTTATTAATTAAATATTCAATTTTAAATGCTAAATAAAGCCCTAAAACTAAATATAATTAATCAAAATTTCCAAAATATTATTTTATTGAACAAATAACTTACTTATATTATCTACAGACTAAAAAGTATTTTTCCTAATTTTTAAAACTATTTTTCTATTTTTAAATCACTTAAAACTATTTTTAAACTAAAATAATTATAAAAAATAATAAAATAATGCTAAAAATAATTTACCAATTTTAAAAATCGTAATTTACTCTAATAAACAGGAGAAAAATGAAAAAGATTGAAAAATATTAATTTTTCACTAAAAGACAAAACTGATTTAAATTAAACCCTAATTAATTTAAATTAATTCTAAAAAATGATTAAAAGATGATCAGTGAAAACTTTTTATACTAAAACTCTTAAAATGTTTTTCTCAATCTAAGAAAAATGTTGAAACTGAAAAATATGTATTTTTGGCACTAAATGCCAAAAACAGAAATAATAAAAGTATTTAAAATAACTATAAATCCTAAAAAATACCAAATGAAAGTAATAAAAATTCTATTTAAACAGAAAAATCAGAAATTAAATTAGAAAAATAATAAAACAAGTTTCAAGTCCTAAATCAAATTTTAGACCACAAAAGACAAAAAACCCTAATTCTGAAAGTGACATGTGCATGGACTTTTGTCCTTTTGCTTAGCAGTGGCAATAGATGTGCTACCAGTGGGAAAGGAGTTCCCACTGCTAGTGTAATTATAAGGTCAGTTGACCAAATGAGCTTAGGAAAGCTCAATGCTTGGATCTCTTTGGACAATTGGGCACCCCCACACCAATTGGGTTGTGGGGAGTCAGATAATGCAAAAAAACTAGCAATCACTTAGCAAGAATCAAGCACAAAATGCACACAAAGTTCTGACTAAGCTATGGGTAGGTCTGTGATGATTATGCGGATTCACTTTGCACAAAAACGACTTTCAAACTCTTAAATCTTGGACACAAAGCAATAACATGACATACAAACTAACATAAACCTTAAAGCAATCAATTATCCAACAATGAACAAGATTTGAGGCACCAATATTCAGAAAACAGTCACCTAAAGGCATTTTCTGATTTTTGCTATGTTTTCACCTTTTTTAGCATGCAACTTTGATTTAACACCTACCAAACTGAAAACTAAACTAGCATATAACCTAATGACCACCCTAAGAATGATTCTAAACAGGTTTTAACCCAAATTTTGGTCACAAATCTCAATTAAACAACTAATCCAAACACTCATTTATAAACTAGAAATGATATTTTTCAAACCAAATCTTAACAAATCACACTCAAACTGATTGAAACAACTTATAACATGCATATAAGACCCTAATCAGTAGAATCAAATCATTTAACAAGCCTATAACTAGTTCTTCACAAATTTCATGCAAAATCAACATAAACTGAAAACTGAAAAAGGAACAAGGCTTTTACCTTGTTGGACCTACATCCAGGCCCAACAATGGCTGCTAGCCATCTCCAAACAGGTCCGGACCTGTGCAGAACCTTGGACAAGCTCCAAGTGAATTTCCTGCTAAGATCAAATGAGCAAACAAAATATCCAAAAATCTGATTTTTCAAACCTTTAAAACCTTTTCAAAAACTTTTCTCAAATGTTTCTCTTCAAAAACACTTACACAAAACACAATTACAAACCATGAAAACCAAGTTTGGATCAATGTTTCACCAAGGATTACCCTTTTTCAGAAACTTTATTTCTGAAAATTCAAAACACAAAAATGTTTTGCACAATATTAATGGAACTCAGTATTCTAGCTTAAAAACATTTACCAACTTTTAATAAATCATAAAAGGAATTACATATAATCAAATACCAACTTTATATTGATTAAAAAGGGATTACAAAATTTTTGCTAGAAAAACTGGAACAAAGAATACATGGTACATGCACTATGTATTTATACTATCTAATAGAACTAACTAGAAGCTTGAAATAAAATAATACAATAAATCAAACCCTAAACCCTAATAGTCATGAAGATCCGAAAATGCCCTTGGGGTCTTGGTCAAAAATCGTCCATGTGATGATGCCAGTTGGAATAGATGTACTTGTGATGATCTTGGCTGTTTATTCAGTCTTTGGGAGCAAGAAATCAAGATGAGACGTTGGATGTGTCTTTTTGGGGTTTCGGTGTGAAAGAGACGGGGCAGGGGTGGTCCATAGAGGCCACATGGGTGTGTTGGGAAGGGTTTAAGTGAGTGGGTTTTGGTGAGGATAAGCTTAATTAACATTCTGCACAAGAAGGGGCAAAACCCCTTTGAATTATGGGTGATTGAGGCTGGGATTTTTTTAGGGTTTATCTGGGATTAAGGGGTGGTTAATCTGATTTGGGGGATTAAACGTTTTAAATAAATGTTAAGGAGGGAAAGTTTTGGGGTTTGACTGGAGTTGACCAGGTTTATTTAATAAACCTGGTGGGTGGGTTTGGGTTACGGGTTTGGGTAGGGTAAATGGGTATTTGGGTGACGTGTAATGGTGTGAGTGGATGGGTAAGTTTGGCTGTCTGGCAAAATCAGTCCCCCATCTCTCCTTCTTTCTTTATGTTGTAATAAACTGTAATACCAGTGAAAGTGCCGTATGATGCTAAGTTATTGTCTCAAGAGTTGTTAAGTATGAGCATCTCTCTTAAGTTGTGGCTCCCTTGTGGATGTGATATCCCGAGCCCAACGTCATTTATTTAATCCTATTTTACGGATATTTTTGAAATTTTTAAGAAATTTCATTTGCTATTTATTTGACGGTTTAAGTTGAAACCAACGTTTACGGTCGTAATTTAACGTTTGATGATTTAAGAAGAACCGATGACGACTACGATATCGACGGATGCCCAAAATTTATCTTTTATTATCGATTGATCGATATTTGAGTTTTTCGAGATTTTTATTTTTATTACGTGTTAAGTCGAGTTGGAACCATGTGTATATTCGTTTTGTGTGCGTTATAACCTTTGGAAAGTAATTTTTACAAATCCCGACATCCCGTAAATTTTCAAAACCAACTACTAGTCAATTCCCGCTACTAAGTTGTGTCGTTTAATTATAAGGCCAAAAGAATAACAAAATGGCAAAAGGGGTCCCTCAAACCTTACAAAAGGGGAGAAACTAAAAACACACAAACAAACACAACACAAAAAAAATTCTCTCCTTCCTCCTCCTCTCCCCTAGCCGTCGGCTTCCACCACTCCACCACCACTAAAAATTTTTCCAACTTGTTTTGATTGAATCCAAGTTTAGACCACATCCTAGTTTTCATTTGTAAGTGTTTTTATACAATCAATTTCAACATGCAATAACATTAGTTTTTCAAGAATCAAAGATTTTTCAAAAATATGTTTTAATCTAATTAAACTAGTGGGATGTTTAATTGGTGTATTGGTAATGCTAATTAATCCATAAAACATGATGGGGTTTATGTTCTTGGTCTTCCACAGCCCCAAAAAGCCACGAAAAATTGGGGTGTTTGGTGGGTTCAAGGTGTTTGATGAAATGTGTCATGGGTTTGTGTCTAGATTAATGTTTTGGGTGTGTTTGAATGGTTTAAACATATTGCATACTTGAATTAGGTTTTGATTTGGATTTGATGTTCATAGTGTTCTATACTGATTAGAGTGTTTGGGAATGATTATAAGTAATGGGTATAGGCTTAGGTAATGATAGAATGGTTTGGAATCAAGTTTTGGAATGATTTTGGAAGGGTGATTTTAGACCAGAATGTTTAGGGCCTATTTTCGTGGGTTTAACTTTTCAAACAGGTCATCAACATAGGATAGAGTTATAGAGCTTCGTCTTAGCTTCGTTTCGGTATAAAGTAGAGCTTACGAATCCAAACGAGTCAAAAGTTATGATATTTTGAAAGTTCGTGTACCGGGAGATGAGAATCAACATAATCCGAAATTATGTTTGGTTTTGGGTCAAATCCCGGGGACCATAGATAGAGTTTGGTAAATGTTTGAAAGTTGATTTTTTGGTCTCAAACCTGCACTTGTGAGTCTATTTTTAGACTTAGGTGTTGTATTGGTCAATGGTATATTTCAAATGGGTCAAATGAGTCCAATTTGGTCAAAGTGCAAAATCAGTCCGAAAAACATAGGTTTAGTAATGTGATGTGTAACGAGTCATAGAAGTGAAAACTTTTCATGGAAATAAATATGGGTTTTATACAGGTCATGATGTATTTTTGTGAATTTTCTTGAATTTTATACAAGTGCTTAAGTCGTAGAAAACCGCCCGTACTTTTGGTAAGTACCGGCAAATTTATAAAATGGATAGTAACTTTAATAACATTGATAAATGGTATACGTCTAGTAACAACTACTTGTTTGGTTCTGGCGTGAGTTTTCATAAGCATTAAGTGTTTTGATTTGCGTGTGTTTAGTACAATTATGTACGCGGTGTATTGATTTGGTTTTCGTACTTTGACTTTTAGGTCAAGTGTTTGATTTTCCCGGGCATCCACGTCGTCGGTGACATTTCTCGTTACGTCTTCACTAGAACCACTACTACTACGCCAGGTGAGTCTATAGCCTCGCTCTTTACTTATTTCAAATGATTTTACCCGCGAGGGGGATACATGCTATTTAAATGAAAATGAACATAAGTCATGAATGATTGTTGGACCCGAATGTTTCCTTGAAATTGTGTTGAATACCTAGTTGCAAAAGGCCCTAATTTCATGAACTATTAACTATTGTTTAATCCTAGTGTGGATTGAAAATAGCCGCTTATACAAATTGTAGTACTACGGGGCTGACGACCCAATGCTAGCCGAGAAGCTGTACGTTGAGTAAGTTCTGCGGGAGATTATTTTTGTATAAGAGATAAGGTATAATTGCAACTAATGCCTTTAGTAGGGGCACTGGTTTCATCTGAATCACGCCGGTAATTATTACGCGGGTGATTGAGTTAACGGATTAGTGTCATGAGCTTAAACACAATTGTCACATCCTTGAATAATAGATTGTGAGTACGACAATGCTATTTGAACGGTCATGATTGGTTTTAATACTTATGTTCAACTTATGATTTGATAAACCTATAGATTCGCTCAACCTTTGTGTTGACGATTTTAAGCATGTGTTTCAGGTAACCAGGATTGATAGCAGCGGAGCATGCGAGGATGGAAGTTGTTGTGGCTTGGCGGTCTACTTTGTTTTTCCTCTCTTATTTAACTTAAAACTCTTTTATATTATGTCATGTGAACGAAAGTGTACTTTTGGGTTGAGATTCAGTGGGGACCTAAACGCAAACTCTGTTTTGTATCATCTTGGGAATTGGAAAACTGTAGACTTTGATGTTCTAATCAATCTTTAATTTATGTTTAAACTTTTACGTCTCTTTGAGTCGTTTAATATAGCTTATGTGTGATGATAACTACGTAGCACCCAAATGTTGTAGTTCCGCTACGCATAGCATTTGTGGGGGTGTTATAGATTGGTATCAGAGCCATGAGTTATAGAGAACTAGGTCATTTTGAAAAATCCTAAACTATAACTTTTGGTGTCGTAAGAAATTGTCCAAGCACACAACTATCCTACATGGCTCCGATAAGATTTCTTTAGCATTGCTTTATATTTTAGATGTATCCCTCAAAACTGACATGAATTCTCTAGTATTTAGTAAGTAAATACTATGATATATATTGAGATATATTATTATGTACGTTGGGTACTTATCATCGCAATTTACAAACATTTATACGGATATCATATATGTTGCATGTATTTGGCATAACGGACTACATTGCATTACATGGCAACACCGCGTTGAAATCCTACGTGCAAGTAGGAATGATTTTATGTATAAATATGTATATACTATGGTATTTAAAGGCATTGCACGTGAAGCAATGGTCCTTGAGTGATTATCGTACATGTTATAATGCGGTTTTGTTGAGAATTCGTCCTCACCGCAAATTATCAATCTTGATAATTAATTTATTGATCGAATAACCGAGTAGGAACCTCGTTTGATACTCTATATACGTAAATAACGCCTCGTAACATATTATATATTGACTAGATCGATCTCGATTGTCGTTATCGCACCGTTATGTGTCATTTTTGGGACGCCTTCTTTTTGGATCGTAAATTACTTACGTATTACTTTATTTCCTTTATTCCTTATGGGTTTGATATATTAGTTCGCGTAACTATAACATAACCGAAGTATGATCAACGATGTGCACATCGTAGCGATGAATCATGTGTGTATATTATGAAACGTGGTTGAGGCGTGTTGCCATTTAATCGTTGTTTACTATTCTACTTGAATTTAGATATGCATTTTAAAATAGACTAGCGTTGTGATCAATCGCGATAACTTGAAATTTGGTTAGTTTGTGTTAATTTTGTGGTGTACGATTTCGAGACTCATCCGAGGCCGATAACAACACTTAGTTGACATACGTATTCTCGCTTCGTTTATTTCATTTTGTTTTTGTTTTTTCATTATTTTGAATTCGATATTATACATGACGAGGTCCGGCATTTGTGTGCGTTAAATAAGCATTAAACTTTGTTGATCGAATGATTTAAACATAAAGTGTTTTACATATTAAATAAATGGCGAATGAAACTTTTGGATAAAAATGACTGATGATGTGTCTTGTAACAAGTAAAAATAAGTGTAGAGAAGAAATGGACAAAGTGAAATTATTATTTTTTTCCTTCAACCTTGGTTGGTAAATTGTAATAAGTAATCTATATTACTCGTAAAATCCTTATTTTTATATATTAATAATTTGATACTAAAAACTTGTGATGGAACTGTCAAAATTTGTTTAATATAATTTGAAAAAGGAGTTTATAATAAAATTTATGATATGACTGTTGAGTATATGTAACTTGGATTTAGTATGAATTAATTTTCGGGTCAATGTAGCAAACTTTTGGCGTATCTTGTAATATAAAACATGATTAGAAGAATTGGTCATGTATTTTGGAGCTAAAAACTTTGTAAAATTTGGTTTTATTTTAAACATAAGTTTATGTTCACGTATGCATTGGTGTAAACTAGAACACGTTACTTGTTGTAGTGAATTAAATGGGATAAAATCAGAATATACACTATAAGTGAAAAATTCTAAAGCTTGAAATAAATTTTTAAACATTGATGGAACGTCATTGGAAATCATTTGTTTGTTTAATTGTCGTAATAAAGAATCACTATGCATAATTCGATGATGCTTGTTTAAAATCGTTTGAAAAATCTTTTATTTTATTCCGCTGAGACATGTGTTAATTTTAAAATCACTTGATAATGGGCTAATGATTAAAAGTTAAATTTTATATATCTTTGAATTATTGAAATAAGCATCTTAATTATTTATTATTTTATTATTATTATCGAGATTCAACTGTCGACTAAAATCAGTAATTTATCCGAAATAATACTACGTGAAACCACTTTAGCATCTGGGTCGAATTACGCGAATACTATTTAATAAATCAGTTTTAAGGAAGACATGTGTATAATAAAAAGTCAAGGTTAATTTTAAGAGTCAATTTGGACTAGTTTGAGTCGTGTTGGATACGTGTATATACGTAATAAGATAACTTGTAATAATAATAACGTGAAACTTTGAAAATTCTTACTATGTACGTTTTTGGTACTTAAGATATGAACATTAACGAGATTTTGACACAAGTATGGAGATTTTCAAAACTAATGATTTTACCAGTTATAATAACCGAGTCACCGAATCAACTAATGTTAGAAATTTTCTTGCAACTATAATTTTTTTAGAAATAAAAACTTTGTACAGATTGAAACATGAAAGGTCTGAAATCTTTAATGGGGTAACACGAATTAAAAATGTGTAAATGTTCGGTTTTACAATGTACCAGGTAACATTAATTAGAAAATGAAAATGGATTACCCAACACACGCCTATTTGTATTATTTTCTTAAGACGTAATGTTTTGAGTCACGATGGTTCGATCGTACGACATCCCTTCTTTGATTTTGCGAGTCTATATCTGAGTTTGGGTAGTAATGGGATTGTTCATTTAATATGGTCTATGGTATGAAACCATTATTATTATATCTATTTTTGGATTGCTACTTCGCTAGTACTTGATGATGAGGGTATGTCATCCGGTATATTTTGTCATGTTCATGGACGTTGTGACTTCACTTTTTACAGTTAATGGAACCTAAAATTCTGTATTTACTTGAATGATGCTATAAATCTTCATTAAATTAGTTATTTATTTATATTGAACAAAAGCAAGGAGACGAAGCCGCTTTATCAAATTGTAGAGGTGAAAGAACTCGATCTTCCTGGTGAAATTGTTTCTATTTAACCAAGTGATTATTCTTCTCTCCCCGTATACCCTTGGTGGAATGTGTGTGCAACTCGAGACGATGGAAATTATGATCGTTGTTTTATTTTTGACGCTTGTGTTGATATTCAATTTTTACTCCATGTATTCGTAGATCGCTGTTGTTATCCCGAGACTTTTGTCATATATTGGAAGTATTTTCGTTTCTGATGTAGTTAATTTTAGCTGGCAATTATATTGCTCGTTTACCTCGTTCGATCCCATTGATTTTTGATTTTATTACTTGATGTGCTTGCAATGATCTTTAATTTTGAACCACCTTACCGTTATTTTGTGAATAGTCTATTTTGAAAATATGTATGAGTGTGTTAAATGGTTCGTTCAATCAAATGCAAATAGTGTTAATTTATTTATTTAATGATTTATTTATTTTCCTTATAAACAGGCAAAGCAAAAATATGTTTCCAAAGTGGACGAAAAATGTTTGATGTGTTTCTTAAAACGATAGTGACAATATTTTCCCATTTCAAATTCCATTTCAAATGATTTAATTATTTTGAAGTTTAGGTCGAAAACTTTCATAGTCATCTTCGGTGTGTCATAATAATGTTTGTGTTGTCACTCGATCCTCAATTATGCACAGCTTAGCTAACTATGCATAATTCGGGAAGAGTCCTATTTTGTTAATTGTCGTTGCTTGATCCTTAAGTATGCATGATCTAGCTAATTATGCATAGTTTAGGAAGGGCACTATCATGTCAAACAAATTGGTCATCTTGAAACTTGTAGTGTTTTTGATAGATGTTTGGATGAGAACGTTTCTTTTTAAAATGGTGGATCATTTTTGCAAGTAGTCGTAATTTCTTTGATTCTTAAAGAAAATTTTTGAATTTTCTTTTGTTCTTTGAAATCTTTTCTTTCATTTTGTGTTGACTTAGTAAGTCACATTGACCGAGTAATTTTGGAAAATGTTTTATGTGTTGAATGTAACATGCGAATTTCATCGGAATCACTAGGGTGTTGATTAAATACCTAAGGGGCTCGTATCGACACTGAGAAGAGTTTTTAACAAAAATAGAAGACTGCCGAAGTAGAGGAACTCCGAGTTCGAATAACTCCGAGGAAAATAAAGAAGACTTCTCCTGCATCAAACATATCGTACCTTATTTATTTTCTTTTCTCGTTCTTTTGATATGTTTAACGACACGCGATAAACTGTTGAAGTTTACCAACTGTGCATCGGTAGTTGGAAGACAATTCCATTGTTGTCTTCGTTTATTTAAGTGAGGAATCCTCTTTTCTTGACTCAACCATCCTTGATTATCGATGGTTAAACGATAGATAGCCATAGTTGATGTTTTGGTGGTGAACCCTTGTCTTTTATGTGTTTATGTTGTATGTGATCTGGTCAAGTGATCGTAAGTTGTGAGAACTTGAGACGACATTGTCCAATGAAGTCCGATCATGAAGAACACATGCCATGTAATATATTATTTTTTTTACTGTGAACGATGATGCTTATTGAGCTTTTAACCACGTTTGAGACGAAAGTGAGATGGTGTTCTTGTAATATCTTTTGGGTATGGATCCGTGTGTGAGCACCCTACGATGACATATGTATGTATTTTATTTTATTTTATTTTCTTTTTGGATATGCATCCATAGCTAGCAAGCTCGTGAACCTTCTTTAACTTGCAATTTTCTTTTTGACTGGACTCGTCTGAGAATCATCACAGATATCCTTATTTTATCCTGGCTGGGTTGATTAGCAAGCATGAGTTAACTCGATTGAACTGATTGACTTGGGATGGTTTGGCTATTTTGCAAACAAGCCGTAATGTGGTTGTATGTGTTTTATTATGGCTTTTGTGTTTGATTGGTTTGTGATGTTTTCGAGAGAGTTATGTATACGTCGGATGATTCCGTATCGATGAATTCGTTTTTGACGAACTAGGGTTGTATGTACGTAATATTGCGATAAGGTGACTTTGTACGACTAGTAATAATTATTTCGTCTTGTATATTCTGAACGTTTTCGATGGGGTTATGTGTGACCCGTGCGATCTTATTTTGTGAGTAGTTGTTTTTATGAGATGATGAACCAAGTGAAAGTACGATTCGAAAGTTGGAAGACGTGCTCTGAGCGTGTGTGATTGATTTTGATAGTTGTTGAGATCAACACTTGTCGTTGGTAGTATCTTTGTACAACGACTTTTACCTTGTTATCATTGAAGTTGTAGCATTTGAAGAATTATGTTGATAAAAATGTAGATCACCAGTTGAGTGGAATGGAATAGGAAAAATTCAGTTGAATGGACTTGAGATGATTTGAGAGACTACGAAAGAGATGGTGTAGATTAAGAATTATTTGCTAACCGCGAGAAGCTGTGGAAAGAGATGTGTTGATACCTGTGGGAAGAATTTTGGGAAATTTAAGAGGAGATCATGGATCAAGATGGTAAGAGATGGAAGCAAGGTATAACACTCATTGTGAAGGTGTGATGGAACCCGAGACGTGAACCGAAGTCCACATTGGAATGCGAATACCTCTTTAGTAAGAAGTATCCTCATCTTTCTAGTAGTACAAAATGCGAGTATAAGAACCGGAGAGCGCCGGGACGTCGCTCCCTTAAGGAGGGGAGGATGTAATACCAGTGAAAGTGTCGTATGATGCTAAGTTATTGTCTCAAGAGTTGTTCAGTATGAGCATCTCTCTTAAGTTGTGGCTCCCTTGTGGATGTGATATCCCGAGCCCAACGTCATTTATTTAATCCTATTTTACGGATATTTTTGAAATTTTTAAGAAATTTCATTTGCTATTTATTTGACGGTTCAAGTTGAAACCAACGTTTACGGTCGTAATTTAACGTTTGATGATTTAAGAAGAACCGATGACGACTACGATATCGACGGATGCCCAAAATTTATCTTTTATTATCGATTGATCGATATTTGAGTTTTTCGAGATTTTTATTTTTATTACGTGTTAAGTCGAGTCGGAACCATCTGTATATTCGTTTTGTGTGCGTTATAACCTTTGGAAAGTAATTTTTACAAATCCCGACATCCCATAAATTTTCAAAACCAACTACTAGTCAATTCCCGCTACTAAGTTGTGTCGTTTAATTATAAGGCCAAAAGAATAACAAAATGGCAAAAGGGGTCCCTCAAACCTTATAAAAGGGGAGAAACTAAAAACACACAAACAAACACAACACAAAAAATTTTCTCTCCTTCCTCCTCCTCTCCCCTAGCCGTCGGCTTCCACCACTCCACCACCACCAAAAATTTTTCCAACTTGTTTTGATTGAATCCAAGTTTAGACCACATCCTAGTTTTCATTTGTAAGTGTTTTTATACAATCAATTTCAACATGCAATAACATTAGTTTTTCAAGAATCAAAGATTTTTCAAAAACATGTTTTAATCTAATTAAACTAGTGGGATGTTTAATTGGTGTATTGGTAATGCTAATTAATCCATAAAACATGATGGGGTTTATGTTCTTGGTCTTCCACAGCCCCAAAAAGCCACAAAAAATTTGGGTGTTTGGTGGGTTCAAGGTGTTTGATGAAATGTGTCATGGGTTTGTGTCTAGATTGATGTTTTGGGTGTGTTTGAATGGTTTAAACATATTGCATGCTTGAATTAGTCTTTAGGTTTTGATTTGGATTTGATGTTCATAGTGTTCTATACTGATTAGAGTGTTCGGGAATGATTATAAGTAATGGGTATAGGCTTAGGTAATGATAGAATGGTTTGGAATCAAGTTTTGGAATGATTTTGGAAGGGTGATTTTAGACCAGAATGTTTAGGGCCTATTTTCGTGGGTTTAACTTTTCAAACAGGTCATCAACATAGGATAGAGTTATAGAGCTTCGTCTTAGCTTCGTTTCGGTATAAAGTAGAGCTTACGACTCCAAACGAGTCAAAAGTTATGATATTTTGAAAGTTCGTGTACCGGGAGATGAGAATCAACATAATCCGAAATTATGTTTGGTTTTGGGTCAAATCCCGAGGACCATAGATAGAGTTTGGTAAATGTTTGAAAGTTGATTTTTTGGTCTCAAACCTGCACTTGTGAGTCTATTTTTAGACTTAGGTGTTGTATTGGTCAATGGTATATTTCAAATGGGTCAAATGAGTCCAATTTGGTCAAAGTGCAAAATCAGTCCGAAAAACGTAGGTTTAGTAATGTGATGTGTAACGAGTCATAGAAGTGAAAACTTTTCATGGAAATAAATATGGGTTTTATACAGGTCATGAGGTATTTTTGTGAATTTTCTTGAATTTTATACAAGTGCTTAAGTCGTAGAAAACAGTCCGTACTTTTGGTAAGTACCGGCAAATTTATAAAATGGATAGTAACTTTAATAACATTGATAAATGGTATAAGTCTAGTAACAACTACTTGTTTGGTTCTGGCGTGAGTTTTCATAAGCATTAAGTGTTTCGATTTGCGTGTGTTTAGTACAATTATGTACGCGGTGTATTGATTTGGTTTTCGTACTTTGACTTTCAGGTCAAGTGTTTGATTTTCCCGGGCATCCACGTCGTCGGTGACATTTCTCGTTACGTCTTCACTAGAACCACTACTACTACGCCAGGTGAGTCTATAGCCTCGCTCTTTACTTATTTCAAATGATTTTACCCGCGAGGGGGATACATGCTATTTAAATGAAAATGAACATAAGTCATGAATGATTGTTGGACCCGAATGTTGCCTCGAAATTGTGTTGAGTACCTAGTTGCAAAAGGCCCTAATTTCATGAACTATTAACTATTGTTTAATCCTAGTGTGGGTTGAAAATAGCCGCTTATACAAATTGTAGTACTACGGGGCTGACGACCCAATGCTAGCCGAGAAGCTGTACGTTGAGTAAGTTCTGCGGGAGATTATTTTTGTATAAGAGATAAGGTATAATTGCAACTGATGCCTTTAGTAGGGGCACTGGTTTCATCTGAATCACGCCGGTAATTATTACGCGGGTGATTGAGTTAACGGATTAGTGTCATGAGCTTAAACACAATTGTCACATCCTTGAATAATAGATTGTGAGTACGACAATGCTATTTGAACGGTCATGATTGGTTTTAATACTTATGTTCAACTTATGATTTGATAAACCTATAGATTCGCTCAACCTTTGTGTTGACGATTTTAAGCATGTGTTTCAGGTAACCAGGATTGATAGCAGCGGAGCATGCGAGGATGGAAGTTGTTGTGGCTTGGCGGTCTACTTTGTTTTTCCTCCCTTATTTAACTTAAAACTCTTTTATATTATGTCATGTGAACGAAAGTGTACTTTTGGGTTGAGATTCAGTGGGGACCTAAACGCAAACTCTGTTTTGTATCATCTTGGGAATTGGAAAACTGTAGACTTTGATGTTTTAATCAATCTTTAATTTATGTTTAAACTTGTACGTCTCTTTGAGTCGTTTAATATAGCTTATGTGTGATGATAACTAGGTAGCACCCAAATGTTGTAGTTCCGCTGGGCATAGCATTTGTGGGGGTGTTATATAAACAGCAACACTTCTATTTCCCTTTATAATATCTTTGGCAGTTTGACACTTTTGGCACAGAAACTTTATAAACTTGAAACAAGGACTTCAAATGCAATACTTGGATTCTTCAAGGGCCATTCTTGTAATATCTTGATAATTTAGGGACCCAAATGCAATAAATGAGTTTTGCAAGGGTATAAATTGCCAAGTCTTCAGAAATGAGGGACCAATGTTGACAATCTTCAATTCTTCAAGGTCATTTTTGGAAATTCTAAATTCGGGCCCGGTTCATTGTGCGGCTTCGTTTCCCGTGTTCGTTTTTGAATGATTCTTGTGATCTTTTTGTCCTTTCCTCAATATCCGTACCTAAAATACACAAGCAACAAACACGAGCATATATTTGGCAGTTTTAATGATATTTTATGCATTTTAAGCCCGATTTGGACGATGAGACTATGTATAAAAGCAGTCTCATCACTCCTCCATACTAAACCATTGTCGTGCCCTCACGCAATGCTAGAATAAAGTATCGTAGCACCTCCAAAATTCATTTTTATTCACTTTATGGAAATGAAAAACTAGCTATACTACTACTATTACTACTACTACTTGTGTTTTAGACATAATGTATGATTTTCATCGCAAAATGGGACGTTTAGGTTCATAGAATAAGAACACGTGAATGCTTCGTTAGAAATAATTTCATCGTCCTTGATTTTCACCTCAATTCCATGCCAAGCGTGCAACGAGATCATTGTCATTATAAGTTAGTAATACTAACACTACTCATATGCCCTAATCACGTACTCATCCTCCCATTATTCCTAAGTTGTATCTCTTATATTTTATTTTGTCTTGAATGTTTCACGAGGATACATTGTTGACTTATGCGATAATAGAGATTTAGGTCTAAAAATAGAGTCCTAACGGTGTAACTAATACCATCAAATCAATAACCCCTCCTAATAGACAACGATGTCAAAAAATTAAGTTGACAAGAAGAATCTATAAACACGGTTTTATAACGGTTTTGAACATGAGACTTATTACCAAGACTTTTATACGCCCCCTAACAGAAGGGCCTTATTATCCTTGGTTTACCTCCATCTTTTATTCAACTTCTCCATGAAGTTTTTATTATGACTTCGGTCTTGCCTTGCCTTTTATTATCCGCCTCATCGGTGGTTTTATTAGCCAAAGACGTATATCCTCACGCTAAAGCGAATTTTGGATCTTTAAAGCTTCGAAGATTAAGGCTTGATTCACTTTCAATTTTGCATAGATTTTAGGCCTTGTGGGGCTTCAAATTGTTTGCTCGATTTAGGTGAGCACTTGAAATCTTATTATTAGGTGAAGCTTTCGATTATTCGGGTGCCAATACTTCAAAACCGTGACGCTGGCGATACCTTAATGTCTTCCCAATTTAATTACACGGAAGCTACTAGAAAAGACTAGAAACCCAACAATCCTAACTAAACTGCTAAGTCAATATTTATTAAGCAAAAAGTATTTACATGCGAAGGGAGAATAAGCAAATAACGAGAACACATGAGTTTTTGAAAGAATACGAGTACTCTACGTTTAGCATAGTAACTTATAATTAACTCTATCATTTCTCGTCCTCATTTAAGAGACTTAGCCTAATGTGTAGTTAAGGAATCAAAGCTAAGTGCTCAACACGCACGGTTGAGTCAAAAATTACTCTTATTCTCGCCATCGGAAAATCTACATTCGTGTCTTCAAACACTTATAAAACATGAGAAAAAAAAATTAAATATGGCCATTTTTAGCCTTATTTTCCAACAAAGCGATAAACAAAAAGATAAACTTTGGAAAACGTGAAGGTTTGGCAAGGCAAGTATCTATTCACCCCCCCATACTAAAGTTAAACATTGTCCTCAATGTTTCGAGTCTAGGGGTGCAAACACCCCCATACTAGAGACGTAGTCGAATGCCTAATCTAGCATGGAAAGGGTGTAACCAATAAATTAATAGCCGTTTATGAAGTGTGCTATAAACCTAAGGTTAGAACATCAAAAGGATATATCATTTGGATATTGAGAAAGTCTTCAAAGCAAACGATCGAGTGCTCCCATAAAACGAACACGAGAGGCTCCAATCGTGAAGATCATGATCTAAAAACCACAATGCACAAACAACCACGGAACAAAGGTTGGAAGGGCACAAATCCCCTCACATTAAACTAATTAGAAAGCACTAATATGTACATGGATAAGCATGGGTCTCCCCCACGAGGCACCTCGTTTTTGATAACCGAGTCAAAAGCTCGACTCGAATCCCCATAAATGTGATCATTTAGGGATAATCATGGTGTGGTCAATTTTTGGTGGGGCTTACATGATAAACAAGGCCCAAAAACAACCGGTATTAAGGACTAAGTCCTTTGATGGTGCAAAATACCGGGATCAAAGATGGCGTTCTCGTTTTCATTGGAAAAACAAATCAACGCCACTCCATCATGAGTCAACAAAAACTCAAAGAGTTTCAAGAAAATAGATGAGAAGAAATAGAAGGGTGGGACAATGGGTAAGTCATGAAAACATTGAGCTACTCGAGGTAGACTCGCACCAATCAAATGAAAAGATTTTCCATTTATTGCATCGGTGGAAGACCGAGATTTCCCTATATAAGCAATTCCGGGATCAAATATCTCGTCCTCGGTGGAGAAACGGGAGGGAACATAAGGGGATTCCCCCATACTAGGTCCACACAAAGCATCGTCAAAAGGAGAAGACGAGCTTGTAGTACTCAAAACACGTAGTGATGACGGAGTTAGAGTTGTAGAAAAATCTTTTAAATTCAATTCAAAATCTTTTCCTTTTTCATCTTTTAAACTCTCCTTGTGAAAACCCGACTTAATTATGTCAAAAATATTTGGTGTTTCTAAAGCAATGTTAGTCACACTAAAAATTGTCACATTTGAAAACCGTTTTGGCAAAGGTGGTGGTAAGTTCTCAAAACGTTTGTCAACAAAGAAAACTTCCCCATCGGGATCAACATATTCATTATCCGAAGAATCACTCGAGATTGGAACCGTAGGATTAACACTCTTAACCTCCACCGGTGGAGGGGACGGAACTTCATTTTTCTCAACAACTTCTAAAACTCTATTTGAAATTCTTTTGCAAATGTTTTTTATGGGATTGACATTGTACAAAGACGTGATCGAATATACATGAGAAAGTGTGGAGTTTTGAGTTGCATTAATGACGAGTTCTTCCTCATTGAAACGAAGAGTGATTTTTCTTGCATGCACATCGATAAGTGCTCTCGAGGTATCCAAAAAAGATCGACCTAAAATTAACGGAACTTTAGGATCGATGGGAATGTCAACAACAATAAAGTCTACGGGATAGTAGAACTTTCCAACTTTCACAAAGACGTCCTCGGCAACTCCACAAGCTAGAATCGTAGAATGATCGGCCATCTCGATTGACATTCTTAAAGGAGTGAGATTTGGAAGATTGAGCGATTTAAAAATTTCAAGAGGCATCAAATTAATACTAGCACCAAGATCGGCCAAGGCGTAGCATTCTTCCATGTCTTGTATAGCACATGGGATTAAAAACTTGCCGGGATCACCGACTTTTTGAGGTATGCGGCTTAGAAAAACCGATGAATAACTAGACGATTTTTGCAATTTCTCTTTGTTATTCAACATACTTTTGAAGTTCGCGGCAAATCGAGGCATCATGACTAAGGCGTCGGCAAAACTTATATTAAAATGCAAGTCACGAAACATTTTCATAAAAAGTTCAAATTGATAATTATTTCGTTCTTGTGCCTTTTCCTTGTCTCGTCTTGAAGGGTATGGTAAAGGTGGTGTGGGTTGGGGCATAGGCATAGGCATCGGCCTTGGAATCTCGGGTTTCATGATTGGTATTGGTTCAACCGTAGGTGTGGTTTGAGCGGTACTTCGTGGGCTTGGAATTTGCTCCTTTTCAACCACCACCTCGGGTTCTTTCTCTTTTTCCTTCTCCATAGAAGTACTTGGACGAGAAATGGGTTCTTTGAAATTTTTACCACTACGAGTAGTAATAACCTTCAATTCTCCTTTCGGGTTCACGATGGTGTCACTAGGAAGACCACCCGAAGAAGAGGGCTTACACATGATAGCTTCAAACATTTTGCCCATACGGTCTTCAAACTTAGATTGCCTAGCATCCGCTTTTAACAACTCTTGCTTAATCTCATGTTGACCTTGCTCCATTTTTTGTTGATTTTGTTGGAGTCTTTGAACATTTCCTTCCATTTTATTAGCATGAGTTTTAAGTTCATTAGCAAGTTCGTTTTTAAGCTCGTTTTTCAACTCGGATCTTAAGCTAACCATTTCACGTTGCATGTTATCAAACTTAGCATCGTTTGCTTTTGCATAATTCAAAAACTCTCCTTGAAGATTTTTGGTGTGATCGTTTTGAAAACCTTGTGTCGTAGTTTGAAAATCACGGTTTTGGTTTTGGTTTGAAATTTGCCCATTTCCACTTTATTAATTACCCTTGTTGTAATTCCTTTGATTGCCTTGATAATTACCACCTTGGTTGTTGTTTCGATAGTTATTAGCATTTTGATTTGGTGGAGCTTGATTTTGGCGGGAACCTTGACCGCTTTGGTTATAAGTTCCCGTGGCTACATAAGCACTCGAAGTGTTACCATCCGCGGTAATGCACTCGGAAAGATCATGAGCTCCACCACACGACAAACAACTCTTAGCAACCGCTTTAACCGAAGCGGAATTTGAAGCTTCTTGAGCTTTCCAATGGGACATAAGGTTAGCAAATCTATCAAAAAACCGATTTTCTTCATTTGCTTCATCATGTAAGGCATTGATGCTACGAGACGATGACGAGCCCATTTTGGCAACACTCGGTGTGTTACGAGGGCTATAAACCTTAGACCTATTCTCAATTATGACCAAAGCTTCCTCGACCGTTTTACACAAAAAATTACCACCCGCGGCGGCATTTAAATAATCTCTTTCATGATCGTTAAGTCCATTGTAAAACGTGTCAATTTGGTGCAAGTCGGAAAAACCGTGATGAGGACATTCATGTAACATCTCCTTAAACCTATTCCAAGCCGTTGAAAAACTTTCATTTGATTCTTGTGAAAATTTAGAAATCTCGTTTTTCAAATGCGTAGTCTTAGAGGGCGGAAAAATTGGTTCACGAATTTCGAAACGAGATCCTTCCACGTCAATATAGAATTGGGTGGCTCTTTCTCTAACCAAATTTTAGCGGGCCCCGCTAAGTAATACGGAAAAAGCATCATCTTAATCGAGTCATTCAAGACATCCTTGAATTTGCAAGTGGCGGTAAGACGATTGAATTGGCGGATATGGTTGTGGGGATTGTCCTTCTCATCACCACAGAATTTGTTGTTTTGGATCATCGACAACAAACCCGTTTTCACCTCAAAATTCTCCGCAAGGATAGCGGGAATCACAATAGCTTCTCCATAACCCTCGGTGGGTGCTTGAAGTAACTCCATCATAGTTCGATTTGCCATGGTTGGTGCTTCTCGTACAATGGGTTCGTCAATAGGAGACTCCTCACTAGAATGAGTTGGAGTGGGAGTTTTGTTCTTTCGTCTACGTGCACGTTTTGCTTGATTTCGAGTTAGCATAAACGTCACGTACAACGTGGAGACGAGCAAAGAAGATTCTTTTTGGTGTTTTTAATTTTCAATTTTTTTGTGGTTTTGATGGTATTAACTTTTTTGGAAATTGGTGAATGTGTTAAGTAGACAAAAATCTACAAATCTCCTCCTTAATCAAATCTCTCGATTAAAGAAGCCTCAAGGAATGAAAACGATCACATGAAGTGAACGCCTTCGATGACTTTAGAACGATGGTGTAACACCAAATCGTTCAAGAGGGTTTAATCAATAGAAACCAAGAAAATATATATGATATGTAATAATACTTTGGGCGGCAAAACCCTCGATTCACTCTCAAAATCAAATACTCACAAGCAAGCGGAGGAAACGAGGCGGCGCTAAGCACTTAAGAGCCTTTTTCCTTTAGGTCGTGAAATACAACCGCCTTATACCCACCTTATAGTTTGTATTTTTCAAAATCGAGCTTCACGAAAGTATTTATCTATTTTTGCCTTTTTTCTTTGGTTTGAGATTCGAATACAATGATTGGGTAATGACCTCCCAAGTCAAGGTTGTGATTTCTCACGTATTTGGAGTACTTGTGGATTTATTGTTCTACGTATACAATATAGTAATAGTATTCACACAAAAACCGAAAAACGATAATACGTATTAGTAGAGTGCAACTAATACAAATACTAATTATGGCTATATAAAAACAACAATTGTTCAAATCAAAACACAACACGCCTCCCCGGCAGCGGCGCCAAAATGATAGTTGTAAAAATGCACTCGTTTAGGAAAACGAGGCAAAAGCGGTAAGTATTAAGTGTACGTTTAGGAAAACGTACACACTTATGACCCAAAATAGGGATCGTTCTCGAGGAGGCACGTGCGTTGTGTAATGAATTGATTATGTTTGTGATTTTATTGAGAAGAAAAAGAAAATAGAAATAAGAAAGAAATGACGGTTACGAAGACGGATCGAGCTAAGACGAAAAAGCGTTCACGTCAAACCGTAAAAACTACAAAATTGAAAATTTTAAACCCTAAAAATTAATTAAAAGCTAAAAGTAGTCTAAAATAATATAAATAAGAATAAAAATCCAATAAAAATATTTTAAAACCTTTTATTAATTAAATATTCAATTTTAAATGCTAATTAAAGCCCTAAAATTAAATATAATTAATCAAAATGTCCAAAATATTATTTTATTGAACAAATAACTTACTTATATTATCTACAGACTAAAAAGTATTTTTCCTAATTTTTAAAACTATTTTTCTATTTTTAAATCACTTAAAACTATTTTTAAACTAAAATAATTATAAAAAATAATAAAATAATGCTAAAAATAATTTACCAATTTTAAAAATCCTAAATTACTCTAATAAACAGGAAAAAATGAAAAAGATTGAAAAATATTAAATTTTTCACTAAAAGACAAAACTGATTTAAGTTAAACCCTAATTAACTTAAATTAATTCTAAAAAATGATTAAAAGATGAACAGTGAAAACTTTTTACACTAAAACTCTTAAAATGTTTTTCTCAATCTAAGAAAAATGTTGAAACTGAAAAATATGTATTTTTGGCACTAAATGCCAAAAACAGAAATAATAAAAGTATTTAAAATAGCTATAAATCCTAAAAAATACCAAATGAACAGTAATAAAAATTCTATTTAAACAGAAAAATCAGAAATTAAATTAGAAAAATAATAAAACGAGTTTCAAGTCCTAAATCAAATTTTAGACCACAAAAGACAAAAAACCCTAATTCTGAAAGTGACATGTGCATGGACTTTTGTCCTTTTGCTTAGCAGTGGCAACAGATGTGCTACCAGTGGGAAAGGAGTTCCCACTGCTAGTGTAATTATAAGGTCAGTTGACCAAATGAGCTTAGGAAAGCTCAATGCTTGGATCTCTTTGGACAATTGGGCACCCCACACCAATTGGGTTGTGGGGAGTCAGATAATGCACAAAAACTAGCAATCACTTAGCAAGAATCAAGCACAAAATGCACACAAAGTTCTGATTAAGCTATGGGTAGGTCTGTGATGATTATGCTGATTCACTTTGCACAAAAAACGACTTTCAAACTCTTAAATCTTGGACATAAAGCAATAACATGACATACAAACTAACATAAACCTTAAAGCAATCAATTAACCAGCAATGAACAAGATTTGAGGCACCAATATTCAGAAAACAGTCACCTAAAGGCACTTTCTGATTTTTGCTATGTTTTCACCTTTTTTAGCATGCAACTTTGATTTTAAACCTACCAAACTGAAAACTAAACTAGCATATAACCTAATGACCACCCTAAGAATGATTCTAAACAGGTTTTAACCCAAATTTTGGTCACAAATCTCAATTAAACAACTAATCCAAACACTCCTTTATAAACTAGAAATGATATTTTTCAAACTAAATCTTAACAAATCACACTCAAACTGATTGAAACAACTTATAACATGCATATAAAACCCTAATCAGTAGAATCAAATCATTTAACAAGCCTGTAACCAGTTCTTCACAAATTTCATGCAAAATCAACATAAACTGAAAACTAAAAAAGGAACAAGGCTTTTACCTTGTTGGACCTACATCCAGGCCCAACAATGGCTGCTACCCATCTCCAAACAGGTCCGGACCTGTGTATAACCTTGGACAAGCTCCAAGTGAATTTCCTGCTAAGATCAAATGAGCAAACAAAATATCCAAAAATCTGATTTTTCAAACCTTTAAAACCTTTTCAAAAACTTTTCTCAAATGTTTCTCTTCAAAAACACTTACACAAAACACACTTACAAACCATGAAAACCAAGTTTAGATCAATTTTTCACCAAGGATTACCCTTTTTCAGAAACTTTATTTCTGAAAATTCAAAACACAAAAAATGTTTTGCACAATATTAATGGAACTCAGTATTCTAGCTTAAAAACATTTACCAACTTTTAATAAATCATAAAAGGAATTACATATAATCAAATACCAACTTTATATTGATTAAAAAGGGATTACAAAATTTTTGCTAGAAAAACTGGAACAAAGAATACATGGTACATGCACCATGTATTTATACTATCTAATAGAACTAACTAGAAGCTTGAAATAAAATAATACAATAAATCAAACCCTAAACCCTAATAGTCATGAAGATTCGAAAATGCCCTTGGGGTCTTGGTCAAAAATCGTCCATGTGATGATGCCATTTGGAATAGATGTACTTGTGATGATCTTGGCTGTTTATTCAGTCTTTCGGAGCAAGAAATCAAGATGAGACGTTGGATGTGTCTTTTTGGGGTTTTGGTGTGAAAGAGACGGGGCAGGGGTGGTCCATAGAGGCCACGTGGGTGTGTTGGGAAGGGTTTAAGTGAGTGGGTTTTGGTGAGGATAAGCTTAATTAACATTCTGCACAAGAAGGGGCAAAACCCCTTTGAATTAAGGGTGATTGAGGCTGGGATTTTTTTAGGGTTTATTTGGGATTAAGGGGTGGTTAATCTGATTTGGGGGATTAAACGTTTTAAAAAAATGTTAAGGAGGGAAAGTTTTGGGGTTTGACTGGAGTTGACCATGTTTATTTAATAAACCTGGTGGGTGGGTTTGGGTTACGGGTTTGGGTAGGGTAAATGGGTATTTGGGTGACGTGTAATGGTGTGAGTGGATGGGTAAGTTTGGCTGTCTGGCATAATCAGTCCCCCATCTCTCCTTCTTTCTTCATGTTGTAATAAACAGCAACACTTCTATTTCCCTTTATAATATCTTTGGCAGTTTGACACTTTTGGCACAAAAACTTTATAAACTTGAAACAAGGACTTCAAATGCAATACTTGGATTCTTCAAGGGCCATTCTTGCAATATCTTGATAATTTAGGGACCCAAATGCAATAAATGAGTTTTGCAAGGGTATAAATTGCCAAGTCTTCAAAAATGAGGGACCAATGTTGACAATCTTCAATTCTTCAAGGTCATTTTTGGAAATTCCAAATTCGGGCCCGGTTCATTGTGCGGCTTCGTTTCCCGTGTTCGTTTTTGAATGATTCTTGTGATCTTTTTGTCCTTTCCTCAATATCCGTACCTAAAATACACAAGCAACAAACACGAGCATATATTTAGTAGTTTTAATGATATTTTATGCATTTTAAGCCCGATTTGGACGATGAGACTATGTAAAAAAGCAGTCTCATCAAGTACCCTCATCTTTTCACTTAAAATATAACTACGCTTTTTGTAGCTTTGAGGACAAAGCTAAAATAACGGGATGGTGCTGTAAAATCCATGATTTTACCATGATTTTATGTAATGAGTTTCACCCATTAATCCTAGAACATTCACTCATGTGTTATATCTCTATAAGTTACGTGTGCACTTGTCCACTATGTACTTATACATCTACAATTACTTTGCTATGGTAATATGTTGCATAACTAAACCTTGTACATAAGACTAGGATAACAAGTATTGAAAGTTATAACAAACTACGTATGCCCAACCCTTAAACAAATCATGGGAAAAATGTTGTATGGGGTGTTTGTACTATATATATATATATATATATATATATATATATATATATATATATATATATATATATATATATATATATATATATATATATATATATATATATATATATATATATATATATATATATATATATATATATATATATATATATATATATATATATATATATATATATATATATATATATATATATATATATATATATATATATATATATATATATATATATATATATATATATATATATATATGTGTACATTATAGACATACATACACATCTTGGACTAGCCCAAGAACCCTTATCCTTATGTGCTATCCCAACATAAGCCCAACTTAGGCCCAACTCCCTTTTGTTTAAGGTGTACACGGTACCCATAGGTGGAAGTAGGAGAGTTGCTTTGGAAATGAAGAGTATGACAGATGTCATGTGTTCCCTTCCCAATGCAATCATGCCCTTTTGCCTTCCTTCTCTCTCTCCCCTTTTAGCTAAGATCTCACACACATACATTCTCCATATTCTTATGCAAATCTCTCTCTTCCCTTCTCTCTCTCAAACAATTCGGCTATGAGCCACAAAAATCCAAGTTTGTTCACTTAATCTACTAGATCCTTGTTCCATAGTAATCACTAATCATTTGGTAGCATTATCATCATCTTTGGAGGTATTGTAACAAGCCCTAGCCGAATCTATAAAGGCCACGGCTTAGTTATCTTTAGGGTTTTCTTAATCATCTTGATTAGATCCCTAACCTCCTTGTTCATCTAGATCATCCTTGGTACTTTTAAGAAAGAAAGGTATACCCCTTATGCCCTTTCATTTTTCTCTTGCATGCATCATCATACATCTATAAACACATGCAAATATCTTGTTAAAATCAAGATTTGGTAAAGCCATGGCCATCCTAGATCACGGCATATTTTAGATTACCATAGTTATGATTAAAAATCTTTTAATAAGAAACATATAGCTTGTATTCTATGTTTTAAACTTTATTTAAAAACCATATGAGACGTTTTGTGAATCTAAATGTTGCATGGGTTACAAATCTTGTTTTATGGGACTATGGTTAACTAATAATCATAGATCTCATAAAATGGACTTGTGTAACTTAAAAATCATGAAGACCATGACCTTAAAGGTCACGACTAAAATGAATTATGACTATATGATTTGTCTACTAAGTTTTAATGATGGAATATGTATCATTACATGTTAAATGGACTATTTAGAAGCACTAAAATGTTATATGTGTACATATCTAGCCGTGGGCTATATATGTACCTAGATGGTATTTTAGTATACATGCATACTAATGTAGAACCTAGATTTATGGATAAATGGTAAACATGAAATTAGCATAAAAATCTTATGGGAATTTTTGGGAAAAGAACATAGCCGTAGGCTATATGTTGTCTAGGTTGGTTTATGAAAGATCTTGGAAACATGCAACCTCAAAACAAGACTTGACTCATCTTAAATAAGCTATAGCTAATTATTACCGTGAGATATAAGCTCTTATTTAGGCTTATGACTTACTTGCAACCTCATAACACACCTAGATCTAATTTGGTACACCATATAAATAAGCTATAAGTTTTATGCCTTTATTTAGATTTAAAACTAAATATGAATAACCTAATAATGAGCTTATAAGGAAAATCCTAAGTTAATACTTACATAAAATGTAAAGTAGTGTTTATGGACTATATAAGCCTATGAAATGTTAACCCAAGACTTAATGGACCAATAAGCCCATTTGATAAATCTTAGTAACTTAATGAACTTAAGATTACACTTAGGCCCATTTAACTAATTAAAGGAAATATATTTAAGCCCAATAAATGATTTAAAGGCCCATTTAAATAAATTAGTGGACTTGAAATATATTTAGGCCCACTAGATGCCCATTAGATGTTTAGCCCATTTAATGAGCCCATATACTATCTTGAATGTTAAATAAAAGTTTTTATAATAAAATATAACTTATAAAAACTTTTTGGATTAAAATTACAATTTATGAAACATAAGGACTAAAACTGTAACTTATGAAACTTGTTTTGATAAACTAGTAAACACAAGGACTGAAAATGTAATTATCCAAGATTCTAGGGTTTAATAAATACTATCCGTGGAAAATTAAACCCTAGGGACCATATTGGGAAATTTCTAAAAGTTATTTTGTCATTTTAAAACCCTAAGGACCATTTTGGCAATAATCCGAAACTTAAAGAAGCCCTAGGGGCTGTTTTGGTTATTTTATGAAAGTTATAAAACCTAGACTTAACTAGGGGACTAAATCTGCCATTAACTGAAAGTCGAACAAGCCCTAGGTACCAAACATGTAACATCCGAAAGTTTTACTTATTTAAAAACATGGGGGGACCAGTTATGTCATAATCCGAAACATAAACTAGCCCTAACCCTAATTACATTTTTTTGTAAAACTTAAATAAACACGAAACCCTAAGGACTAATTGTATAAATTCTTAAACTTGTGAATTATAAATTATTTTATGAATATTAAATAATTTATGAAAACATTAAAGGTTTAATAAATATTTATAGGAAATATTTATATCGTTGCTTTAGGGAATAAAATGTATGAACGTGTATATATATATATATACATTCCTAGATGTATAGGAAATAAAATCATATGAAAATGAATTGTATACTAATGCATATGTCATAAAACGTAAACGGATATTTTAAGTAAGACATCTTGTGTTTGCTTAGCAATGAAACTTATATAGATAAGTTTAAATGAATATTGATGATACTTGAACGACGGTTATTTAGATAAATACCGTAGCATAAATGAACTAACTAAAATCTGTATAAGCATACATATATGTTCTATGTACTATCTATTAAGACTGTACTATTTGATTAGGCATAACTTTTGGCGTGAGCTTTATTTGGATATTCGTATTAAACAGCTATTGCCTACTCCCATGTGAGTTTACAGCCCCATATAAACTTTTGATAAAACTTTCCCTTTTGGGAAAGAAAATATGCAAACACTTAATGGACATAACAAAATTGTATAAACTTGACTATGACTGATTATTATTGGACTGTTAAATTGTTGTAAATCGCCCGAATGTTATTGACCATCCCCATCTGGGTGAGTCATGCTCACTGTGCCTTGGTCGGGACAACAGATGTATACCATGTTAGAACTGGGTTGGGTGTCTTTTTGTAAGACACTACGTCCTCATTTGTTGAGGACTATGGAAGGTTAAGCTTCAGTTTCTAATAATAAACAAATGTAATCTAAATTTTAGTAAGAATTATTTGTGCATTGTTACTTCTATGATTAATGTATGTCCAAACTAATTAATTGTTAAAACCTGTAAATTCACCAACTTTATGTTGACCCTCTAGTATGTTTTGCACAGGAATATGAAGTTAGTATGTGGTGTGTGCATGGTCTCCAGCATCTTAGTAGTCTGCATCGTAGGACTCGTCAGGGGTTCTATTTGGGAAAGATAAACAATCACCTTCTATCATGTTTAAGACAATTTTTATTTATTTGTTTATCAAACATGTAATCTGATTTAAATAACTCTTTATCTTATGCTCTATGGATAATATACTATCGATCCACCCTAGTGACATCTCCGTGGATATTTCCGCATATTTTGACCCTACCCGGGGTGTCACAATATATAATAGATTAAAACCATTTTTTTCATTTTTTCTTTATTTTCCTTACAACCCCATAGACGGGGAAATCACACACGCCAGAGACTTGACATCCATTTTTCAAGATCCATGATAAGTGTGAAAACACTCATCAATTATGATCCAAATACCACTTAAAACACAGTCAAATACCTTATATTAAACTGTAAATTATCAGAATTACGCGTGTATTTGTATCTTGTGTGTTTCAGGTAAAGAAGATACATTTTGAAGCAAAGATGCGTTTTTAAAGGATTTATTTGAAGAAAAGACGAAGAAAGGGACGAAAGATGCTTTCAAGGACCATACTTGCCATTATTCACAAAGATCAAGGGCTGAACATGCAATTTTCATTAAGATGAAGGATGAAAAAGAGATTATTTAAAAGTTTTATACATTTTTGGAAAAGGAATGAAAAAGAAAGGACTTAATAGCAAATTGAGTGGAAAGTAAAGTTTACTTAATACTTTGTCATTTGACCAAACCGGTCAAAACACACAAACCCAAACTCGCGTCTTCTTCTCCATTCAAGAGAGAGAAATAGACGGTTTCATCTCCTCCTTTCTCCATAACCTGCAATTGATTATCAAGGACGATCCAAGGTGATTCAAGCGAAAGTCAAAACTACAAAAGTGCTTATCTTCTTCTCCTCTACAAGATGATAGCACTCAATTAGATCAAAAGTCAAAGATGGAGAAACGCCCAAATTGGAATGAAGAATGAAGACGAGTTATCCTCGTATTTTCCACGTGGCACGATTTCATTGGCTTAACCACGTCATTCTTCTCCCCTCTCGACGGCTATATAAAGAAGACGAAGACTTCATTTGCAAATGGTTAGCTTAGGTGTAGTTTTACACATAGTTAGATTAGAGTTAGTTAGATAGTTAAATTTTCTTTCACTTTTCTTGTTAAAATTTGTAACTGAATTTGTTAAACTTTTGTAACCGATTCTCATCTTTCTTCCATTAATGAAGTAAATTTCAATATTCAAGCTTTCTTTATTCTTCTTCTAAGTTTCTGTTATTTTTTTTACTGATACTGTTCACGAAATTAGATAAATTGGATATTCATAGCTTTTTGATAAACTGTCACGTTATATCCATTATTCATTTTACTTGATTTGTTTGATAGTACTGTTACGGAAAGTTTTAGATTAATTAGAATCAGTTGACTTCTTTCAATATAAATCTGTGTATCACCATTAACGAAGTTTGAGTTTTCAAGTTCTTGCTCCTTTAATACTGCTCACGTATTGATGCTGTTAAGTTCTTGTATAGATAAGTTCTTGTATTGAGTTTTCAGTTGGATTCTGTTAAGTTCTTGTATTCATCTAGACTTCTGTTTTCTTTTCTTTATTGATACTGTTCATGTAGATAAAATAGTATAACGGCAATAATAAGTTTGGTTAAAAAAGATCAGTTTGTGCACGTTTTTGTTGATCTTGTAGATTTTTCAGTAAAGATTTTGGAGTAGTAAAAAGCTTATTAGTTTTTTTGAGTATCAGATTCTTATCAGTTTAGATAAGATAGATAAGTTTTCTGAAAATCAGTTGGTGAAATTCGAACTTTTCGATTAAGATTTCTTTGATAAATCTGTTAAGCTGAAATATAGATAGGATATAGTTGGATTCTTGTGTTCGCTCTGTTTTGCAGGTTAATTGTGAGTTAATGCAGGATTCAAAATCAACGGATCTGTCTAGTTTTTTTCTTTGCTTTGTTTTGATTTTGCAGGTTATCAAATATGGAGTATTTTGGAAGAAGCTGATTAGTTAATTGGAGCTTTCGGCTAGATATCAGTCCATAGAGTCGAGGTTGAAATCAGAATTTGATAGCAGTTACAAGGCAGCACAGCGCTGACCCTTCGCCATCAGTGGACTAGACGACGGATGTGTCGGTTAAGCACTTGTTATATTTTCTGCATTCTATGTTTTCCTGCATATTGATAGTGTCTGATAGTTGATTCGTATGCTAGTTAGGCTGATATAGTCAGCCGTAGTTGGTGTTTGCAAGTAGATCATATAGTTTTAATGCGTTTTTGTATTACATCTGTTAACGAATGAACTGATGTTGTCGACAGTGAAGACTAGATAGAAAATAGGCTGAAGTTTTGAAAACAATAAGTATAATTGATTGATAGTAATAGTTCACAGATCTTATTGGATATAGTTTAATAATAAGTTTCTTAAAGTTTCTGCATAAAAAGAAATGAAGTAACATGTTATATGGCAAAATTCGAATATTGGGTCTGTGTTACAAGTAAAATTGGATTCAGTTTGGTAGAGTACACATTTAACCCTTCATTTTCTATACTTGCTTTACAGTTACAGTCCACTGTTATCTTAGGATTAAAATTCGTTAGGTTTAGTTTCATTAGTAAAAGATTTGTTAGACTGTTGGGCTTAAGTCGGTTTTGGGCCTTATTATATTAATTTTCGGGCTTAATTCCTATCTGTAGTTAACAGTGTTGGCAATTTAAGTTTCACAGTAGATTACTTAAGTTTTTTTTATATAAACTTGTTTTAATAAGATTTTTAGGTATTAATAAAACTTTTTGTTTCCAAGTTTATAAAAATTAGTTTTTACAAAATTTGCATTTACATTTTTAGAATTTGTGCATTTAAATGTCGTACTTGCAATGTGTTTTGTAGATTAGTACATATTAGTAGCTAATATTTTTACCTTTTTATGTGCTTTGTGCCAATTAGAAATAGATTACCAAACAAGGTTTTTTTCACCAAAAACAATTAAGTCATTGCTAGAAAACGTTATATCAATTCGGATTGAGTCGAGAAAAACGAACTATAAAAAGACAAATATTAAATGGCGCCGATGTCGGTTCTTTTCGTGAAGATTAACGATTTCGAGTGAGACGATTGGATTTTGGGATCCGTTCACTTTGTGAACGTTATTTTTTACGTATTATAAATCAAAAACATAAAAAAAATCAAAAAGATAAAAATACAAAAAAAATAAAAAAAATCACACAATCAATTCTTTTCCTAAAGAATTGAACCAAAAAAATAAAAAATTCAAAACGTAATCTTTTTCCTAAAAGATTACACCCAAAAAAATATATATTATATCGTTTTCATCGTTTTTATGTAGATATAGTATTTTTCTTAAAAAATCAAATAAATACAAAAATATTTTTGATATATTATTATATGTAAATAAGTATACGTAGATACGAACAACCAAGTTACCTATCTCCATAAGTATTGCCGAGGCAATACACCGTGTTGAGGGGTGTTCCGGTCCTTGACACGCGTATCGATCGAATTTAATTAAGCAAGAATAGATAAATACTTCCAATAGGCAATAATTCGAAGAATACAAACTACAAAGTGATTAGAAAGGCGATGTGCTATAAAATGCCATCTAAGGGTCAATAGGTACTTAAGTGCTTCGCGCCACCTAACCCCCCGTTCACTAGTGCGTATTCCAAGAAGGAAGGCTTTATTGGGGGTCTTGCACCCAAGTAGTAATTATATATATGATACTTTCTTGTGGATATTTCATATCGAACCTCGAAGAGGATAATCCTTTTCTCTTCAAAGTCGACCGAGGGCTACTCCCTCATTCCTCGTGTTTACTTACACGTGTACTCGCACACGTGTAAACATACCACCTTTGGTGTATTACTTCCTTCCCAGAGGAAGCTTTTAAACGTCATATTACTTGTATATACATTCGGCCACCTTGTTAAACATGGATACTCGTTCCATGTTGGAGATTTTGCAACAACGATCCACCAACGCTAATTATTCGCCTTGTTCGACTTGTGGTGGTCCACACGATACTTATTTATGTGATCAAAACAATGGCTATTATGGGGAGAGATATGCTTACAATGGAACCGAGAACCCTAATTTTCAACCTAACACACAAATGGACTACACTTGTAATGACTATATGGGATATTCCGGTTTTTCATCACAACCTCCACCATCATTTCATGATCAAACCTTTAATGAGCCATACCAAAACCAAGGATTTTCCAATTATGAAGGTTTTCAAAACAATGATAAATTTCAAGGCTATAATCAAGAAACCTTTCATAATCAAGGTTTTCAAATAATGAAGGCTTTCAAAATGATGCAAATTTTCCATGCTATAATCAAGAGATTTATCCAAATCAAGGATTTTCAAATCATGTAGATTTTCAAAATGAGAGCAATTTTCAAAACTTTAATCAAAGGGATATTTCACCATCTCAAATGGACTTAATTCTTCAAAAGTTTGATGAAAATGTTAGAAAATTTAAAGAAATGCAAGAGGAAACTGATAGGCAATTCTTAGTTTTGGAAACACAACTCTTGCAAAACTTTACACCTCAAGGAGCTTTACCATGTGATATTGAGCCATCTTTGAGAGTTGATGCTGAGGATGATACTATTAATGAAGGAAATTTTCAAGGTTACAATCATGAGAACTTTCATAATCAAGACTCTTTTCAAACCTATAATCCACCTAATTATGGAAATCTACCTCCACCCTATTCTTCGACTTATTCATGTGAGTTTTGTGGAAAAGAACCCCATTATGGTTATGATTGTCGACCAAGGGATCCGCCTTCTTATGCTCTTAGTGATCTCAATGAGCTTTCTTTTATACTCGGGCAAAGTGGAAGAGACAATAGATATATTTTGAAGGCTCTTAACCGTATGAGGGAGATGAGCCTCGAGGAAATGAAAGAAGAAACTCGGTGGTTAAGGGAGGAAATTAAGTCTCTTGAGGATGATGTAAGGAACAAGCGGTTTAATAATAAGAAATTTGGTGATATGTATAGTGAATCGGTGAACGATTCCTCTCGGTTCCTCAAGAACTATTTAGATGATTTACTCATTATGATTGATAAAAAAGAGGAAGAAGAACGATTTTTTGCTAATCGTGCTCGTTTGCTTAAACAATGCTTAGATGAAGATGATGAGGAACCTTCGATTTGTATGATATTTAATGATGACACACCTTCATCACCTTTACCTCACGTGGAACCCACCGACTCTTTAACCATGGGGGACGAGCCTCTTAGCACTAATACAAACACCGATTTGGATGAATTAACCTTTTCTAGTGTTGAGAACATTATCCCAATCCAAAGAGAGCTCGAGAGTGTTTCCATTGAACCATGTGACGAGCTTTGTATTGATACCTCTTCTCCTCATGATCACATTGAGATTTCATCCCATGTTGACTTTCAGGCTACTACTAGTGATTTTGGTGACTTTGATCTTGATGAATTGTTTAAAGAGATAGATAATGAGATTGAGGAAGAGTTTATGCAAGATTTTCCACAAGTAGAGGATGATGATTGTGATTCTAGTGAGGCATCTTATGATATATTATCCGAGGACTTTTCATGTCAAGATGACCTTCCTAATTTGGATGATGATGTTGATCATATAGAAGAAGTGGAAGATGTTCATATTCGAGAGGTTTTATCAAACGTCTATAATCTTATCTCCTCGATTGAAGCTTTGAATGAAAACCATAATGATGATTCCATAGAAGAAGAACCTTTCATTGACATTTCTTCACCGGTTTTTGAGGTTGCACCTATTGATTTTTATAATGATATCATCCCTTTGAGTGATTCTCTCAATACACCTTCTTTTGAGCCTTCTATTCCCACCCTTCCACCCTTGAAGTTGGTTATTGATGAAGATCATATACTCTTAGAGATTGATCCTTTTTCACCTATGGCACCTTTAGAACCCAAAACCTTTGATATGGATTCTCATATGGATATTGATGCCACCATAGAGGCTTATCTTGTAAATAGTGATATTTAGGTTGATGATAGTGATTCTAATTGGGAAGAGGAGATTCGTCTTAGTGAGAACTTGCTTTTTGGGAACATAGAGATTACACCTCCTTCACAAGACACTATTCATCTTGATCCTCCTTTTTTATGCCTTCTATGAAAGATTACCCACCTTTTGATGATGATGAGGAGCCCAACATGGACATAATAGTTATGAATGTTTTGATACCTACACCTTCGTTGTCTCATGATGCTTTGATCACTAAGGGGGAATCTTATATGGTTGATACGAGTTCATCTTCTTATTTTCCCATGAAGGGAAAGGTTTTTGATCCTGGGATACATATATTTGGGAAAAATTGGTTTTCATCTACTCCACTTAAGAGTGTGATTTCTATTGAGATGGGATTCTTGTATGAGCTTACTTTGGTGATGCTACCTATTTTGGAGTTGTTCACTTGTCGAGATGGAAACTTTGTATTTGATCCTGGTGTGCTTCCTATTTAAGAGATTTTGTATGTTGGACAAACTTGAGACACGTTGGACCGTTCCATTTATCGAGGCGGATTTTGTAAATCTTATAGTAAATGGCAACGTGCTAAGTTTGAGTGTATCATGTGAGATGTGCTTCAAAGTGTATATCCTTTGTTCTCCATGATGGTTTCCCCAAGGACAACTTAATTCAGGGCCGAGTCGAGCTAGCGACTTAGGGTTAAAAAACTCAAGCATTGAATAACTAGGTTAGAAAACGTAGAGTAGATTTTAAATAGGTTAGGTTTAATTAAAAGGATGTTATAGTAGAGTTGAAGTGGAGGGGTGCCTTTCTTCGTCTTTTGGTGTATGCTTCAAGGGTTGCTCTCTCACATTTCATGCTTGGAGCTTATGGAGGAGGCCCGTGTATCTGGTTCACTTCGATTAGTTTTTGCTATTGTGATATAAAACACTTGTGCTTAAAATGAATACCCTTTAGTTGTCTCTTCCTTAACTTGGGTTAAGCAAAGTAATCAATGTAATAAGTGTAGGGGAGTTTACTCCAATACTCTTAAACATTGAGGAAAATGTTTACCTTAAGTGTAGGGGAGACTTCTATCGAAGTGACCTTACCTAGACCATTGCCTTAACTTCATGATAATTGGGAAATTAATTTTTCGATCATTTTTCAAATTTTTGATCTACTTTGGCCACCAAAAATATGCATTCATAATTTTTGCATCTATCATTTTTCATTTGCATAACACATTTGCATTGTATATATTTCTTCTTTTATTTTTCATCAAAAATATATAAAAAGAAAAAAAATATACAATAAAAACATGGTTTAACAAATTTAGATTTCTTTGACATATTAGGCCCGCCATGGATATTTTGACTCAACCCGAGTTTGCTTATCTTAGCATTCTCTAGCTAGTATCCTTAACCATGTAGTCCTTCATTGGTCTATTAGGCTAAGCATCCACCAATCTCATTCTTTGAGATTTTAAATTTGTGGAGAATGGGAAATGATAGAGTTGAAGCAAGTATAAAAGGGCTAGATAAACTTCATGATAATTACTTGTTGCTTAACCCTTCTCTTCTTTACCTCTATTTTCTTCGCATGTATATAATTGTTAATAAATAATCAAGAAAGATTTTAATTGGTTTGTAATCTCTTATGCATTTTTGTCTAATCATTCATGGTTGGTATGAGTACGTCTTAAGATTCTAAGTTAGAACGTTTTATGTGTACTAGACTTATGTCATGCTCAATATTTAACGGATGTTTTTCCTTTTATTCTTTTGAACTTTCTTTGTGAGGAATAAAGAAAAATAAGAGCGGCTTATAAAAAAAATGAGTGGCTAGAAAAAGAAAAAAAGAAAGAAAGAAAAAAAAATACAAGACTCCCAAGAGGGGCAGTGTGGTGTTAATTATAGTGACTATTGAGTTCCAATATTACCTTGACGGGTTGCGGGGATTCAATAGATTGCTCCAATCCAATATTACCTTGACGGGTTACGGGGTTGAAGATCCAAAGTCTCAAAAAGATGGCGGATGTAAATTATTGCGTGAGTTTTATTTTTCTTTCCTTAGCAAGTGTGTAGCTACTTATGAAAGCATGAGATGAGGATTTTACACATAAGGCGAATGACTTATTACTCTTGAAACGGACTTGTATTAATTGTGAGCGGTTTTTCAAGTAATGGATGAGAGGATTACTTAGGATTAAAACCGTGCTTCCTTATTTTTGGATTTTACACTTCTTATATTTCACACTTGAATAATGACAATTTGCCCACAAGCAATTTGCTCAAATAATACCAGTTCCACATTTAATTGTCATGAATAAGTTGATGCACTTTTTACTTGTGAATGCAATGATCCCATTTTTAAGCTTGGTATGGGGAAAGTGAAACTTGAGGGTGATAAATGTCCATGGTACCAAAGCCCTAATCTAAGTCATTGATTTCTTTATGAGTTATTTCCATCAAAACCATTTATGAAAAATCCAAAAATATATAAATAGAATTGTTTTTTTTGCATTGCATTGTAAATATTCAAAACCATTCATCATGTAGTATAGTTTAGTTTATTAAATCATAAAATGGCCAAGGTTGGTTAATTATGAGAAAAGTGTAACTTGGTGCTTTAAAATGCTGCATTGCATGAGGTCATGGCAATGGTCAAGTGGAGGGGAGTTGATAAGTGTGAAAACACTCATCAATTATGATCCAAATACCACTTAAAACACAGTCAAATACCTTATATTAAACTGTAAATTATCAGAATTACGCGTGTATTTGTATCTTGTGTGTTTCAGGTAAAGAAGATACATTTTGAAGCAAAGATGCGTTTTTAAAGGATTTATTTGAAGAAAAGACGAAGAAAGGGACGAAAGATGCTTTCAAGGACCATACTTGCCATTATTCACAAAGATCAAGGGCTGAACATGCAATTTTCATTAAGATGAAGGATGAAAAAGAGATTACTTAAAAGTTTTATACACTTTTGGAAAAGGAATGAAAAAGAAAGGACTTAATAGCAAATTGAGTGGAAAGTAAAGTTTACTTAATACTTTGTCATTTGACCAAACCGGTCAAAACACACAAACCCAAACTCGCGTCTTCTTCTCCATTCAAGAGAGAGAAATAGACGGTTTCATCTCCTCCTTTCTCCATAACCTACAATCGATTATCAAGGACGATCCAAGGTGATTCAAGCGAAAGTCAAAACTACAAAAGTGCTTATCTTCTTCTCCTCTACAAGATGATAGCACTCAATTAGATCAAAAGTCAAAGATGGAGAAACGCCCAAATTGGAATGAAGAATGAAGACGAGTTATCCTCGTATTTTCCACGTGGCACGATTTCATTGGCTTAACCACGTCATTCTTCTCCCCTCTCGACAGCTATATAAAGAAGACGAAGACTTCATTTGCAAATGGTTAGCTTAGGTGTAGTTTTACACATAGTTAGATTAGAGTTAGTTAGATAGTTAAATTATCTTTCACTTTTCTTGTTAAAATTTGTAACTGAATTTGTTAAACTTTTGTAACCGATTCTCATCTTTCTTCCATTAATGAAGTAAATTTCAATATTCAAGCTTTCTTTATTCTTCTTCTAAGTTTCTGTTATTTTTTTTACTGATACTGTTCACGAAATTAGATAAATTGGAGATTCATAGCTTTTTGATAAACTGTCACGTTATATCCATTATTCATTTTACTTGATTTGTTTGATAGTATTGTTACGGAAAGTTTTAGATTAATTAGAATCAGTTGACTTCTTTCAATATAAATCTCTGTATCACCATTAATGAAGTTTGAGTTTTCAAGTTCTTGCTCCTTTAATACTGCTCACGTATTGATACTGTTAAGTTCTTGTATAGATAAGTTCTTGTATTGAGTTTTCAGTTGGATTCTGTTAAGTTCTTGTATTCATCTAGATTTCTGTTTTCTTTTCTTTATTGATACTGTTCACGTAGATAAAATAGTATAACGGCAATAATAAGTTTGGTTAAAAAAGATCAGTTTGTGCACGTTTTTGTTGATCTTGTAGATTTTTTTTCAGTAAAGATTTTGGAGTAGTAAAAAGCTTATCAGTTTTTTTGAGTATCATATTCTTATCAGTTTAGATAATATAGATAAGTTTTCTGAAAATCAGTTGGTGAAATTCGAACTTTTCGATTAAGCTTTCTTTGATAAATCTGTTAAGCTGAAATATAGATAGGATATAGTTGGATTCTTGTGTTCGCTCTGTTTTGCAGGTTATTGTGAGTTAATGCAGGATTCAGAATCAACGGATCTGTCTAGTTTTTTTCTTTGCTTTGTTTCGATTTTGCAGGTTATCAAATATGGAGTATTTTGGAAGAAGCTGATTAGTTAATTGGAGCTTTCGGCTAGATATCAGTCCATAGAGTCGAGGTTGAAATCAGAATTTGATAGCAGTTACAAGGCAGCACAGCGCTGACCCTTTGCCATCAGTGGACTAGACGACGGATGTGTCGGTTAAGCACTTGTTATATTTTCTGCATTCTATGTTTTCCTGCATATTGATAGTGTAATCTGATAGTTGATTCGTATGCTAGTTAGGCTGATATAGTCAGCCGTAGTTAGTGTTTGCAAGTAGATCATATAGTTTTAATGCGTTTTTGTATTACATCTGTTAACGAATGAACTGATGTTGTCGACAGTGAAGACTAGATAGAAAATAGGCTGAAGTTTTGAAAACAATAAGTATAATTGATTGATAGTAATAGTTCACAGATCTTATTGGATATAGTTTAATAATAAGTTTCTTAAAGTTTCTACATAAAAAGAAATGAAGTAACATGTTATATGGCAAAATTCGAATATTGGGTCTGTGTTACAAGTAAAATTGGATTCAGTTTGGTAGAGTACACATTTAACCCTTCATTTTCTATACTTGCTTTACAGTTACAGTCCACTGTTATCTTAGGATTAGAATTCGTTAGGTTTAGTTTCATTAGTAAAATATTTGTTAGACTGGTGGGCTTAAGTCGGTTTTGGGCCTTATTATATTAATTTTCGGGCTTAATTCCTATCTGTAGTTAACAGTGTTGGCAATTTAAGTTTCACAGTAGACTACTTTAGTTTTTTTTATATAAACTTGTTTTAATAAGATTTTTAGGTATTAATAAAACTTTGTGTTTCCAAGTTTATAAAAATTAGTTTTTACAAAATTTGCATTTACATTTTTAGAATTTGTGCATTTAAATGTCGTACTTGCAATGTGTTTTGTAGATTAGTACATATACGTAGTAGCTAATATTTTTACCTTTTTATGTGCTTTGTGCCAATTAGAAATAGATTACCAAACAAGGTTTTTTTCACCAAAAACAATTAAGTCTTTGCTAGAAAACGTTATATCAATTCGGATTGAGTCGAGAAAAACGAACTATAAAAAGACAAATATTATTCCAAAACCCATTAAACCCTTTCAATTATAACCCTTTTATACCTTGAATCAAACAAATGTTCGTTTATCAGTCATCAATTGTTCAAATTTGTTATGTCATGAACTATAACCTTTGAAACCCTAATTTTAAAAAAGCAGCCATCACCATCCTATCTTTTGATGATTAACCCACTCCTATCTTTTAATTGGGTGTTGATCCGTTTTCTGTTTGGGTTTGGTGTAAAAAACCTAGATCTGGAAACGGATGCTATTACCCCCATTGATTGGGATGTAAAAAACCTAGATCTGGAAACGGATGCTATTACCGCCATTGATTGGGGTATTCATATACTTTTTGCCCTACATTTGGTTTTTGGTGGCCTATTTGCATATTATCCCGCCCACAAGCAAGTCAGTTCTGTTAACAACTTCTTCTATCCTAAAGTTGTGAAGGTTCACTTTTTCTGGTTTGTCTCTATTTTTATTTAACAAGCAAGGGTCAGTTGTGTTATACATTTTTCTTCCTACAGGTCAATTGGTTATATCAATGATTGGATTGGTTTCGTTAACATTCATTGATTCATCCAAATGATGTTTGGTTTTATTCTTTCTCACACCAATCAGGTTTGGTTTAAATGTTGCTCACATTATTTGTTAGTTGATAATATCTATTTGCTAAACATTCATTGATTCATTGGATTCATCCAAATCAGGGTTGGTTTCATTCTTGGTCACACTATTGATTCAATTTAATATGTTTATTTAACATATGTGTTTGTTGTGTAACTTATTTTTTATAACTGATAACTTTCTAATCATTTTCTTGAGGTTTTATTTTTTTTAATCTGTTCTTAGGATTCTCTTAATGTTCACAGCTACAAGTTTTTGCGGGTTGATGGTATATGGGCAACTAAATGACATACAAATTAGGTATGCTGCCAGTTACCAACTGATTTGCATATTGAAAATGATTCAAGACACAAATATATGTTAATTGGTGATGTTAGTTGCACGTTTGTGTGGTTATTCAAATGCCCCTAACAAAGATCAAACACCCCTTTACAGCAGCCAAACACCGTATTACAACATCTTCCAAAAACCCTCTAAAAAGCAACTAAAAACCCCTGTACAGACAAACCAAACACCCCGTTACAGCTTGATAATGATATCAATGGCTTACAACAAGAAAGAAAATAAGAAGAGATACCCGAGAAGTGTCCTGGTTGCAGGAATCAATGACCACCCCGATTACTTATGTGGCTGGTGATGGTGGGGTGAAGGCGGTGACTGAGAGTGGGTATATGTGAAAGGGGTGGCTACTTACATGGTTATGGATGGTTTGGTGGTCAAGCCCATGTCGCTATATCTAGCATCGCCATTTTGAAAAAGTTAAATTAGGGAAATTGGTGCCCTTAAGGAAAATATGGTCTCTTTGGAAGAAAGAGGTATGCTTTCTTTGTTGTATAGTATGGTTATGGATGGTCTGGTTGTTTGTTTTATGTTAATCTTTTATAAATAAAAACTTTTTTTAATAAAATTACTAAATTTAGGATGCTGCACTAGTGTTCTACATGTCTTGTTTTTGTTTTAGTCAAGTATGTAATTACTTCACCTTTAAAAGGAATTCTCTGAACTTGGCCAAGGACTGAAATGTGTGCAAATTATTTTGCTGACTAATAACTCGATTTCACTCAGGTTAAAAATTATATGTTCGTTGTGTTGGTCTAATCGAATTGATCTAGGTTCTCTATGTGACTCAGTTTTATTTTGGTGAAACAAGTATTTTTGGTTGGTTTTAAATTTAAATGTGCAAAGACTTAAAAGTAAATGTCGTTAAAGTAAAGTGGCATGAAAATTAAATCTAAGTCTAGTTAAAATAAAGGTGCGATATTTAAACGTGACGGAAAATAAATTGATTAGATGACTTAAAATTAAAAGGCGTGACGGAAATTAAAATTAGACAAAGTATAAAAACATAAACTAAAAATTAAACAAGACAAAGTATAAAGAAAATAAACCCAATCGGAATGTATTCCGATTTGACCTCGTCGGAAAATACTCACCCCCTGATCGGAATGTAGATGGTCTGATCGGAATACCTGTCACCTCCCCAATCGGAATATCAACCTTACCTTCGATCGGAATGATACTTACCTTTGGTCGGAATGTAGACTTGGTCGGAATGTTGAGTAGAACTCCTAATCGGAATATCAAAGCTCCCCAGATCGGAATACCACGCAACACCTCAATCAGAATAAGGGCAAAAGTACCAATCGGAATAACTGTCACTAATTCAGATCGGAATACCACTTACCTTTACCCTGATCGGAATACCAAGCTATACCACCAATCGGAATACAGGTAGGAATGTACAAACCCTTTTCCGACCAAGCCAAGAAGCTGGTCGGAATATATAAACCCTTTTCCGATCGTTAAGATCGGAATACGGAGAATTGGGTGGAAAATAAGCCAGACAAATAAGCTATGATTCTAATAAGCACAAGACTAAAATCCTAAGGTAAACCGAATGAAAATAAGCTACTAGACGGAAATTTAACAACTTTTAAAACAAGAAATGAATAAGCTTTAAGAAAAACAACTTTTTATATAAAAATAAATTTTATAAAAACTATATAAACTTGAAAATAAACAAAATAAGCTATGAAAATAAATGGTTTAAAACAATCAAAGGAATAAAAATGTAATCTTTAAACAAGTAAACAACACGAAAAGCATATAAAACAAAGATTAAAGAAAGGAAGAATGAGATCAACAAGATAAAGTAAAGGTGCGAGAATTAAAAAGAAACACTTACTTGAAATTAAATGTATTAAAAGTGCAAGACATGTAATTAAAGGTGCAAGTAATTAAATGTGCAAATAAAGTAAAGGTGGAAGAACTAGTTTGTCAATCTAGCCAACAAAACTTAATGAAATGAAAATGAGAGGTATATATAGGTGATTAGGGGGATGGTTAGAGGAAGCTTCCTCCCCTCCTTCCTTTCTTCTTAATTGCGCCCTTAAGTCCTTCCTTCTTAATCTTTTTGTTAATCTTGGAATTTGATGACTTTTGGCTCGGGATTTCTTTAGACTCGTCTTTTAATTCTTCGATAAATAAGACTTGAGTTCCTCGGCTTTAAGTAAACTTCCGTCTTTTGACTTTTTCTTCGATAAATCTTCAGAATTGGTCTTGGACTTCCGTTCTTTTTGCACTCTTGACTGCTTGACTTCGTCTTTCATCTTTTTCTTCAATAAAAGTCCGTAAATGCCCGTGAATTCCCGTGTTTTCTTCACTTTTCACCTTTTCGTCCTAAATCACAACAAAAACACAAGCCACGCATAATTCCGACATAAAAGACATAAAATACACGTTTTGGTCCGGTTATTACTGTAATAAAATGGTAGAAAAGATGTGTGTTTACACACATATCAAATCCCCTACACTTGACCATTGCAATGTCCTCATGCAATGCATTAGTTACAAAGTAAGATTACACTTTTCATCATAATCAATCCATGTTGGCCTTTATTAAAGAAATAGAAAATTCAAAATAAATAAATCAAAAACATACCTTAGGTTTTTGAAATGTTGTGAATGATCATCATCCTCAAGTTTTCACTTTCTCCAAACCAAGCTTAAAAACGAGATCATTGTTATTATAAGTTAGCAAACTAACACGAACTCATGTGGGCCAATTATTCACTTAGACTCCCTTATTCCTAGGTGTATCTCTTATATTTTATTTTTGTCTTGAATGATCACGAGGATGTATTTTTGACTTATTTCGATAGTTTATTAGGCCGAAAATAAAGTGAACGATTTAATCAATAGTTAGCTAAAGGACAAAATCTTTTAAAACTGCTTCTCGGGACCTCATAAAGTTCATATCTTGGCATAACTCGCTTCGCGATCTGAGACCTTTCTCGGACCGATATTTGGCAGCGACTTCATACTTCAAACCTTGAGAGACGTTCATGAAATTATGGTCTTCTCTTCATATAGGAATTTCTTCACTTGAAGTTTTGAGAGATTCATACTTGGACCACGACTTCTTCATTTTTCTCCAATCTTTATTTTGGACTTTGATATACAACGATCCGCCTCCTTTTATGACTTGGATCTATTTATCCTCATACCTTGTTAGGGTCTTTTCGGATACACTTCTCCATGACTTTTGGGGAGTATTTGCTTTTCGTCGTGTGTCATGATCCTTCATATTGATTTTCGATAAATGATTCTTCACATCACTTTGGATCTTTAGCAACAAAATATAGTCCTCATGCCTTGTTAGGGCCTTTTCGGACTCGCCAATCTTCGCGTCCCGCTTCAATAAGTTATGCCTTGGCTATGAACTCTAATCCATACCGAGCAACTTTTAAACGATCTTGGGCTAGAAGCTAAGTAACTTTTTAAATCGTACAACCTTATTTATTAGCAGATAAATTATTAGCAAGCGATGGGAGACTAGGCTTATAATTAACTCACATAAATTCACGAAAGAATACCAAACTTATATTGACTCTATCATTTCTCGTTCTCCACAGTTTAAAATCTCAAGTAATGAGACTCGTGGATACTTAGCCTAATAAATCAAAGTTTTGGGTTTTCGAGTCGCCTATAGGATCTTGCAAATTCTTAGACTCTTTCAAGTTTAGAAATCGCATTTTAAAGTTCCCTTGATAAACGACTCGCTAGGATCAATTATAGGAACTTGCGAAAAGTTCTTGTTCTTAACCTGTGAGAGTTAAGACTTTCGCGTTTTATAGCTCCCTATATAAAAGCCTAGCAAAACTTGACTTAAACACGTTAAGGATACTAGCTAGAGCAAACTTAGATAAGTAAACTCGGGTTGAGTCAAAAGATTCACAACGTTTGAAAATTAAAACCACTTTATTAAAGATTTATTCTAATAAAGAAAGAAAATAACTATGCAAAGGGAAAAACTAATAGGCCAAAATAGATCAAAAATTTTGAAAAATGTCGAAAAATTGATTTTCCGGTTAAAATGAGGACAAATACAAGGAAAAGACCACTTAACTTCGATAGAAGTCCCCCTACACTTAAGATAAACATTGTCCTCAATGTTTAAGCATGTGGGAGTAAACTCCCCTACACTTAGAACATTGTGCACGTTGTTTAAATTTCGCTAAGGAAAAGACAACTAAAGAGATTCCTATTTTAATATTGAGAAAATATAAAATAGTGAATCGAAAAGAGTTTAGGATAGAACCGGGAAGAAGTAGAACACGGAATCACGGGTCGTCAAGAATCATCAAGAGTGGATCATTGAAGCTCGAATCCCTGATTAAGAAGTGAGGAGAGGAAATAGCAAACCAAAGGGCCCCCCCTACACTTATGATAAAGAAAGCGAAAAGATAGATGCATGGGTTGCCTCCCAAGAAGCGCTTGATTTTTGTTAACCAAGTCATTAGCCTGACTCGACCTTGATCATCAACGGAAGAAGCATGAAACATATCCACCAGGATCAAAGACATAGTTTTCGTCCATCAATAAGCACAAGCTTAAGGCGAACAAGGCAAGCCAAAGAAGAGTAGGCAAGGTTCCCTTAAGCAGTGATGGAGCACAGTGGAAGCAAGGATGAAGTGGTGCAAGCATGTCTTCAAAATTTCCAAAGATTTTTCCTTTTATTTCATCAGGTGGATACTGAGATGGCTTAAAAACTTCAATACCGGGGTCGAACACCTTTTCCTTTAGGGGAAAATAGCACTCAGGCTCAGCCGAGTGTGAAGAAGATCCGCAAAGAAGCACAACCTCGTCCTCAGAAGGGGGACAAAGAGGTGTCAAATCATATGTGCAACGGATATAGGTGTCAACCGGTTTCTTCTCCTTTGACAGAATGTTCTTCAAATCCAAAGTAGGATCAAGACGATAATCTTCAAAGTCATAAGGAGGAGCATCACTCTCATGAGGGAAGTAAGTGTTGAGAAACGTAGAGAAATCTTCCTCAAATGAGTAATCGTCCAAAGTAGGATCGAGTGATGGCAGAGGATCTTCATCATGTGAAGAATCGCTCGAAAGAGTATCAGCCTTATCGAAATCATCATACGTGGGCAGATCGGGATACTCAGAAGTAAGGTCATCATAATCATCCGAGTCTGAGCTAGAATCATCATCATAAGCATCAAAGACCGGTAGAGAATCATAAATGGGAGAAAGGTCCAAATTGGGGCGAGAATCATCCACATCATCTTGAAAAAGTGGATTATCGATGCAAGAGTCGAATAGAGGATTGTCGTAGACGGTAAAGTCATCGAGCACTTTAATCATATTCACTGATTCTCGTCCTCCAAAGGTTGTACTTGTAAGCTTCCTGATAGGTGTGAAAACACCCATCTTTTCTACCACTTAATTACATAAAAACTGGACCTAAACGTATATTTTATGTCGAAAATGGCGGAATTATGCGTGGTTTGTGTTTTTATTGTGTTTCAGGGTCAAAATGTGAAAAGGAAAGAAAACACGGTCTTTCACGGGTGTTTATTGAAGAAAAAGACAAAAGACGAAGTCAAAAGATCAAGAATGCAAAAAGAACGGAAGTCCAAGGCTTATTCTGAAGATTTATCGAAGAAAATGTCCAAAGACGAAAGTTTAATAAAGCCGAAGAACTCGAGTCTAATTTATGAAGAAATTACAAGACGAGTTCATAGAAATCCCGAGACAAAGTCTTAAAAGTCGAAGAATTTAAGAAGACTGAAAGACCGAGGACCAATAAAGGAAGAAAGAGGAAGCCACCAACCACTCCCCTCTCCTATAAATACCACCCTCACTTGTTGTGAGAGGGTTGGTTAGTTTTAGGATTAGATTAGGAGTAGGGTAGTTTCTCTCTCTAGATTTATGCTTTCTCTCTCTAGATTAATTTGTGTTTAAGCTTTTGTTATTGAATCCTTACTTTTTAATTAAGCTTTTCATTTATCATCTTCTTCCCTTATTGTTTGATTTGTTCTTATTCTTCATTGTTCATGTTCTTGAGTTTTTATGATTTTGATCAAGTGGGTTTTGATTGATTTGGTTATGTTTGTTAGTTTTGATGATTTGTTTTGATTGATTATTGTTAGTTGATGCTTATTGGTTGTTTTGGTTTAATCTTTTGTTTGATTTTGATTAATTTAAGGATAGATTGTTGTTACTGTATATCCCCTGTTCTTCGGGTTTGTTGTTTCTGTATTTTATCATTCCCAGGTAAGCTTCATCCGGAAGTCAAAATTTCCGAGTGAAGTAGCTTCCTACGGAAGTCAAAAGTTCCGAATGAAGTAGCTTCATCCGGAAGTCAAAAGTTCCGAATGAAGCAAGCTTCATCCGTAAGTCAAAAGTTCCGAATGAAGCAACCTTCATCCGGAAGTCCAAAAGTTCCGAATGAAGCAAGCTTCATCCGGAAGTCCAAAAGTTCCGGATCAAGCCAGTTCATTCGGAAGTTTTAAACTTCCGAATCAAGGTCTGTTAGTCTTTTTGTTTGTTTTTCTTTTTAAGTTTTTGTCTTTTAATTTCAAGTTTTATTTTTCCCGCCTTTTTCTTTATTTGAATTTTTATTTGCTTTACTTTTAGTTTAAGTTTTAATTTGCATCATTTACTTTTTTTAAGTTTAATTTTACGTCATTTCATTTCTCGTCAGTTACTTTTAAAGTTTTAAATATCACACTTTTTACATTTTAACTTGTTTTAGTGTTAATTTCTCGTCAATTATTATTTAACCTTGCTCATTTATTTTACTAAAACCAAAAATATTTGTTTCATCAAGAACAACTAATCTCACACAATTAACCGGAAATCAATTCGATTAGACACCGAGAACGATAACTGAACCTAGCAAAATCCTGTTATTAAAATGGCGCCGCTGCCTGCTCTTTTCGTGAAGATCGAAGGTTTTTTGTGAGTGACGCGTTGGATTTTGGGATCCGTTCACTTGTGAACGTTATTTTTCGTGTCCAAAAATTTTCAAAAAATTTTCAAAAAAATCCTAAAAAGTAAAAAACATAAAAAACCAAAAATATTTTTGCTTTGTTTTTCCTTTGTTCGTTCTTTTGCAGGTGTATGCGCACTCGATCCACGTCTTATCAAGAGCCCGAGCCTCTCGATAACTTAGACATGGCCGGTGTACAAAACAACAACAACATACCACCTCCAAACAACAATAATAACAACAACAACCCACCTTTCAACAACATGAATAATAACAACAACAATGAGCCTCTTCCGGATAATCGCCCGATGATTGAACTGTTGCAAGCTCATGTAGATGGCAACACTGATCCAATTGTTATACCAGCGATTGCAGCCAACAACTTTGAGCTAAATCAGGCTTTATCCAGATGGTCTCTGCTCAACCATTCTTGGGGCGTACCATTGATGACCCACATGACCATATCAAGAGATTCTTGCAACTCACCAACACGTTCAAATTCAATGGTGTTCCACAAGAGGTAATCCGGTTACAACTTTTTCCCTTTTCTTTAGAGGGACAAGCCCGGCATTGGCTTGCTAAGGAACCGCCACAGAGTATTCTCTCGTGGACGGATTTAGAAACCAAGTTTATCAATTACTTTTTCCCACCCTCTCGTACTACCACTTTGCGGAATGAAATCATAAATTTTGAACAAAAGTACGATGAGTCGTTCAGTGAATCTTGGGATCGTTTTAAAGATCTTTTAAGAAAATGCCCACAACATAGTTTTACCAAAGTACATCAAATTAATACTTTTTACAATGGTTTAAGCATGAGTGACCAAGATTCACTAAACAGTGCCTCGGGGGGTAATCTTTTGGCTAAGACTTCCAATGCTGCTTGGGATATCATTGAATAAGTCTCGTGTGCAAACCAAGAGTGTTCGGACCAATGTCGCTAGTGCTAGCACTAGTGACAGCGACAAGCGACTGGACAAAATCACTACGATTCTTGAATCGCTTGTTACCCACACCGTTAACAACACCAACAACAGCAACGTTAAAAACGCTCAAGTCAATGCTGTTAGCCAACCATGCGAGATATGCGGGGTCCTCACTCTTACACCACTTGTACCGCCACCCAAGACTACCCTTTTGAAAATGTGAATGCGACATATGGCGCCTATCCTCAACCTGCTTATCAAGCTAGACCTCAAGGTGACCGTAATTTGCTTAGCTACCGCTCCAACAACTACCTCTCACCACCTGGTTTTCCTCCAAACAACCCAAACCAACAACAAAACCTCAATCGCCCTCCTCAACAACAACAACAACCTCGCACACCATACATCCCACCTCACAAGCAACAACAACCACCTCAACAAAACAACCAAGTCTACCAGCCACCTGCTTATCAACCACCCGCATACAATGCTCCTCCCAACCAACCCACCGCTCTTCACCAAGAAGTGGAAACTTATATGAGGACCAACGATGTGATAGTGGGAAATCTTCAGAGAGAAGTGCTCAACCTGAAAGCAGACTTGGTCAAACAAGGGAACGATCTGAGAGCCGACATGAGAAATACGTTAGATAGCCAAACAAATGACTTGAAGAACATGATGGCTAGTTTCTTCCAAGGTAATCAACCCTCTTCTTCGGGTACTCTTCCGAGTAACACCGTTGCGAATCCAAGAGGGGAGATGAAAGCAATCACCACTCGCAGTGGCAAAGGTACCAAGGAACCCGAGCTTCCTATACCTCCACCGGTGATTGTGACTAAAGGGAACCAGTCACCTGCTCCTATTCCTCATCCTTCTCCTTCCCCAATTTCTCTACCTCTTCCTTCTACCCCTCCTCCACCCAAGGATGTGAGTGATCCTATTCTCACAAATCCTTCCTCTTCTTCCAATATACCTTATCCATCTAGGTTGAGGAAAGAGAAGCTCAAAAGCAAGGACGATATTCAGGTTTCGAACTTTCTTAAGATGTTCAAACAATTGAATTTCAACATCTCCTTCGCTGAGGCTCTCGCTCACATGCCTAAGTATGCGAAAATGTTTAAAGATCTTCTGAGCGACAAGGAAAAACTTCTCGATATTGCCAACACCCAACTTAATGAGAATTGCTCTGCAGTGCTCTTAAGAAAATTGCCAACCAAGCTTGGTGATCCGGGTCGTTTCTTAATCCCTTGCAATTTCCCGAGAGTAGAGAATTGCATGGCCCTAGCCGATCTAGGTGCCAGTATTAATCTAATGCCTCTAAGCGTTTGGAAGCAATTATCTCTCCCTGAGCTAGTCCCCACCAAAATGACTTTGGAATTAGCTAACCGTACGGTTGCTTATCCAGTGGGGATAGCCGAAGACGTCTTTGTAGGAGTCGACAAATTAATTTTTCTTGCCGATTTCGTCGTCGTCGACTACGAGATGGACCCTCGTGTTCCCTTGATCGTGGGTCGTCCATTCCTGAGGACCGGTCGCACTCTCATCGATGTTGAAGCCGGTGAGCTTATCATGAGAGTGGGTGACGATAAAATCGTCTTCAACATGGGAAAGTTGTCTAAACAACCTTATTCATACGAGAGTGTTAATTGTATTGACGTTCTGGATGAGGCTTGTGAAGAACACTTTAAAGATGCTTGCAAAAGTATTCCTACCTCTCTTCCCAATGTTGAAACCGTTTCCTCTATTGATTCATCATTGTCTCTATTTGGAGATAGTGATTTGTTTTGGAACAATCTTGAAGACACCATGGGAGATGTGAATTTAGCTACTAATGATTCTCCCACCGATGGGGATGAAGACATGCATTTCTTTGACAACCTTCTCAACGAAGACATCCTTTCTCCACCATCTCCCACGGCTATTGCTATCGATACTCCGACTTTGAAAACGCCTCCCGTCGAAAATCCTCCGGATTTAGCACTTAAGGAGTTGCCGCCTCATCTCGAGTATGTGTTCCTTGAAGAAGAGAAGAAGTCGCCCGTTATTATCGCGAAGGACTTGAAGGAAGAAGAAAAATCTCGCCTCATCGTCGTGCTTAAAGATCATAAGAAGGCTATTGCTTGGAAGATTTCTGATATTCGTGGAATTGATCCTCACTTCTGCACATACAAAATTCTCATGGAGGACGACTTTAAGCCCACAATTCAAAGCCAACGAAGGGTGAATCCAAAAATACATGAAGTCATCAAAACAGAGGTTATCAAACTTCTTGATGCGGGTATGATTTACCCTATTTCGGATTCACCATGGGTTAGTCCAATCCATTGTGTGCCCAAGAAGGGCGGAATAACCGTTGTTCCCAATGAACACAACGAGTTGATTTCCACTCGCCTCGTTACTGGGTGGAGAGTTTGTATAGACTACCGCAAACTCAATGATGCCACGAGAAAGGATCATTTCCCTCTACCTTTTATGGACCAAATGCTTGAACGTTTAGCGGGTAATGAATATTACTGCTTTCTTGATGGTTTCTCGGGTTATTTCCAAATACCCATCGATTCCCAAGATCAAGAGAAGACAACATTCACTTGTCCCTATGGCACATTTGCGTACAAAAGGATGCCTTTTGGCTTATGTAATGCCCCCGGGACTTTCCAAAGGTGCATGTTAGCTATCTTCAATGACATGGTTGAACAAACCATGGAAGTCTTCATGGATGATTTCTCGGTCTTCGGGGATTCCTTCTCTTCTTGCCTTGCCAATTTGGAACGTATGCTTAAGTGGTGCGAAGACACTCGCCTTGTTCTGAATTGGGAAAAATGTCATTTTATGATAAAAGAAGGCATCGTGCTAGGACACAAGATTTCCAAAGCCGGTCTTGAAGTAGACCGTGCTAAAGTCGATGTTATCGCTAAGTTGCCTCCACCTTCAACCGTGAAGGGTGTGAGAAGTTTCCTGGGTCATGCGGGCTTCTACCGTCGATTCATCAAAGATTTTTCTCAAATCGCTCGCCCGATGACCCACCTCTTGGAAAAAGATACTCCTTTTATCTTTTCCAAAGAGTGTCTCGAAGCCTTCAACTCACTTAAGGATAAGCTAACTAAGGCACCCGTCTTGGTTACCCCTAATTGGGAGCTTCCCTTTGAGTTGATGTGTGATGCTAGTGACTTTGATATTGGTGCGGTTCTGGGACAAAGAGTGAACAAACACTTCCAACCAATCCATTATGCTATCAAGACAATGACGGGGGCACAATTGCATTATACCACAACCGAAAAAGAGCTTTTAGCTGTTGTCTATGCCTTTGAAAAATTTCGCCCCTATCTTGTCCTTTCTACAACAATTGTGTACACTGATCATTCCGCGTTGAAGTACTTGTTGACAAAGCAAGATTCCAAACCAAGACTTCTTCGCTGGGTTTTGCTACTCCAAGAATTTAAAATCGAAATTCGCGATAAAAAAGGAGCTGAAAACCTAGCCGCGGATCATCTCAGCAGACTTGAGGATCCTTACCAAGGGGATCATCCGAACAAAGAGATCAATGATTCTTTTCCCTTGGAGACCTTAATGTCTATCAATTCGAATTCTGATGCAACCCCGTGGTTTGCGGACTTTGCAAACTACTTAGCGGGTGGAATTCTCAAGGAAGGGTTGACGTCCCAACAAAAGAAAAAGTTCTTCACCGACATTAAGACTTACTTTTGGGACGACCCTTACCGATTCAAACAATGTGCCGACTTGATTATCCACCGATGTGTTGATGGACCGGCAGCTTTAAAAATCCTTGACGCTTGCCACAAAGGACCCACCGGTGGTCACTTTGGTCCCAACTACACCGCCAAAAAAGTGTTTGACTCGGGATTTTTTTGGCCCTCCATATATCGTGACGCTCACAATATGGTTAAACGATGTGATGTTTGCCAAAAACAAGGCACAATCACACATAAAGACGAGATGCCTCAGAATTTCATACAAGAATGTGAAATCTTTGATGTTTGGGGTATCGACTTTATGGGGCCATTCCCTTCTTCTAAAGGAAACAAATTCATCCTTGTAGTCGTTGACTACGTTTCTAAGTGGGTTGAAGCCAAAGCTTTACCTACTAATGACGCAAGGGTGGTTTGTAATTTTTTGAAAGCTCTATTCGCTAGATTCGGTGTGCCTCGTGCCATTATTAGTGATCGTGGGACTCATTTTTGCAATGACCAATTTGCTAGAGTCCTGGCTAAGTATGGTGTAAATCATCGTCTTTCCACAACCTACCACCCACAAACTAATGGCCAGGCTGAAATATCCAACCGAGGATTAAAGCGAATTCTGGAAAGAACCGTGGGAGAGCATCGTGCCTCATGGGCTGATAAACTTGATGATGCTTTGTGGGCTTTCCGTACTGCTTACAAGACTCCGATTGGTTGTACACCATATCGTCTCGTGTACGGGAAAGCGTGCCACCTCCCCATTGAGTTGGAGCACAAGGCTTACTGGGCCTTGAAGTGGGCTAATTTTGATATCAACAAAGCCGGTGACCTACGCAAGATCCAACTCAATGAGCTCAACGAACTCCGTAATGAGGCTTATGAAAATTCTTTGATCTATAAGGAAAGGACTAAGCTCATTCACGACTCTAAGATTAAGAACCGAGAGTTCCATGTTGGAGACAAAGTCTTACTTTTTAACTCTCGGTTGAAAATCTTTTCGGGCAAGCTCAAATCTCGTTGGTCCGGCCCATTCACCATTGCCCAAATTTTTCCATATGGTACTCTCGAGCTCGCTCAACCTGATGGACCGAATTTTAAGGTGAATGGCCAACGAGTGAAGTTGTACTTTGGTGAGGACACCTCTCAGGAGGTGATTCCATCCCTCACCACGTTCCCCATGAACTAATTTTGGGTCGAGTCAGGCTCGTGACTCGGTTATCAAAAACAAGCGCTCCTCGGGAGGCAGCCTGAGTATCTATCCTTTTATGTTTTAACCTCCTAAGTGTAGGGGGACCTCTATAGGTTCTTTGTTTCTGTGTGGTGATGTGATTACAGGGATAAATGCACTCTTGGAACCTTTGAAGAACCGTGCTCCCGTGTTATCCGAAATCCAGTTCTATCTCTCAACTATCGTGATTCAATTTTCTTCATACTCACATTTGAAATTGATCACTTTAGTCGTCTCTTCCTTAACTTGAGTTAACCAACGTGCACAATGTCATAAGTGTAGGGGAGACTTTTCCCACATGCTTAAACATTGAGGACAATGTTTATCTTAAGTGTAGGGGGGACTTCTATCGAAGTTTTAAGTGGACTTTTCCATGAAAATGCCTTCATTTAACCGGAAAATCAACTTTTTCAACATTTTTCAAATTTTTAATTAACTTTGGCCATATAGTTGTAATTTTTAAATTTTTCTCGTTGCTTTCATATGTATATATCCCGCAATAAAGTCAAAATATTAATAAAGTGGTGTAGCTAGTTTAGAAGTCTTTGACATATTAGGCCCGTTGCGTTTATTTTGACTCAACCCGAATAGACTTATCCAAGTTTATTCTAGCTAGTATCCTTAACCATGTAGACCTTAATTGGTTTATTAGGCTAAGTTTCCACGAGGCTCATTACTTGAGATTTTAAATTGTAGAGGACGAGAAATGATAGAGTCAATTATAAGTCGGTATTCTTACACAAGCTCACTTGGTGTAATTATTTGCCTATTCTCCCATCACTTGCTAATAATTTATCTGCAATAAGTAAGGTCGTACGATTTGAAAAGTTACTTAGCTTCTAGCCCAAGATCGTTTAAAAGTTGCTCAGTAATGATAAGAGTTCATAGCCAAGGCATAACTTATGAAGCGGGGCGCGAAGATTGGCGAGTCCGAAAAGGCCCTAACAAGGCATGAGGATTCCATTTTATTGCTAAAGATCCAAGGTGATGTGAAAAGCATTATTCCCAATGTCAATATGAAGGATCAAGACTCACGACAAAAAGCAATCAACTCCCATAAAGATGATGGAGAAGTCTATCCGAAAAGACCCTAACAAGGTATGAGGATAAATAGATCCAAGTCCGAAAAAGAGGCGGATCGTTGTATCTCAAAATTCCAAATAGAGATTGAAGAAATAATCATGAAGTCGTGGTCAACAAAGTTGGAGTACCTCTCAAAAGTCTCCAAGTGAAGAAACTCTATGAACGATGAGAAGACCATTATCTCAAGCACGTCTCTCAAGATATGAAGTATGAAGTACATGCCAAATATCGGCCCGAGAAAGGTCTCAAATCGTGAACCGAGTTATGCCAAGATATGAACTTTTTGATATCCCGAGAAGCAGTTTTAAGAGATTTTGTCCTTTAGCTAACTATTGATCAAATCGTCCTACTTTGCTTTCAGCCTAAATAAACTATCGAAATAAGTCCAAAAATGCATCTTCATGATCATTCTAAGACAAAAATAAAATATAAGAGATACACCTAGGAATAAGGGAGTTTAAGCATTTAATTAAGCCATGTGTGTAAGTGTTGGATTTACTAACTTATAATAACAATGATCTCGTTTTTAAGCTTAGTTTGGGGAACGTGAAACTTGAGGGTGATAAATCCTCGCAGCACCAAAGCCCTAATGTAAGTCATTTATCTCTTTGCAAGTTATTTCCATGTAGTTATTTTCAAGTGAAAATGGTTTTCTATCCTTTTGTTTCCATTTAAGTTTTAATTTCTTTTAGTACCTTAATTTTTGTAGTATTTTAATAAGGTCAAGGTTGATTAATTATGAGAAAAGTGTAAAATTGCTTTATCACTAAGCATTGCATGAGGGCATGGCAATGGTTAAGTGTAGGAGATTTGATAGGTGTGTAAACACCCATCCTTTTACCACTTAATTCTGGCTAAAACGAGACCAAAACGCGTATTTAATATCATTTGTTTGGAGTTATGCGTTGTTTTTGTGTTTATTATGTTTTCAGAGCCAACCGGATGGATAATGGAGAAAACATGGGATTGCACGGGATTTATCGAAGAAAAAGACTCCAGATGAAGTCTATTGTCCAAGAGATGCAAAAGATTTGAAGTCACTGGGCCTATTCGAAGATTTATCGAAGAAAAGGACCAAAGATGGAAGATTTATATAAATCGAAGAAACTCAAGTCTATTAAACGAAGAAATTAAAAGACGAGTTGAATTTAATCGACGACAAATCCCGAATCAGAATCGAAAACGTCAACTTTTCTGAAAAGACGAGAAGACAAGAAGAACGGGAGAAAGCCCACTCACCAACCAAAGGGGACACCTATATAAAGGGATCCCCTCACACTTTCCATTCAGTTTTTTAGTTTTTCTTTCCTCCTCTTTTTTCTCCCTTTCTGTTTCGTAGCATCACCAACACCACTAGGGTGTTTGGTGATTTTGATCTTTGATTTTCAATCTTGTAATTTCATTCTTGTTTTGTGATTGTTAAATCATTAATCATCAATACAAGTTCTTGTTTAATCTTTCCATTTCATCTTGTTCATCATCATCTTTCATTTCAAAGTTCTTAAGTTCTCATTTGATTGATTTAATCTTTAAAAGTTGTTGGGATTTAAGTTTTTGTTGATGGGATTTGTTGTTATTGGTTAGTATATCATTTGTGTTTAGTTTTATTTAAGTTTTGGTGAAAAAACTTGGTGATTTTTGGCTTAAAATCGTTTTCCTTGTTCTTCGGGTAAGTTACTGTTCTTGAGTTCCCCAGGTTCCGAATGAACCAAATCTTCCGGATGAACATTAAGTTCCGGATGAACAGCTAAAGTTCCGAATGAGTTTATGTTAAGAAAAGTTCCGATTCAGTCTTGAAGTTCCGAATAAATTTTCCTTTCAAAAGTTCCGAATGAACTGAAAGTTCCGGATGAATCAAATCTTCCGAATGAACTGAAAGTTCCGGATGAATCAAATCTTCCGAATGAACACAAAGTTCCGGATGAATGTTATTTCCAAAAAGTTCCGAATGAGTTTTTCCTTTAAAAGTTCCGAATGAGTTTTAAAGTTCCGAATGAGTTTTTCCTTTAAAAGTTCCGAATGAGTTTTAAAGTTCCGAATGAGTTTTCCTTAAAAGTTCCGAATCAGTTGATTGTTCCGAATAAACTTCCGACTCAAAGTTCCGGATAAAGTTCCGGATCAATCTTCCGAATCAAGTTCCGCATGAAGGTTCCGAGTAAAGTTCCGAACGAACTTCCGAGTTAACTTCCGAACCAACTTCCGACCAAAGTTCCGGGTGAAGACTTCCGGGTGAAAAGTTCCGGATCAATAGTTCCGAATCAAGGTCAAACTTCCGAATCAAATTTCTTTTAATCTTACTTACTGTTTCTTTTTGTGTCTGTCTTACTATTTCTCATTGTTCCTTCATTTTATAGTCTAAGTTTAATTTTAATTTCAGTTTATTAATTGTTATTAATTGTTATTAATTTAATTACTTTTAAATTTAAGTCTACATTTTAGAGCATTTAATATTTAGTAGATAGAAAACCACTTCCCTTTTTAGTAACCAAGAACAATCATTCCACTTAGAACCAAGATCAATTCGAGAGGATATCGAGAGACATAAATTGAACCCTAGCAAAAATCATAGTATCACTTCCCCATTTTGAAAACTTGTGCATCATCCCCGACTCTTAAGATTAACTCACCTTCGGCTACATCCACTAAAGCTCGTCCGGTTCTCAAGAATGGCCGACCAAGTATTAAAGGAATACGAGGGTCCATTTCATAATCAACAACGACAAAATCGACCGGGAAAGTAAATGTGCCAACTTTTATGAACACGTCTTCGGCTATACCGACGGGGTAAGCGAGAGTGCGATTTGCAAGTTCAAGAGTCATCTTTGTTGGAGTGAGGTCGGGTAATGATAGTGTTTTCCAAACACTCAATGGCATCAAATTAATACTAGCCCCGAGATCAGCAAGGGCAGTAAATTCTTCAGTTTTGTTGAACACGCAAGGCAACACAAAACGACCGGGATCTCCAAGTTTTTCCGGAAGTTCTTTAAGAATAACTGCAGATCAGCTTTCATTTAAGCGTGTGTTGGCAAGTTCAATCAGCTTCTCCTTCTTGTTAAGCAATTCCTTAAATGCTTTGACAAATTTGGGCATGTGGACGAGTGCTTCAAGAAAGCTAATGTTGAAGTTCATCTGAGAGATCATCTTCACATAGCGTGTCACGTCGGAGTCCTCCTTGGTTAGCATTTTGGTCTTGCCTAAACGAGAGGGATAAGGGATATTGGGTTTGGGTGGTAAAGGTGCAGGTGTAGCAGGTAAAGGTTGAGATGTTGAAGGTTCCTTCCTAGGTACATCGTCATGACGAGGCGGAGACGATAATGGTGCACTACTACTAGGTGTAGGAGGAGTAGGGATAAATGGTGGTGGAGGAGGTGTAGATGATGGGGGTGGGATTGGTGGTCCTACGATGGTAACTCCACTACGAGTAGTAATAGCACTCACATTTGCTCGCGGATTAGTAACGGTGTTTGAAGGTAGAGAACTTGAAGTAGAAGGTTGAGTGGAGGGTAAGAAACTAGCCAACATATTCTTTAATTCATTCATTTGAGTGCTGAAGGAGGATTGAATATTATCACGAACCTCGGTTCTAATGTCATTTCCTTGCTTCGTGATATCTCCTTTCAAATTGATTATTTGGCTCTGCAGATTCTTGATTTGCTCACCTTGGGTTCTCATAATGGCTTCAACATCGGGGTTAATGGGTGGGGTTTGTTGAGCGGGTGGGTGATAAGGATTAGAATCTTTTGGTGGGATTTGGTTGCTCCTATTGTAGTTGTTGGCGGGGTTTTGGTTTTGAGGAGAAAAACCGGGTGAAAGGTAGTTGTTGGACCGGTAACTCAGCAGATTTCTATCCCCTTGAGGTCGAGCTTGGTAATTTTCCGGTGAATAATTACCATAAGCTGCATACACATTTTCCGGATTTCCTTGTGTAGAAGGACAATCGGTGTATGAGTGAGGACCACCGCATGTTTCACAAAGAGTAGCAACAGCTTTAACTTGTTGTTGTTGGTTTGAAGCCAAGAGTTGCATACTTCTGCTCATTTCAGTCAGCACACGGGTGAGTTCGGTCATATCAGGGTTTGCTGAGGTGGAGGAAACATTGACTCTCGGGTTGTTCCTTGAAGAAGCAGAGGAATCCCAGTTTTTGTGGTGAGTAGTCATGTTCTCTATAAGCTCTCTACACTCCTCGGGTCTCCTTTTCATGAATGTGCCACCGGCGGCTGCATTAATCGTATCACGATCTCGAAAAGTCAAACCGTTGTAGAAAGTATCTATTAAGGTCACAGGGAGCATGTTGTGGTTTGGACATCTATCAATCAAGACATTATATCGCTCCCAAGCATCAAAAAGAGATTCATCAGGGTCTTGCATGAAACCGCTGATTTGATTGCGAAGGCTCGTGACCATGGATGGTGGAAAGTAGCGCGACAAAAAGCGTTGAGTCATGTCATCCCAAGTGTGAATAGAATTCTTCGGGAGACGATCAAACCATTTCTCGGCATGATGTAATAAAGTATGTGGAAAGAGTTGTAGGCGAAGTTCATCCATTGTGGCACCAGCCAACTTCATGCTTTGGGTGATTGTAATGAACTTGTCGAGGTGTTTGTTGGCATCATCATCAGGCAATCCACGGAATGGGTTTGTTTGCACTTGCAGAATCATGTGGTGCTTCAACGAAAACTCAGGAGCGTTGATTTGCATCGGCGCAATCGGTCCTCCTCGTCCAAACATGGTAGGTTGACAAAGCTCCTCCATGGTCCGAAGATCGGGCTGTGGAAGAACATTGTTGTTATTATTAGGGTGCGGTGGATTATTGTTGTTTACACCTGACATAGCTAAATCTTATTGAGTCTCGGGCTCTTGATAATTAGAAGATCTAGTACGCATACACCTGAAAATGCAAAAGAAAAAGAAACCAAACACAAAGACAATATATATACACAATAAAGATAAAATCTTTTTGGATTTTTGAAATTTTTAATTTTTATGGTTTTTTAACAATTTTAATTTTTATGGTTTTTTTGAAATTTTTATGCAAGAAAAATACCGCTCACAAGTGAACGGATCCCAAAAAGCAACGCGTCTCTCACAGAAAACCGTTAATCTTTACGAAAAGAGCCGGCAGCGGCGCCATTTAATAATTCGATTTCACTCAGGTTAAAAATTATATGTTCGTTGTGTTGGTCTAATCGAATTGATCTAGGTTCTCTATGTGACTCAGTTTTATTTTGGTGAAACAAGTATTTTTGGTTGGTTTTAAATTTAAATGTGCAAAGACTTAAAAGTAAATGTCGTTAAAGTAAAGTGGCATGAAAATTAAATCTAAGTCTAGTTAAAATAAAGGTGCGATATTTAAACGTGACGGAAAATAAATTGATTAGATGACTTAAAATTAAAAGGCGTGACGGAAATTAAAATTAGACAAAGTATAAAAACATAAACTAAAAATTAAACAAGACAAAGTATAAAGAAAATAAACCCAATCGGAATGTATTCCGATTTGACCTCGTCGGAAAATACTCACCCCCTGATCGGATTGTAGATGGTCTGATCGGAATACCTGTCACCTCCCCAATCGGAATATCAACCTTACCTTCGATCGGAATGATACTTACCTTTGGTCGGAATGTAAACTTGGTCAGAATGTTGAGTAGAACTCCTAATCGGAATATCAAAGCTCCCCAGATCGGAATACCACGCAACACCTCAATCGAAATAAGGGTAAAAGTACCAATCGGAATAACTGTCACTAATTCAGATCGGAATACCACTTACCTTTACCCTGATCGGAATACCAAGCTATACCACCAATCGGAATACAGGTAGGAATGTACAAACCCTTTTCCGACCAAGCCAAGAAGCTGGTCAGAATATATAAACCCTTTTCCGATCGTTAAGATCGGAATACGGAGAATTGGGTGGAAAATAAGCTAGACAAATAAGCTATGATTCTAATAAGCACAAGACTAAAATCCTAAGGTAAACCGAATGAAAATAAGCTACTAGACGGAAATTTAACAACTTTTAAAACAAGAAATGAATAAGCTTTAAGAAAAACAACTTTTTATATAAAAATAACTTTTATAAAAACTATATAAACTTGAAAATAAACAAAATAAGCTATGAAAATAAATGGTTTAAAACAATCAAAGGAATAAAAATGTAATCTTTAAACAAGTAAACAACACAAAAAGCATATAAAACAAAGATTAAAGAAAGGAAGAATGAGATCAACAAGATAAAGTAAAGGTGCGAGAATTAAAAAGAAACACTTACTTGAAATTAAATGTATTAAAAGTGCAAGACATGTAATTAAAGGTGCAAGTAATTAAATGTGCAAATAAAGTAAAGGTGGAAGAACTAGTTTGTCAATCTAGCCAACAAAACTTAATGAAATGAAAATGAGAGGTATATATAGGTGATTAGGGGGATGGTTAGAGGAAGCTTCCTCCCCTCCTTCCTTTCTTCTTAATTGCGCCCTTAAGTCCTTCCTTCTTAATCTTTTTGTTAATCTTGGAATTTGATGACTTTTGGCTCGGGATTTCTTTAGACTCGTCTTTTAATTCTTCGATAAATAAGACTTGAGTTCCTCGGCTTTAAGTAAACTTCCGTCTTTTGACTTTTTCTTCGATAAATCTTCAGAATTGGTCTTGGACTTCTGTTCTTTTTGCACTCTTGACTGCTTGACTTCGTCTTTCATCTTTTTCTTCAATAAAAGTCCGTAAATGCCCGTGAATTCCTGTGTTTTCTCCACTTTTCACCTTTTCATCCTAAATCACAACAAAAACACAAACCACGCATAATTTCGACATAAAAGACATAAAATACACGTTTTGGTCCGGTTATTACTGTAATAAAGTGGTAGAAAAGATGTGTGTTTACACACATATCACTGACCTTTTGCTATCCGTCCTGTAAATTACTGATATAAAAAAAATTGAGAGTTTGAGCCAATTTTCTTTTGCTACCAGTAACCGGACTTGGCGTAAGGAAATGATATGTTGTACTCATGTATCAATGATAGTATATTTATAAATAAATTTATATCTAATAAATATTCCCTAGAGCATATGATATGTTCAGTAACACTTATTGAAGAGCATCATCATAGACACGAAACATATGTGATCACAGATAGACAGTTATGTAGGCTTTTTATTTCCTGTATACTTTGACACAAAATATAAGTGGAGGATAATGAATGACATATAAGTTTAACAAATGAAGTTATAGCATATAAGACATATTATCATTTTTGCTCATTCACTTAATAGTATGTTGCCTTTGTTGACTAAATCAAATTTAGTAAGACGATAATAAAACCAAAACATAATTAATGAAACATAATAAACAAATACTAAATAAGGCTGGAATGTGTTAAATGGTTCAACAAAATATTTTTCGCTAACTCATAAGCATCACAGAGCTTGAATACTAGAGCAAAGTAATTTATGATAACATAGGATGCTTGATGATTCCTTCAGCGTTTTATTATAGAAACTTGATCGAGAGTATCCATTAAATCTTTATATATGACATGAATTTAAAATAGCAAACAAGCTAACAAACCTGATAGCATATTCAGTCTATGGCAAGTTAACCCTTAAGATTGATCACACTTGGCACTTTTGTTCCCTTAAAAGTATGAAATCAGTGGTTAGTATCAACATGACTGAACTTTTTCTACCACATAAATTATAAATCACAATTATAAAGAACTTTTTCTACCTCTTTGTTAAGTGGTTAGTATCAACAAAATATTGTATATAAAAGTTTTACACATTTATTAAGGCTACTGGAACTTTAAACCCGTTCAAACTATTTCAGTTTTACAAATTTAGTTGAACATGTATTAAGGATACTGGAACTTTAAACCCGTTTAAACTATTTCAGTTTTAGTTAATTTTGTATATAACCCCTTTGACCCGCTATAAGTCATAATTAACACCAACTCCAGTTAAGGTTGGTAGTTCTAAGTGAATGACATCAATATTTTTGAGATAAATTAATTGATATTAAGCTGCAAGTCGCTATGTTCCTATGTTCTTTTGGCAAAATAGAGGTCGTAGAATAATCATGTTTTAGTTTGTTTTTTGTGGCAGGTATTTGCATCACATTTTTGTTATATCGCCATAAGAAGCTTGAGATTCGTTGACAAAAGATCAATGTCAATGAAATTGTAATGATCATTAGACATCCTTTGGGTGCCACATGTAAGTGCGGATGCTTTGTTTATAATTCAAGTCCTTGGTACCCATGGAGATCAAAAGAAGGTTTGTTATTCATGGTGACTAAGGAAGACTGTGATATTGACGCTTGGGTCTGATGAATTTTGTCCAAAGAACATGAGGCGTAATTGATTTGAATGGTCGACATTTTGTGTAATGTTACAAGGTTCAGAAGACACTATGGATAAAAAACCAGGTAAATATTGTTTTATTCATCTTGAACCACATCAATGTACTTTTATCGCTGCTATTAGACTATACTTTGGCTGATGTACGTTTTACGCTAACCAAAATTACATCTATTCGGGTCCAAGAAATGCTTCAAATAGCGAAAACATCAGTTAGGCGTTTCTGGCACTTTGGAGCCGCATTTTGGTATGGCGATGCATATATTTGTGCAGGTACATGTTAGCTCTTTTTTATCCATCATTTTTTGGCACAGAAAATACCTTGTATTTTAATCACATACAAAGCACAATGCTTGTGCCACTCTTACCGATCCCTGAAGAAAAAAATGCCCGCAATTCCCTGCGTGTGAAGATTCTTGGGAGGTTCAAGAGTGAGCTAACAATTCAGTCTGGTTCACAAGATGCGAATGATGGGTCTTTGGGTTAATCACGTAGAAGACGAAGAGGTAATAATTTTCACAATTCTCTTTTTGGGCCAACAATTTTAGTCTGGTAACATCTCCTTGCAGCACCACTACAGCACCTAAGTAAACCAACATTAGTCAACCAATTTAAAAGCTCATGAACTTTTGGTTCCCTTTTTTTTATGAATTGCAAACTAATAATGTGAGGTATGAGTTCCCTGAAGACATGTCTATACAACGTTCATCTGGAACTTTAAACATCAGTATTTTAGGTTGTTACTGTACACATTCTACAGCTCTTACTCTTAACTTTTTTGTTGTACTAAAAATGTACTTAAAAACTGCATAAACTAGGTTTAATTTGAAGTTTGAAAACAAAGGTTTTGACCTCACATAAAATGTTGTGGCTAATTCAAGTATGTTTTCTGTTGACCACAAGGGTTATGACTATTATGGTGGTCCACCACCTGCACAACCACGACCTGCTATGGGCCCACCTTCTCAAGCAAATTTGAATTATGGACAACCCCAAGATTACAGGCAGCAACTGGCTCCCTATTCAGAGACTGCACCATAGGGTTACGGTCAAGGCTATGGTGAATCCAGGTATGACGTTATGAATTTACAATGCTCTAGGAAAAAAAAACTTAAATGGGAGTCTGAAAGGTTGCTGAGACCGAAAATTCCGTCTGTTTAGGGACAAAACCTAAGTTGGGGCTGCGAGTGAAGGCTTTGTACCACCATTATAAGGAACTCACTACACACAGTTACCATCTCTTTTATGTGAGCTTTCCAACATTTTCATTATAAGAAATGCAAATTCGACTTTACAGGGATCCCTAACGAAGATGGTCTGGCCTTTTGGATTTTGTAATATTATGATGGTGCAGAAACTGTGGTTTCTAACTGTTGACCGTTATCTACTTTTAATAAAGGGGAATCGATGTAATTTTGTATATAGTTTACGGTCAACAAGCAAAGGAGAATCTTGAAAAACAAGTGAAAGAGCTCACACAGCGTTTAGAGTTAAAAATTATTTTGAAGGTAACAGTACTCAGTTGGCAAAGATAATTTTTTATTCTTTGCCTTGATTTCATTTGCTTTATCAAACTATATTGCTCTCTGATGGGATCTAACTAACCATATAAAAAAAACATTCAAAATAGTGAACAAATTAGGCTGGCTGGTGTTTGATAGGTAGAGTGGCTCACTAATAAATTAAAACTAATACTTACCTAATAACTTAAATGACAATACGAAATCTAATGTATTGTTTGACTGGAAAGGGAAGGGAGGCCGTCGAATAAGTTTTATGGGTTATTCCTGGATGCCCCTTTTTTGTCCTTTTTACTCATGTAATGCAAAATGATTGAGCACTTGCTGAGTTACTCTGATAATCTTCAATGCATGGGTTAGGTCACACAATAAATTCATTTTTTCATTTACAAACTCTTTGTCACATGGTCATGTAATCATCAAAGGACAAGTAGATACATCAGTTGTTTGAGACTGAGTTCATCCTCAAATTTATCAAATGCATGTTACCTTATTATGCAGACTGAATTAGAAGAAGCATTACGTGGCCAGGAAAGCGTGTCTACTACGAAAGGATCTGACACCGAGCATATTGACAGTTTATTGCAGAAGTGAAAAAGTAGACAGTAATTAATTTCCTAAAATTTATATCCTCCCACTACAGTAATTTATATGTGCTTTGCTATTTCAGTAGATGGTTTCGGCGATTTTAGTCTTGAAGTATCTTAGTCTGATACGGGTACATTTTTCTACTAGATACCACAAGCACCTTTTTTTCATTTTACAAAACCATCATATTGAGATTAACTATCTGCAGATATGTATGGCCACGAAGCAAAAGGGGATTTTTACATCACAAGATAGGCTGGTGCCAGCTAACCTTTTCCTTTTTCTTGTTATACAAATTAATACTACTACACTTATCCAAATTGAATCCATTGTATAGCTCAAATAGCTTACAATATATTTATAAGAATCTTTTTTTTGGAACAACGCAGGGTTCGAATACACAGTCACATTTAGGCATATATATATTGGTCATATATAGGTACAAGGTATAACCGTACAGGAAACATCCATAGTAGTAAGTTACGTTCGGTGGCTTAGAGATGATCTATGCATGCATAATTACTAACATGTGACTGTAATAATGGTGTGTGCTATTAAAAAGAATCCAAGGTAATCGCATGTGGTGTGAACTATCAGCCTGACAATTAATTTCTTTGGAAAATCATATTGACATCGATGTTGAATATGTTCAAGATCTATGTTTAACATATATACAACCAAAGGGAAACTAAAATACTAATGACGTATGGTAAATTTCATATGTGGGGTATCTTTTTATGCAACTGGAATTTAGCAAGCATTATGTCATCTATATATCGTGTGCAACCTTTTTCTTTCATACAAGTTGAAGTTCTATGTAACCGAGTTGACTAAATTATGTGTTTTTGTATTTAACCTGCAGTTCCCTTTTCTTCGTTTGGCTTATTTTGGTATGTGGACATGTATATTTATGTGTTGATTGTTGTTCAAAAAAAAAATATTTATGTGTTGATTACTTCCAACATTTCAGCAGATTGTTCACCCCGTGAAACGAGCGAACTAAACATAGAAACAAGCTGCCGCACCCGTCCATTGTATGCATTCACTTTTTGGCTTAAAGAATTCCCAACTACATAGCCCTTTGAGTCTCTAATCTTAGTTTCCCAGTGTTTGGGAGAGATGAATGACCTCTTGTATTGACCTTTGAGCTTTGACTATAGTTGTTGTTATTGTTGACCTTTAGATATTTTATTATCTTTTTTCATTTGATTTCTTTTGTTGGAACAATGGCTACTGATCTGTGTCTATCAAATGGCATTTATAAAGATGTTTCGGGTGAACCCAGCCTAACCCTCCCATTCTGACCCGTTACCCAACCTGACTGACTTGGAGTATACCTCTTTATCTTGATATACTACATCCTAGAGTCTCGATTTGATAACATTGCCACTATCGATAGAATAAGTTTTTAAAGGAGGAGGTTTTCAGTTTAATCATTTAAATTAGGTTGCTTCGTATGGCTACTTACTTTGATATCAATATTTTTGCGTATCTTCTGGCTTTGGTTGGGGTCAGCATAGTTGTCGATACAGCCTACTGATCGGATGCATCTTATATAATCTGTAAGCATATCGAGAATTTAAAAGTTGGGTTTCAATTGTGGTAAGGATAGACGTAGAAATTAATTACCTACATGGGAGATTGCATCTGTGTATAAAAACAATAATGTAATTTGGTTTCCTTGGCAAAAATTGCGTCAATTCTATTTCATTTCCAAGCTCTTAAATATTCTGCTGATACAAAAAAAATACTTGTGAACATCTATGGTTTTGTTAACAGACGGTTGATACTCCAAACTAGCCTTTAAAGTAGTAATTCTGACCCATTTACAGTCATATGGGTCCATTTGGATTTTGGATTATGTTTTAATTTTGTGGTTCAAATAAGTTAAGCTAAAAAGAACCAGGTCAGAATAAAGCTGGTCAAATGAGTTAAGCTAAAAAAGAACCAAGTCAGGATTGCACCTTGGTTGTGAACTTGTGATCATCAGGTAATTTAGTATCTTTAATATTCCTTAGTACTAAATTTGTTGTAAGGGAATTGCTTCTAAATTGTGTTTCTTATTCGTGTTATATGGAAGATATGTCGAGACTGTGAACAAACTCTCCAGTTATGCCTGAAATGTCGGAAATATAGCTTAAATTCTTTCGTGATAAAATAACAAGTGTGTTGTGTTTTAATTTGTAAATGACTAATGTATATTCTTTTGTCCGGTTTTTTCTTATTGGTTATTTTTTTTTAACCTTTTTTTGCCATTTTGCTAACGTTTATTTTCATGTTAACGTTAAGTATTTACTTTGTAATGGTTTGAATGTTTAGCTAAATATGTATGGTATAGCTAATAATATTTTTAAACTTAAATTATGCATGATATGTTATAATACATTTGCATTATAAACATATGCTATCTTTAATTTAATTTTTGAAGTCTTTATAAATAATTAAAATTGAACCTCTTTAAACATCGGTCCAGTTTGAAAAAATTGTTTACTCACCTCTATATACAATTTGAATGTATTTGTTAAATTATAAATCTAAAAGGTGGGAATAAATTGAAGTAACACCGATTACCTTTTAAAAAAAATTCAAAATCAATTTTAGAAAGAACCGGAAAATTTTAAACCGTTCTTTCTCAAACTAATTTGTTGGTTCGTAACCGGATGAATAAAATGGACGGGACCGGTTTGAAAACAGGTTAAAAATTGAACCGATCGGGTTAAAAACATGTTAAACCAAACCTATCAAGTTTAAAAGAGGTTAAAATCGAACAGATCCGAACGAAAGATTAACATGGAGCAAAAAACGTTCGTTAGGTGAGCAAACCCCTAAAAATAAATCGTTTAAAGCTTTATTTAAGCAAAATCGAGTCCCACTGCAAAAAAAATGAATACACAAACCTACATTTAAAAAACAATTAACGAAACGACCCCGCCCATTGGGCGGGTTACGACGCTAGTATATATATATATATATATATATATATATATATATATATATATATATATATATATATATATATATATATATATATATATATATATATATATATATATATATATATATATATATAAATATATTATATCCTTAATAAGAGGGGGGAATCACGTTCCCCAATGAACAGTTCCCCCCTCAGAGAAAGCGCTTTATTTTAATCAGAAATACAACACATAAACACAACACATACACAAAAACATAACACATACACAACACATAAACTCTCCTCCTACTGTAGATCATTAATTGTTCTTCCACACAACACATAAACTCTCCTCCATTAACACTAATCCACTTGATAGGATCTTGATCTGATTTTTTATGATCGGATCTTGATTTATATACTTTCGATCGGATCTTGATCTGATTTTTTGATCAATATATACTCACCCTCTCTCAAATTGATCGTGAGTCTTCTGAAGTTTGGTGAGAGGCTGGTGAGATTATGAAAGATTGACATCTTCATATAATAAGAAAAGGGAAAATAGTTTTTCGTCGGTGGGTGAAGAATCCAGAATACACAGTTCTTATGGGAGTTTGAGGATGTTGAGGATACTATCAAATTTTCTCCGGTCTAATTATCTTAATTGGGGTTATGGTTTTGGGTTTCCTGTTATTTATGCTAACACCCAGAGACACATGTAAGTTTATTGTAAACTTTCTGATATTTGTTTTCATATTATTAGGGTTGAATATTAGCTTTAAACAAAATTTGGGTTTTTTTTTGTTCGCGTTGGTTTGTTTGATGTGGCTTGGTTTGTTTCGTACGTTATTATGTGGTTAGTCGCGGGTGTGTTAGACTAGGTTATAAAAATAACAGATTTTGATGTGTTGTCGCTTATAGGGATCTGAAATGTTGCTGGTTTGGTAAGTTTGTTGTGTTATTGAGGCTAAGTCAGCCGTACCTTGGCGGGGCATCACAGGTTTGTGACTGCAGCCATGGCGGTATGATGCCTTTTTAACCCTCGAGAAGATCTGTTGATGTGATTGTATGGTTGTTCATAGAAAAGCGTGATTTACTGTTGTTCCTTCTTTTACTTCCATTGCTAAGTCATCTTGATCGGGTGACAAAAATCTCATAGTTTGCAATGGAGATATTGTTTTACTTAAAAGGGGGTCGTGGCTTGGCAAGGCATGAGGATCGGGGATCCTGTTTGCAGCCGCCACGTGAACCGCTTTTACTAATTCATGTTGAGGGTGTCATTTGAAGTCCATTGTTGTGATTCTAGGTTGTTGCTGCTATTTTTGTGACATGTGTTATGTTACTGTTGAGCCAGCTATGTGTTTGCGGATGATGCGAGCGCAAGCGGCCCGTATCTTGGCAGGGCATCACGGGTACGTGTTTGCAGCCATGGCGGGTCATAAGCCCTTCTTACCATTTGCTTATGTCTATAAAGAAAAAAGGAAAAAAAATCACCGGTTTGTGTCAATGAAATAGCCATTCTGGCCATTGATTTCATTTCGTTGGGAACCGAGATTCTCCCCTTTTATTAAAGATATAATTTTGGGGATTTTAAATAGGCTGTGATGATGGTCTTAGACCCTGTTTTGGCGGGTTCGAGTAAATGTTAGATTATGCGCAGCTTGGCGAGGCAGCCTCGGTTGGTTTGCAGCCATGGTGGCCATATCTTTTTATTCTGATAACTGACTTATCTGAGCCTCATGATAAACATACCGCTTTTTATAATGTCATTGCCTACTGCTTCTTTATTTCAGTAAAATGGAGGTAGAATGAAATTTGCTCGAGCACAGAGGTGAGTGTTTCAGTTTATGGTTCTAAAGTCGCGGCCTTTTGGTTCGGCTCCACAAACACATTATATTATGTATTAACGGGTCGTATATTGTATAATGCAGGTATGTATGCAGGAGTATGGGTTGTCTTCTCTTCATTTGGCAAGTTACCTTACTTTTTGAAATTGCCTTTCCATTTTACTCATCTTGGTCTGAAATTTATCTGTTGAATATTTGGTGAATATTTTTGACTTCGTGTCACGTTCTGCTCAATCATCATCTACAACAAATGTGTGAACCAGTGTATGTCTTGAGCGTTGATTCATGATGTTATACAGCTTCTTCAACCATCCTTAGGTTATGCGTACATATAAAGACCCCCCCCCCCCCCCCCAATAAAATCAGGTGATTTGTATACGGTCTTACTTCATCATAATACTAACTTTTCTTTCATCGACTCTGAAAGTCATTGACTACCTTCGGTTATTAAATAAGCTTCCATACTTACTGTTGATTGCAGCATATAAAATATGATTAGAAGCCAATTATTTTCAAGATTAACAAAAACAATATGATTGTCATATATACCTACATCATTAGGGTAGAAAAAACCGAGTTAGTTTATATACACCTAACAGACTAAGTAAAGAGTCTAAGGTACATACACAAAAATGAAACTGGGTAAATGAAGTGGCTAGGTGAGCCGTAAGAAGCAAAGACAAGATAATGGGTTTCTGGTCTCCGTAAAAAGGAATGGACAGGAAAGAGTTGATTATAGTATACTTGATCTTAGATTCATACAAAGTTTTAAGTAGTTCGTGACTTAATTTTTTCAAGTAACATTGTTTTTATTTAAAATTCTGCCGAAAAGACAAATAATTAAACAAATAGCCCAACCCGATCAATACCTCCAAGTATGATCATGTAGGCTTTATTGATCTGCTCTCCTTGGACTTTTTGATGGTTGCATTTGTGCTTGACGTTCTGTGTCCGGTGTTGATGGCATGCAACGATTGTCGCGGTCATGCCTTTCGTTGCCACTGTTGATGTCAGGCGACGATAGGCACGGTTGTGTCATGGTCGTGATGGTCTCATATATCAGGCAATGATGACACTCTTATGATTAGCATGTGTGGTCTACCGACACCTACATCTAGGCTGGGCAGTCGCACTGAGTGTGCGATTGCAGCCATGTCATGTGTTTGGTCCCGCGATTGTGCTAAAAGATCTGAGCCTCATGTGTTGTATTATATAATATAAAAAGGAGCTACTTTCTAGGATATTCAATTTACCAAACTGTATGAGCTTCTTTCTCAAACATAGGTGTTTTTTTAGTTTACATTTTTTTATACCACTTACCTCTTTTCGACTCTCTATAGTTCACTTTTATAGGTCTATTTCTGATGTGCCATATATAGCTTTTTACGAAGATACTGACCGAAGGCCGAGTAGCAGCAATTGGAGATGAAGATGGAATTCAGTGATCTAACCATTTCGTTGGAAAACAAATACCAGCAGGTAAAACTACTAAGATTTCGTGTTTGGTTTTAGGTTTTGCGATTGATTATTGTGACATCATTTTTATATGTAAACCTTATATTTCTGATTATGTAAGTAACGGATCAAATAAGTATGGGTTAGACATATCCTCAGTATAAATATGAAGACGTAAGATTAGGCAGAATAAAGTTGGTCATAATAGCAACGTTTCCAAGGTAAACAAACAGTAGGTTACCTGATGGAAAAAATATAATGTAGATTCAAAATATTTAATCTGCTAAGAATGTACTATTTATTAAAAAAATAATATGACAGATTACAGGTATCATGAGACAAATTATATTGACTAGACACATGTTTTTTCTGTTTAATCAGGTAGTCGCCGGAACTGCATGAGAAGGCGGTGTTCTGATGAGACGGGTAAGAAGCGACCAAGAGGATTGATCGCATACTGCAGCCTCACGAATGCATCCAATAGATTGAAGCTGCAATATGGGTACCAAAAATAATCAGCAAATAGTTAGGAGTTGCAGCAAATTTACTTGCTGAAAAAGCTTTCGATGTTTACCCAAAAATTGCACCAAGGTATGGCGCATATACATATAGTCCTTGGTATGTGACATTCAATTTATAAGATAACGAAACTAAAAATTGAATGTCACATACCAAGCAGTAACGACATGTCGGTTTACTTGATCAAAGATGAACTTTGCAGTCTTTCGTTTTAGACATGCAGTAGTATGTGCAAATTTGCGTCCTGTTTTTTTATGAACTTGACCCTGCTAATTAGGTTTGCTTTGCATTACTGTTTATAATGGGGTCTGGACCTGTATTGTACACAAAAGGCTAAAAGGGTAGCTGCAAAAATAGGTCCAACAATAAACATAGAATGCCACCATATTGGACCCATTACATTGTAACATCAGGGGTTACGTATTCCCAAATATATGGATACCCTTCAAGGGTTGCGGTCTTTAGTCTGTTTAGAGCACGCTAAACATCTCAAACTACCCCTGCTTACCTCGAAGGGTATCCAAATACTTACGGAGCTTCTGATGGGCCTATTTTTGCAGCTACCCTGTTGTATGCCCCTTAATTCACTGTTGAATCCAACCAAACATAAATGCTTAATAATCCACCGGACCAAGCCCGCCGCGGCGGAGCGCAAACGCAAATGACTACGCATATATGAAAAGACCATGGCACCCTACCCACCAACGCCCAGCTCTCGCCGCGGCGGAGCGCGGGCAAAGACCCTATAATATATAATATATAATATATATATATATATATATTATATATATATATATATATATGAAGAGAGAAATGCCACATAAGCACTCATTAAATCCACGTCATCACTTTACGGCAGGAATTTTTTCAGTCTAAAAATATTGGCAAGATTCGAACCTTCGTTGTTTACTTAACATGCCAGCGCTTAAACCAACTGTGTCAAACAATTGGTTGTGATTATCTTTCGAAAATCAAATAAATGTATTCAAGTTAACTTACACACGATCATCTATTAAACCTAATCTTCAAATTAAACCCAATCAATCACATAAACTCACAAACACGATCATCAAATTAAACCTAATCTTCAAATCAATATCACAAACACGGTCATCTATCAACCCTCAAAATAAACCCACAAAGATACATAATCACAGTAACTAATCTAAATTGCCGCGACTATGGTTTTATACTACAAAAAATTAAGGAATACAATGACACAGGAATGCTGTTGATTTTACAAATTTTTTATATACTGTCCTGATTACGTAAGACCTGATTATGTCTCAAAATTTTAATTTGTTCAGATTGAATCCAAAAATAGGCTATTCTGCTTCGGTGGGTAATTGGTGATACGTCATCTGATGCTACCATCCAAAAATATTCTTTCTCATGTATGTTCTTGAAGACTATGCACCATCCAACACAACAGCCCAACCGAGGTATGTGCTTCTTGATATATTGATTGATTATTTTGATATATTGATTGCTTATTTATTTCAATATTGAACAGGATATTTGGGAACCTGATTTTGTTTCTTTTTGTTGTTGACAACACAATTCCTACATATGTTGTAGATATAAAACCTTCGTTCCTATGTTTAAGCTTATTTTAGCTACAACTTTGAGTCTACTGACCTAAGCATTTGAACATATATCTTGCAATGAAACACTGATAGAAAATTATATATATAAAATAATATATTACAAGAGCTCATCATATATCATATTAAATTATGAACTGATACAAAATAAACCAATACATAATTACCAATGTCAAGCAGGTACATACAAACTGATATGCATATTTACATTATCTGATGCATCATAAGTGACCTTGAGATCTATTCGTTTCAGGGAATCTGGAAAACACAGCTTCTTTTCTTTCAGGTACAAGCATTTGGTTCAAGATGCTACATTAGAAGGAGAGTAAACATCAGCATCCAATGGCTTTATAATTCAATTTATGCAAGGTAAATCCCTACAACATGAATAGTTAAGCAAGTTTATAAGAAGTTGAGATCATAACGTGATGAATTTCTGAAATTGGTTCCAACAGGCTACGTTCTTTCATGGATTATGCATTGAGAACAAGAGTAGTAAAAGGTGATAAGTATTGGTTTTATGCAGTTTTATGTTAACTTGAGATACAACTCATAATTTTTACTATTTAGATATATTGATGGATTAATGTGTTCAAGTTTGGAATCAAAGCTAATCCCATAACACACCTTACACGTTTTTGGAACATAATCGAAATTATGTTGCATTTACTTACCTTTTTGCAGGTATAGGAGAGGTATGGGAGAAGGTTGTCTACAATACCATTGGGTGGGTCAAGTATATTAACAAAGAACGAAGATAGGATTAGCTACAAACATACGTCATGGCAGTAGCAAAATGATCTCTCAATAATTGGTCAGTCTTTTTATTTTTGTTCTTATAATTCCATGATTGTGACACCATGTAAGCGTATATAAACCAAATGTAACACAACCATTGGCAGTATTTGAGATATTGTATTACATATGAAACACAACCATTAGAAGTACAAATATATATTGGCTTACTTTTTTCCATTATTTTAGGTACACATAGAAATTTTAGCAGAGAAAGATGCCACGGAGAAGTCGGATGCTGCTAGAGAGGCTTTCTTGGCTGAACTTTCTTTACATTCTAAAAGCAGGACTGGTGATATTTGGAAGAGTTCTAACGATAAACTGAAGGATAAAATATTAAATCATCCTCATATCATGTCATTTATTTTTCTCACGCATCCTCACTCCTCAACATAGAAAACCTAGATCTAAAAAGCATGGATTCAAAACCATTATACTGACTTAAAGTTCAGCATGGAACTTGATTTGTCATTCTCGATTTGTCATTATATTGGCTTACTGAGAACATGTATGTGAATTCTTTATCTGAAAAATTGATTAATTTTTGTGATTGGCGTTTAATAGATTTATTATTTTTATTATTTGTTTGATTGATGTACACATACGTTATTGATTACATTGATCGTTTAGGTGTAAGCTTAAAAAAGGCATTGTTTTTACCAAACATGTCGATCTACACTAAAGTTGGACCGATCTTATCCTTGCCACCAACTAATTCTCACTTACTTTCTAATTCTTTAATTTTCTAAGTTCAGCATGGAACTTGATTTGTCATTCTCGATTTGTCATTATATTGGCTTACTGAGAACATGTATGTGAATTCTTTATCTGAAAAATTGATTAATTTTTGTGATTGGCGTTTAATAGATTTATTATTTTTATTATTTGTTTGATTGATGTACACATACGTTATTGATTACATTGATCGTTTAGGTGTAAGCTTAAAAAAGGCATTGTTTTTACCAAACATGTCGATCTACACTAAAGTTGGACCGATCTTATCCTTGCCACCAACTAATTCTCAATTTGACCTATTATGGCAACTGACAATTCAGTGGCCATGTTTATGATGAGGGCAAAGATAATGCTACAAGTTGCAATGGGTATGTTTATGTCAAACCCCCAGTTATGACCTATGAGAACCTGTATGATTGTCACTTATTAGCTCATTGTGGGACATGAGTAGCTGTATTTTTCAATTTTCACATCAGATTTAGTTTCTTAGTGTTTAAAGGTACTAAAATATGTGGTTTAAAGGTACTAAAATATGACTTCTGGTCTGTAACAGGCTACAAAACCTATACAAAAGCTGGAAGATACCTTGACATCGGTTTTGTGGTGATGAAGGTAAGCCTGCAAATTAAATACTAACCATTTTGTCTTACTATCTAATTCTTTAATTTATTTATTTATCCCATGAAGAATTCTTATAGTTCCATTTTTGTTTTTGTTTATAGGGTGGCAGGGGTTTTTGTGCTGGTGGTGATATTGTTACTGTCCATGCTAAGATCAAAAGGGGTACATAAAAGATATCAATTTTGTTGCTAAGGCTATTTTTCGATATAGAAGCTGTGATATCTACAAATATCAACTAAAAATATATTTCTTTTAATTATACAGGTATTTGAGGGTTTGTCTATAAGAGCTTGATGTCTTGCTTAGTTTTGTCTATAGAAGCTGGAATCATCACTTAATGAACTAAAAATGATATGAGAGAGAAAGAACTCAAATGAACTATAGAGAAAGCTACCAATAGATTGACAGGATAAGGGAAGAAGTACAAGGTACTATCATTTTCTTCTACAATTTATTCACAGTCACACAATGTTATTTTTGGTCACTATTTATGACACCATGAAAGGATATACCGATATATGATAAATTACTCTATTGTCATTGCAGCTGTTTTGAATTACTCTAATCGTGGTTGGTTATTTTCTCATACTAGGTCCCTTATGATGTCAAAGTCTTCTGATCCGTATATATTTAGGGATCACAAATTGCTGATAAGTATTCAGAGGAAGCAAGGTCAGTAAAAGACAGGGTTCAGAAATATTACTACTACTGTTGGGCAACGGAGTCCAGAGCTACCATGGTATCATTGATATTTTCAGTTTAGATATTCTCCCTAAATTGCTACATATGTTATCTTCTCATGATGCAAGCCTCAAATTCATCTTGCAGCGGAAAACTACTTATAAGCATTACGTGTACACTGTGTAAAGCGAAATATAGGTAAGTTACAATATTACTATCTTTTATTGAGGGTAAATGTAAGATAATCGAAATGTTAGATTACTTTTCTCATTCAAATTATTAGAGAAAAAAAGAACAGTTTAACACTTTTATCAGATTCTTAACACCATACATATTCATTATTATGAATGTTTCATCGAAAGATTTGTTTTAACTGCTATTTTAAAATGATGTAGTTTGGGATTTTTGACCCTATGTAAAAGAAGAAGATATTATTAACAATCTTGCTGATGATTTTGTTGAGGAGTTGGCAAAACAACTGACCCATAGCAAGTAAAATTGTGTTTTCAAAATGGTAAAACGTTCTTTTAGATTGAGACTGATCATGCTTTTAAAATTGATCATGGCTTTAGTAATAACAATGAAACGCAATTACATGTTGTAATGGAATGCCTTAGTTATTTCATCATTATTGTAATAGTCTAGGGAGTATACACTTAGATGTTTTATAGCTTGTGTGTGTTAGGAAATTGAGTGAATGGTTAGGATGTTCTGTTCAATTTAACAAGATTATAACTATGTAAATTTCTCGAAGCTACAGGTAAGCTTATAGAAACCAATTCCACTCTCGAATTTTCCCACTTTAACTTAAGTTGAGCCTATTTTGTAAACCTTAAACATTTAGCAACAAACCCAGTAGTATACCCGATTAAAATCAATTTCCAGTGTACAACTACTCACATTGCTATGTTTTTACAAAAGGACTTTTATTATCTGCACAGTGCAGAGTTTGATGACAAAAAAGTAAGGATAAACAAGTACTGGAGTGGAATTTTATAAGATCCTATTATGCTCCTCAAGTAGCCATATATTTCCAAATCTAAATAGAACACTCATTCTAATATATTTAAAGTCGAAGTGGAGAAAGGTTGGCCGTCTGAAGCCACTTTTACTATTTCATCTCAAATGGCTGAAACCACTTTCGCCACTTCATTTTGAATGGCTGCACTTAGATAATTGTTGAGAGAATAATCTTTGTCAGGCATTTGGTAACCAGAATATCACTCAAGGCAATGAGCAACTTGGTAATCGTATTTGTGAAATTATGGAAAACAAAATACTCAAAGCCAAACTCTACCCTAGAGGTGAATCCTTGCAACCGTCTATGTTCGAGCCACTACAGGAAAAGAATATGAAATTAGCATCAAAACCTTTATCCTATGGTACGCTTTCGCTCTATTCTTTTACTTGTGTGGTATCTGCTGAGGCTATGGGTATAAATGTTGAACGTGATCTTTAGCTCAATAGAAATGTTCGGTCACCTGGCCATATCATGACCTTAACAACTGCGCCCTCTACCCGTAAGTCCATATTATTTATATTTTCCCTTTACCTCACCTTGCAAATAAGTGTTTGTAGAAACAGCTAACAAGTAAAATTAGCTAAGACGTAATATAAAGCTTAAAGTCACGAGTCTTTCACTATGGTTTGATGGGCAGTGATGTAGATGGAGATGAATGTTAGCAGATTTACTGCCGCATACCATCCAATAATAGATTGTATATAGAAGTGAACTGTTACATGCAATAGTATGTATTATGAAATAAATCAGCCATAAATAGTTTATCAAAAAAATGAACGCTTCTTTTGTCTTGTGAGTCTGATGTGTAAAACTCCTCACTGGGATGGTATACAAGATTGATCTCCCACAGTACAATTTCACTTTGTCAGGGTCTTTTTTTCTGAAATTTATTAGTCCATAATAACTAATTGCTGATAACCAGATTAACAAAGGGATGCACACATAGCAAGTACCAGGAAGAATGGCTCATGTTCAACTAACTATTTTAGCTATTTGGATATGAACCGCCTGGAGAGACTCATCCGAGTGTTGCTGAAAACCATTAAACGTACATGGATTATGGCTTGCTGATACAGATTTGCTTATACGGGCTTTCTGATCAATATCTCACAACCTCTTATTGGGGCTTGCTGATATGAGCTGGTCCCTTTCTTGCTGAAAGCCAATATACATAATAGCCAATATACATGTTAAATATATTGACTTGTATTTTATATCAGTTTTGCAACTCAACTTGGTATCTTTCTAATTCCCTAATTTCTATCATAGACACGAAGATGGAAAATATGCAGGTTAGTATTAAGAATAACGATGTTTCTGAAAGTTGCTATTTCTTGAGATTGATATTAAATTGTTCATATGATATAAGCTAAAAATAGTAGAAGAGTATTTAACTTAGTTCTAGTTAATTAATTACCAATGATTGATAATAAGTCGAATCATATTGTTCCAAAAGTAAGTTTTTCAAGAGTAAGTTTTGTTGCATTTAGTTTTCTTATATCTTTTTTATTTATGTGTAACATGTTTGCAGGCGGTAGAAAAGGTATTGGCTGGAGCCATAAGGCGAGAAAATGGTTTTTCCACCCTTTAAGCACTTTCACTCTATCACGGGTGCAACAGTACCAGCACGAAACATGGTGCAACTCGATCATTGGGCAACTGCAAGAAGTAAAATTTTCCTTAAAAGGTATGTTGTTAGCTGACAATTTTCTAAACGAAGGATATCAATAAGGTATGTATTACAATTGCTACATTGTTTTCTCAACTTTTTGCTAATTTTTACCGAAGATAACACAATGGCCGGGTTGCATTATTTGTCAAACGGGTATGTTAAACTGGATTAGATTTATGTGGGGTTCGATCAACCGGTAAATACATGATATTCCGTTTCTTATAAAAATTTAAACACTATAATGTGTTAATGGTTTTCTTCATTCGTAAGCCTATATTTTTTATTAATTTAGAAATTAAAAGTAGTAAATGTGTATTGTAATCTTATAGTATAGTTGCAATCGAGTGAATGTGTTTTTTTACGTATCCGTTTTTTTTATAGTACGCTGTACATTGAAACAAAGACTGCTGATAGAAAGGTAACCCAGTCGCACTTCACACAGTAACCAAGTAACACTCGGTATCAAAATTTTTATGCTGGGGTAGGTTGTGGTCAGGTGGTAGCACATGGGTAGATCAGACCCGTAAAAGGTCAAGCTGGTGTCGGTCAGTTTGTTCAGGGTAGGCTTCGTTTAGACGGTAACAAATATGTAGATAAGACCCATTAAATGTCAGATTGGTGCGGGTCATTTTGTCGAAGATAGGCTTCGGTCAGGTGGTAATAAATTTTAGATGAAAAAAGTTCTTATTAATATGAAAAAAAAGGATTTCTATATGTGTCATATATTTTGAATGTTCTTTAATCGTAAGATATGAATACAATATTCCAAGTTTGTATGCGTTATAAATATTAAATGCACAATAATTTACTGTATTATAATTGTGTTTGTTCTACGTATATTAACCACGAGTAGTTAAAGTGGACGGCTTACTGTGGTGTTCATAATCTTGATTAAATAAATTTGTAATTTAGGACTAAAATGGAATTAGGAATAAGTGAATTCTGAATCAGTTATGCTTAGCCCCCTTATAAGAAGAAGCAGAAAATCAGTTTCAAAATAAGCGCATTAAGAAATGATGTTCGAATTTGCTTATGTCACGTTTGTCTTTACTTTAATATCGAGCTGTTAAACAAAGAAAGTTATAGATGTCTCTTTTTAAAGGTTTGTAGGTTAAATATTAGGTAAGAGGTCGCATTGATTCCAAAATAACCTGATAAGTAAGTCCCTACTTACTTATTAGAAGGTACTTTCGATCATTACTCATATAGAAATCCCACTCTAAATTCTCAATTTAGATCATGGACCTATAAGAATTTATGCATTTTGAAATTTGAAAAGTCGAAACCAAGACCAAAACAAGAATTTATGAAGGCCCAATTAATATTTTATTTGGAAGCATGCAATTGAAGGTCGGGAATTCGAGCTGATTGTATTTGTTTTAAGAAGAAGCAGAAAATCAGTTTCAAAATAAGCGCATTAAGAAATGGTGTTCGAATTTGCTTATGTCACGTTTGTCTTTACTTTAATATCGAGCTGTTAAACAAAGAAAGTTATAGATGTGTCTTTTTAAAGGTTTATAGGTTAAATATTAGGTAAAAGGTCGCATTGATCCTAAAATAACCTGATAAGTAAGGCCCTACTTACTTATTAGAAGGTACTTTTGATCTTTACTCATTTAGAAATCCCACTCTAAATTCTCAATTTAGATCAAGGACCTATAATAATTTATGCATTTTGAAATTTAGAAAAGTCGAAACCAAGACCGAAACAAGAATTTATGAAGTCCCAATTAATATTTCCTTTGGAAGCATGCAACTGAAGGTCGGGAATTCGAGCTGATTGTATTTGTTTTAGATAACTGATGATTAAGCACCCAATGGTGTTGCTCTCTGATATTGATAGATGAGTTTGGCGGTCTTTCTACCACAAGCCCTAAGGTCATGACTCGTGAAGGTTTCCTTTCTGTTCTTACCCATTTAGATCAGTTTGAGTCGCCTGCACAACCTTTTACTAATGAGGACGGTGTCCCAAATGCTCGTGGTCGTGTTCTTCACGGAAGTAGCGAGATTAATGTTGGATTTTATAACCAGGGCTGATAATGATTTATATGAAAGGTCTGGGATTGTTTGGGATTTATTTGTGGTGGAACGTTCTTATGAGTGGGTTGAGAAAGCTATTGTGTTTCAACCGCAGTTTCTGATTTGGAAAACTGCGATTTGTGATGGTTTATTGGCAACTGGTCTGGCGCCTTTTAATGGTTATAGTTTGAATCAATGTTTTGGAACCAAGATTGGTGGTTCCAAGTTTGACAACTCGGGTCATAGGCATAGTGTTGTTGATCTTCTCAACTTGGCCAACTCAACAAATATTAAGGTGGCTTTATATGCCAGTGTCGAGAGGGTTTTGTTTTGCTCCTTTGTATTATTTGGTGTCTAGATAGGATGCTATTGGGAATTTGTTTCATGATCTGGCTGTTGGCCATCATCACGCAATACTAAAGGAAGACAAGGAGGTTATTTTGTGTGTTAGCGCCAGTGGTAGTACAATTTGCTTCTTTTGAGCGGCATTGAACCACAAATTACCTTTCTTCTTGGGAATACCAATGGTACGTCATTTTGCATATTTGGGAAATATAGCCACAATTCCTTATAAATTTGTGCTGATTTGACACGGGTTGGGTATACACTTATTATTTGTTCCTTCTGCAAACTATTGTTTGATCAGACTATCAATATTATCCAAACCTCGGGTATGTACACACTATTAGTAGTACAGTTATTGTATTATTTGACTCTATTTGAACCTTGATAGTTGATACACAAGATAGCAAAAATATATTATAAGTTGACAGAAGATATTTTTCATTCTCATTGTCATACTAGCTTTTACTTTTTTAGTGGAATGATTTTTTTCAGCTTCTGCGTGAAGTGGCATTCAAAAGAATTAGAGCTGCGAAAATAGCTTGACGACTTTTTCGTTATGTATTCAAAGAGTTTACTATTTGAACATGTATAGTATTACTTTTACGTAATTACAAACCAAGAGCAACTCGTGGTTGTTCTAAGTCTCTTAATTCTTTGCTGCAGAATACGGTATTCAGGCATAAATCTACAAAGATGACGAAAGAGGTGCAAAGTAGGAGGAATGGAGCGCTCAAGAAAACAACATACGATCTCGGTAACTTTGTGTGAAGGTGAGCTTGCTAATAATAGTTAATTACCTAAGTAAGTCGAAGTTGCATGTCCATATTGTCGTGGCAATTGTAATTACAGAGGTCGTCTTCATGCAAATGTTGTTGTATATATATATACTAGTGGCAAGACCCGCCCGATGGGCGGGTATGACTTGTGATTATTGTTTACGTTATTTTGTTTAACTAAATATTTGTGTCAAAATTTGTATACGATACAAAGATTTTTTTGAACATAGTAGCAATGTTTACTAAATTGTTTGCGTTTATTATATTACTAAGTATATTTTATATATCACATAAACTCCTTAGGTAAATCATAAATGTTTGAGTTTATGTATACTTTATATAAATGTCACATCGAGAGATATTATAAAACAAAAGAACATTTGTAAACTCTTAATACAAAATTTTAAAATACTATAAATAAACTTCCTTAGATAAAACATTAAACATTATGCATATTTTTATACGAAAAATAAAATATTTAAGATGAAAGTGGTTGTTTAGTGAATATAGTTTATAAAAAAATAAGTTAAAGAAGATAAGTTAAACGTACAAATATATTTATTGTTTAGTGGCTAACCCGTTCGATGGGCCGACATGATTTGTGATTATCGTTTATGATTTTAGTTAAATATTGATGTCAAGAACTTTGAACTTTTTTAAAATATGTATAGTAGTAATGTTTGGTAAGTGTGTTCCGTAAAGCAGTATCTATTTTTAAAACTTTGTTGTAAATTATAACCTTTTTGGCAACTTTTGACTATCATTGATGTCAAAAACTTTTAAAATTCTCAAGTTTTTTTTATAGTATAGTTAGCGATGTTTGCTAAGTTTGTTTTGTAATCGTATATATTTTTACATTAAGTAATAAAAATATTATTAGGGGCCGTTTGGTTCAAGATATTAAAATTCTGGAATTCTAAATTCTAGTATATTTAAATTCCTCAGAATTTAAAATTCTAGAATTTAAAATGCCTAAGCCTGTTTGGTTGGCAGAATTTATAATTTTTTGAAATCTTGATTTTAGGTTGAACCAATTAACGAATAAATATTTTTTTATATATATTTTCTATTTAAAAGATTAAAATTCGAATTTTCACATTTTATATAAATTTTAAAAAAGTTATATAAATTTTATAAAAAATATATAATAATTTTATTTAAAATTTATAAAAATATATATATAAATATTATAAGAATTTATATAAATTTTATAAAAGCATTATATAATATTTTTAAATTCTTATACAAAATTTATAAAAAGTTTATATAAATTTTATAAAAATATATATATAAACCTTATAAAAAGTTTATTTATTATTAAAAAAATCATAAATTTGATAAAAAAAATTATATAAATATTATAAAAGAATTAATTAAGTTTTATAAAAATTTAATAAAATTTTAAAAAAAATTTATATAAATTTTATAAAAATCTAATAAAAAATTTATATAAATTTTATATAAGTTTTATAAAAAAATTCATTAAAATTTTTAAAAAAATCATTTAGTTTTATAAAAAAAATTATAGATATTTTATAAAAAATTCATTAATTTTATAAAAAAATTATTTAAATTTTTTAAGAAATTTCAATAAATTTTATAAAATTATATATAAATTTCATAAAAAAATTCTATATAAATATTTACTTAAATTTATATAAGTTTTATAAATTTTATATAAATTTTTAAAATTTTATAATTTTTTATTTAAACATAAAAACCGAAATAATAACAACAAGAAAAAAAGTTTATGAAAAATAATTTTCAAGTAAATTAAAATTCTTCACTTTTTGGAGAAATTCTAATATCCCTCATTTTGGGAATTCAAGGAATTTTAAATTCCTTCTTTGGTTATACCAAACACAATATTTGGGGATATTAAAATGTAAAATTTTTGAATATCCTTGAATATCCCCGAACCAAACGGCACCTTAGTGTTATTTTAAAACTTTGTTCTAAATTATATGTTAATATTTGGCAAAAATGTTTTTTAATAATAAAATTGTACATAAGAGTGTATAATTTAGGGATGAGCACAATACTCGTACCGTACTGATCTCGTATTAAATTAGTGGTATTGATTTTTTCTGAGCATAAATTAATGGCACCGGTACCGTGTCGAACAGGATACCAATACCGGTACATGGATTTTCTCGTTTTTTTAGAATTGCTCAATTTGGTACCGGTCCCGTACCGAATTAATGGTATCGATTTTTTTCCACCTTTATCGGTATCATACCGACCAAGAATCGGTACGGTTCCGATTCAGTATCAGGATTTGGGACGAAATGCTCATCTTAATATAATTCATAAATCGTAAATAGTTTAAGGTGTACATGTTTTTGCTAATTATAATGTTTTTTTAAGCATTCTTTTAACTTGTATGTAAGAATTTGTAACTCATAAAGGTTATATTAATAGTTGAATGTGAAATCTATGTTACTTTATAAAGCATTTAAACCTTTTTATTTTTAAAAGTTTTTAAAAAATTCAGCTTCTAACATTTTTTTTGGAACTTAATCTCATATATCCATCAATCTTTTTATAAAAAACTTTAAAGACAACTTTTGTAACAAAATATTTTAAAAAAACTTTTATATTTGAATTGAAATATTATTTATTTATTTTGTCTATAATCTAATCTCATCATATTTTCTAAAATTTCACTTTTTAATTCAATATCCATTTTGATATATTTTGATTAAATTTTAGTTTTTTCATTTTTAGTGAGTCTATTTATTTAGATTTAACTTTTTATAATTAACTTTAATTTGAATACGAAGTTGGTAGGAAAAAGTGTAACATTTATTCGTAAAAAAAATAGTCATCTGGTACCCGCCGCTGCATTGCGCGGGTACCAGGGTAGTGTTCAAAAAAGGTGAAGTGTATGTGGTAGATACTAAAATGAATATGATATTCAAATAAAACCACTATTGAACTGCTTTTATCATAAACTGAGAATGTGGAATGATGTGAATGCGAAACAAATTTCCATATATGAAAAAAAAAACAAATACTGAGACTTTGCAACCGTTCATAATTCAGCGGTGAATAACATAAACCTATAAGATTACTAAATTAAAGTGATATTTATCTAGATACGCCGGCCTATCTCTTGATCATACTTCTCGTTTTCAAATTTGGGGTATAATGTTGCTCTTATTTTGGCAGTTACTTTTTTCATGTAGACACGATATCTCATCTATTGTGATACTCCCCAATCGTAGTACGGGAACACGCGAGTGCACATTTTTTGCATCAACAACTACCTTTCATTCCATTGGCCTCGATGCTACTTTTCTTTTTCTGGACATTAATAGATAAAATTCGATTAGTAGTGGTGACAAAGGCTATGAAACAAATGTACACAATCCGATGCAAGCTCTCTCAAGTTTTATAAAGAAATGTTATTTGACTAATAAGAAATTTTATTGATGCAAGCTCTCTCAAGTTTAACCAAAGCCATATGTCTCATGCTTGGAATTACACGATGAAACTAGAGTGATGCCATTGCATTGAAAAACAAAGCCAACTCTTAGCAGCTTAACAACATCTACATATAACTAAATTTAATTTTCAAATCAAGCCGTAGAAATTGTGAGACATTATGTGATTAATCATATTACATGTACAACTTTTGGTCTTTAGGTATACCACATATCCCAGCTCCGAAAAACACAACCAATGCTCACTATGCAAGTAACTTGAAAGTGAAATATAACTTTAATTCAAAAAGACTAACAAAAAGCTCATACCTAGTTGTAAAACCCGCCCAATGGGCTCATTTCTTCCCGAGCTCTTTACTCGGCATTATCCATCTCAGCACGCACGCTTTACTTCCTGAGCCAATTAGTACATTCATATCAATCAATTGGCCATGCGCATCGTTCTCTGCATGCCCCTTCTTGACATGTTCTATTGCAGCCCTAAAGAAGTGAAAATTATGTGAAAACGTATTTTTTATTGAAGAAATTAACTTATCAAACACAGTTCAATGAAAAAGAAAACAAAGACCAATATTTGTTTTTTCATATGATCGTCACATGTTTCTATCAATTTGAACAGGTTACCAATTTTGGAAATATATATACATATATATATATATATATAGATTTTAGTTAAAGTAGTGTGGTGTCTTATAATTGTTAAAATAAAAAGCAATTTGGACCTTTAGATTTACTAGTTTAATTAAGATGACATCATTCTCATTAAAAGAACATTAAAATTTTAATTAATTGCATTTTTATGTTTGTTAGGAAATTTATAAAAAATGGCTTCATTTATTAAATTTAACCATATTTATTACACTTATTAATTGTATTTTAATTGAAACACTTACTATTAATTGGAAAAAACACTACTATGTTTTTTTTTCAAAAGTAACTATATTTTACTAATATGTACTAGTAACTATTTCGGAGTTTTAGTTTTTTTATGTTGTATCACCTATTAATTTATACTATTCAAGACAAGTTATTTTGTGTATATTATATTAAGTTATAGTTATGGACATCAATTGGTACATAACGGTTTTTTATTTGTTTAGGTTGTGTACGAGTTAAATGTTAAATATGTACCATCATATTTGTAATTTTGGATGTGACATGAATTGTATCTATTTTTTACATGAGTTGATAGATATGTACCTCTATTTTCTTGTTGATGTATCATCTTATTATGTTGTAAAATATTGGATATGTAGTTGTTTACTTGTAAAGAATATTATTTAGACATAATGTATCAAAAAAAATTTATGTATCAAGTTTACCTATTATAAAGAATACAAATATATAAAAAAAGAAAAAAAATATGAAGATGTATCAAGAAAACCGTTATTATCTATAAGTTTGGTTGAATGAAAATTAAATATTGTTTAAAACATTAAATATTATTGGTTAAATGAAAATAATTCTAGGTTTATTTATTAATTGTCATTTGACCATATATTAGTTACATTAATACAATTCATCTATTATTAATTGCATTTAATACAAACTAATTAAATCCAATGGTTCATAATACTTTTCATTTTAACAATTTTAAAGAGGTACACCACGTTAACCTAACTCTCCCTCTCTCTCTCTCTCTCTCTCTATATATATATATATATATATATATATATATATATATATATATATATATATATATATATATATATATATATATATATATATATATATATATATATATATATATATATATATATATATATATATATATATATATATATATATATATATATATATATATATAATTTAAGTTCATTTGTATACCAAACTTATCTAAGATATGGGGAGACTCATCCCACCCTTCATCTCTTTTTCATCCAATGACTAAGATTAAATCCATAATTTACTCTACAAGGGTATTTCGGTCATTTCACCATCTACTATATAATGTTTTTTTTTCTTTCTTCTCTCACAAAAAACACACATCTGATCTTTCTTCTCTCTCTACCCCTGATTTACTTTATCTCTCTACCCCCGATCTATAATCACGATCTACTATATCATGAATCCATCGAAACGCGATCATGATGAATCCACGACGAATTCATCACGAACATCTATAATCACGAATTGATTCATCCATCACCAGGTTTGATTAATATGTATTATTATTTTTAGCTTATTTGGTTTAAATAAGCTTATTAATGTATTATCATTAGCTTTTAATTGGATTATTATGAACGAATCTTTTTGGATTGATTGTTTTTAATTATAAGCTAAGTTCTTAGATGAGAAGTTATGAATAAGTTATGAAGTTGGATTAATTAGCTAGTTAGTTTGAATAAGCTTATGAATAAGTTTTTTTAGTAAGAGTAGAGTTATGAATAAGCTTATTTTCATGTTAATAAGCTGTATTATTATGATTTTTTTTTAACTTTCTGATGTTATCATATATGATGTATATCATATATGATAACTGATGATATATCATATATGATATATATATCATATATGATATATCAAATAAATCATAAGAAAAAATAGATTTTGTATGAGTATCTTTTAGAAAATCTGTATAAACTCTTGAAACCTGTCTTCTATCATATATATATGAGTAAGTCATTTTGGTATTAAAATTTTGCATAATATGTTGTTTTTTTTTCTTTTATAAATGCAGTCAAACAGAGATGGTGTGATTGCCCTATTTGGAGCAAAGGAGAGAGGGATGTTGATTATAACAAGAGGATGTGCACAGATTTGTTTTAAGGATCAAGACGGAGTATGCGTTGTTCATGAATTCATCATTTGATAATTTGTTTTAAGAATAGTGTATTATTGAAAAAGAAGAGTAGTTTCAATAATAATGTTGTTAGCACCTTTTGATTTTGTATAAATGGTTAGCATATAGAATATCAGATGTATATCATATATAATTTTACATTAGGTTATGTTCTGTTTGAATTATCATATATGATTCTGTTCAAAAGTATATTTTTTTTATGTTATGAACAAGTGTTTAGTTATTAATTGTGCATACTTTTCATTGTAATCATGAGTTCATCAGATTCTTTGTTTAATATATTCAAGTTTTCTTTAAGTATCATATATGATAATGCCTTATCATATATGATAGTGCATTATCATATATGGCTTAATTTATCAAACCATCATGACATAATACCAAGAAAGTTAATCATATTAACAAGACGCTGACCAATGGATTAAAATCGTCCATATACTTCAAAACTCCATTAGGATATTACAAAGAAAAAACAAACAATAAACGTAAAAAATTCATGAGCTTCTTCACTAAGCTTCTTGGCCTTTTGGATGCTTGTAATATTCAACATGCCTTGTAAACAGCTTCCTCTACACAAAAAAAGAAGGTTTAATTCAATTTTCAAGCACTAATCATATATGATATATTTTATCATATATGATATTTTAGCTTATATCATATATGATATAGTATATCATATATGATATGTCACTAGCAAGTCATACTAAATATGTTCAGCGAGATTAAGCCATAAAAAAGAAGAGTTAATTCCATTTTCAACCGCATAATCATATATGATATATTTTATCATATATGGTACTTTAGCTTATATCATATATGATATATTATATCATATATGATACTTCACAAACAGGTCATACTAAATCTGTTCAGCGAGATTAAGCCATAAAACCTTATAATTCACGAAAATAAGCTAATAAGTTAGCTTATAATTCATCATAATAAAGATGATGATAATCTATAAGCTTATTCACATTAGTTAGCTTTAAATTCACGTAGTTTCTCAAATAAGCTATAAAAGAATAAGATGAATTATAAGCTTATTCACATTCAATAAGCTAAAAAAAGATGAATTAAACTAAATCGAATGAACTTTACCTTATTTATGAAGTGGATGATCGATTTACGAAGGTGATGATCGATGGATTTGATGTTTGTGATGATTGATTAAGACATGAATATGTGTATGCGTGTGTGTTTTTGTGTGTGTTTTAGAGAGAAGAAGAAAAAAGGAAACCTCGATCCAGATCTGAGATGTGGAATTGGCATGTGGTGTTAGGTGGGAGGGGTAAAATGACGAAAATACCCCTCCGTTTTTTTTAATTAGAAAATAAGAATTAATGTAAGCCTTTGATCAATATTAGATGGAAGGTGGGGATTGGTCCTCTTGTATCCAAAGGATACAAAGGATCCAAAATAACCGGACTCTATATATATATATATATATACATATATATATATATATATATATATATATATATATATATATATATATATATATATATATATATATATATATATATATATATATATATATATATATATATATATATATATATATATATATATATATATATATATATATATATATATATATATATATATATATATATATATATAGAGAGAGAGAGAGAGAGAGAGAGACAGCTAACCAAATAATGAATCTGCAATGTTCATTACAGGCCTGTCATGTTAATATCAGAGTCTATTTGAATTATCTAAGAAGCAACAGTGATGTGTCAAGTAATCTTACCACTACACTTATTCCCATCCCTTCCCGATTGCATCAGCTACCACACAACTGACCTAGACACACATTAACCTCTTAATGTACTCAAACAACGTTAAAACTCAACACAAACTTCGCTTTGGGAAACTAAATATTATTAAGCTCAAAGTTGTCGAGGCATAGGATAAGCCTAACATCACAGGCTGCCTAAGATCTTCTTTGGTTTGGATCTGTGTATGTTATCTCAGGCTGTGACTAGAGTGTTTGGCATGCTTCCTAAACTTTCTTATTGTTCTGGTGTAAAACACAACGCTGATTAACTATTTTTTATTAGTAAATGGGCTAAATGCCACTTTTTTAACCGACTATTAAATGGATATGTGGCGTATACCGCTGCGACATTAGAAAATGATTTGTAGTATAAGCTGATACGGAGTAGTTTTTTCCAACCTGATAAAAAACCGCCCAACTAAAATATATCTTATAAATATCTAATGATGATTCTATAGTTCTCATAGATTACTAAGCATCTATTATTTAGCTACTTAGTAAAGTAAACCTTGTGCTTCTATCAACATACAGCAAAACATGAGTGGTTTTGGGTCTTGGACATTTGTTGCAGTCCACTTGCGGTATACTCCTATTTCTATGGCTATGTTGGTATCCATAGGCTTCAGATCTACAACGCTGATGGTTTCTAGTTGTGTGGCAATACTTTAATTTGTATTATGATATGTCCAACCCTATATCCGTCTCGTTATTTTTTTTCTTTTTCCTGAGGTCACCTGACTTCTATTAGAACTTTGGGTTCTTCATTAGTTGTGAGTTGTGACATTGTCCATTCGATCGTCACTGCATGATTATATGTTCCCGCCAAAAAACATCATGCCCTTGTCGTTTTTTAATGAATGTAATTAGTAATGAACAACCATCACAATTATATAATCAATTTTCATTAAAAAAAGCCATACACTGCAAAAATAGGCTAACGAATGCTAATCTAAGCACCCTTTAACTTATCAACAACACATTTGTCTTATCAGGATGTTTACAAAATATGCTATTAATCTCACTCGTATTTTGATTTTCAACCTATATAAGTACATGGAATCAGTAGAAACTAAAATCAGTTGAAACTTCACAAGTCACTAATATCCACTACAACTTAAGTTTGCATCAAACATGGTGCATTATTTAGAACTGACCCAATATAAAAACTGTAACACCCCACTTGGATAAGTGGACCGTTACATGTATTTATGGCGTGTCATCAAAGCATAAGGTAAATGTCCTAAAACATTAAATGACCATAACGGAAATACCAGAATCAAACATCGGTAATCCAACCTAAGCTCAAAACATGAAAAATAAAATACTGAAGGAAAGGACTAAACAATGTCCAAATAAGCAGAATAATGTAAGTACATAAAGTAAGAAGTCTGGATAGCTTCCATCCAAATGCACATGCTCTCAGAATCCTAAGAGCGTCCTGGGGTACCTGCCGTTAGAACATGAAAGGGAACTACGGCTGAGCATAACGCTCAGTGAATGGATATAGAGCATGATAAGGAACTACTGAAATGAAACAGATGGTAAAATACTGGAGCTGTAAGACTGATAAGTAAAGTTGCAGCGGAAATCTGTGCATAATCTGTAAAGTCTGATTCGTAAATAATAAAGCTGAACTAATATCTGATAAATCTGAAAACATGCATTTACTGTATTTTAATTTGCCAGAGCTTATATAGGTCACGTGCTGTAACAACCGTGCATGAATAACTGGAGGGGTGACCTCGTCATGCTGTAGAGGGGTGACCTCTAAATAACTGTGCTGGGTGGAGGGATCAGCTCCAATGTGAAGGATGTAGAGCACACACCACATTCACCCTGATAACTTGTAACACTTATAAGCCTAGGATGCATCCATACGCCCCACTAATAATACTGATAAAATGGCCAAGCTGAGCTGAGTGGGACGATGCAGGATATCACTCTCCTGCATGTGAGTCACGACACCGGTGCCTCTAGTGCCGTGGTTACGGTACCTCCGTAACTAGTACATAAATTGGTCGTGCTTGTATATAATGCTCAGGCAATTTATTTAGTTATTAATATGATTACTGATAAACTTAAACATATACTGGGGAAAAACATTTGGCTGAAGACGTGGAATCCTAATCATGCATAGAAAGGAAGTCCTTACTGAAAGGACGGAAATCCGTACCTCGCGTCCAGTAATGAAAATAAGAACGAAAGCTGAAAGATCTACTCGGATACTACATAAATAACATACGCGAAAATAAGTTGACTGATGATATATATTTTACTGCTCATAACTGTTTTCGGTGGATTTAATTTATTCTTGCAATACTGTCCGTATGTATAAACTGATAAATCTGAGCCTTCTAATATTTCTTTTAAGCATATTTCGTTCTACTATTTATTTATGACATAAAACGTATTTTGACGTTATACTAATATATATATATTTGGTAACCTGCTAACAATAGAAAGTTTCCTAATTAAGAAAGTTTCCAAAATACTTTAATTTATTTAATAAATATATACCCATTTAAATTTTATAACTAGTTTATATCTAATTTATTAAGTCCATCATTAAAACATTTATTTAACATAAGGTAATAAAAAAAATATAATTAACAAAAAAATATTCATTTTTATTATTTTAACTATAACCCGAGCCTTCCGAGATACCACTTTCTCGGTCGCACTAAAACAATTAAACTTATATATGAAATCTGCCTATAGGAATTAGCGACAGGAAAATCTGTCACTAAAAAGTGTGACCAAAAGTTGAGTTAATAAAAACTGTCAATTACAATCTGCGACGGAAATTAGTGTCACAAAACTGTCGCTAATTTCAAAATGAAATCACTATTTTTCTGTCTAACTTTTCCCACTGATGAATTATATTATAGTTCCCACTGTTTGGCTTTCTGTTCCCACCGTTAGGTAAAATATCCCACTGTTTATATAAAAGTTCTCACTGTTTTGTTACTGTATCACTGTTCACTAAAACAAACACCCCCTTATGTTGCGACTGCCCCTGTTTGGGTTTGTTTTCGGCTGACCACAACAGAAAACCCTCGGTTGTTCAACCAAAAACCCTCACCGAGAGTTAGTAACTCTCGGTTTTGTGCCCACAAACCAAACCCGACTGATTAATGTTAATACTTGCCATAAAACCCATGATTTCATGTTGATCTGTGTTCTTGCTGTATAAAACATATGATTTCATGATTTGTAAAACAATTAAAAGAAAAGGTGATACCTAGATCGTGAGGTTCATTAACCGTGAATGCATAATCGAATTAGTTGTAGAAGTTAAACCCATTTTCCCTTTTGTTATACTCCAGCCATCGGCACCAATTCCAACAACCCTAATTTTTTTATTTTTTTATTTTTTCTTTATTTTTTCTTTTTTTCCTACTAGGTCGGGCCTAAGCCCATTCACCCTTCCTCTTATTTTTTTAATAACCGGCCCCCTATACTATATTGTTTTTTTTACTCTCGACATTTATATTTAATTCACGAACAATCGTATTTAATTCTCGCGTTTTAATTTTCTGAAACGTCAAAATCTTTTCTAAATAATAATACATTCGTAAATATTTATTTTCCTGACTAAATGCATATAGTTTATATAATTAAAACTGCGTATTTAATATTATAAATATTTAAATACGGGTTTTACAATTCTTCCCCTCTAAAAAGAATAATTCGTCCCCGAATTAAGGATATGACAATACTGGGTTTTACAATTCTTCCCCTCTATAAAGGAGAATTTCGTCCCCGAATTAACGGTAATTAAGCTGGTGAAGCTTATAAAAACTGAAAGGACATATAAGCTGAAAGGACATGAAAGCTGAAGAGGCATAAGAGCTGAAAGATCATTCGTCCTTGATTTTAGGACATAATGCTGCTGAAAGGGTATAAACATGGCATGACTGAATTGAATATGCAACGTGACATGGCTAGAGAATTTAACTGGATTTATTGTAGGAAACAAATGAGAGGTCCGGATGGACTCCTCCATTTCGAGTGGCCTCCCTCTCGAAACGATTCCTTCAAAGGTCTAAACATAATAAAGGAATCTTGGTCCTGATGACATTGTCCTGATGATGCTGAATAGTTTCTGGTTCCATACTTAAAATGGATTTTCTGAATCTGATAGAATGAATAAGTTATAGCATGTAAGGTACATGAAACGGTACGTACAATTATCCTGAAAAGATAACATTTATATTTCTGGGCAAGCTGCTGAAATATATAGGGATGAACTACGTGAACAATTGTGAACGTGCTATGTGAGCAATTGTGAACGTGGTTCGCGATTATATAAGGAACGTTGTGCATGAAGTATGTCGTGAATGTGATACGTGAAGCATACTGTGGACGTGCTACCCGAACATATCATGAACTTATGCTGACTGAGGAAGGAATGCCAAACGATAAGGCCTGAGATGTGAAACGTCTGCCTGGTTATGGAATAGTTGTGCTATACTTGAGTCTAGTTTCTTAAGCTTCCTGTAACCGTATTAGGTAATAAACTGTGAAACGTGTATCGCGGAATGAAATACGAACTTGAACGTGAACAATGTTATGAATGCGAACGTGAGCTTAAATCATGAGATAGCATAAAACATAAACTGAAACAGATCATATTGCGAATGAGATGTAAACGTGAACGTGAAAATGAACGTGAACGTGAATGTGAACGTACACGTGATCGTGGACATGAACGTGAGCGCGATTCGCGAACGCTAATTTCCATCTTACAAGATTGTGGATGGAATACCTTGGAATCATACGATCTATTTCTAAATTTCCTGTAGATTTGTTACTGCGTAATCATCTCGGATAAAAGAAGATGTGTGGGTTGGTTTAACTGGTTAACCACGACTTAGATAGCATCATGCTTCGTCTGAGTCTGTGGTAAGTGATAATAACCTCCATGGAATCTTATCTCATTTATGCTTAGAAATTTCTAATGGTTGTAATAACTCATTAGCATGTCGGTGTCCTATCTTAAACCTGTTGGGATGGCAGGCATTAGATATGAACATAGCTGCATCAATGTGTGATACTGCTTCTATCAACCTCCTGCCTGGGATTATGGAACATTCTGATGGAAATCTGTTTGAATAGCCATGGAAGAAATTTTTAGGGAGAATTGTCTTCAATTTCTGCGGTAACAGTCAATCGAGTTCTAGAAAGTTTTGTATGTCGTTCACAGGCGTCGGTCGGGACCATCAGGTGATGGCCTTCACCTTCGCAGGATTGTCTGAAATTTCGTTCTGCTAAAATAGGGTGGTCCAGAAATGCCACCTTGTTCTACTGGGATTCATATCTAGAAAGCTGCGTATATAATTTTTCTCCTATCGGAGAATCTATACCACTGTGAGAAGATGATTATCTTGTACCTCTCTAGAATTTAAAAGATCAAAATGTTATCAAAGTACATACTGACGATTTTGTCTGCGAAGTCGTAAAAATAATTTATTCAAAATTTTCATACTATAGCTGGAGCATTAGGGAGCTTAGAAGTATAATTCAAAATTTTAGAGAGACTGGAACGTGTTCAACAGCAATCTGGAAAACATCATGTTGTTCTCTCACCACTGCTTGTGTCATGGTCACGAATTGTTCTGGAAAATATTTAAGATATCGTAGCTGGTCAGGTAAACCTTCTATACGTGGAATGAAAATCGATTAAGAATGGTGATCTGGTAAATTTTCCGGTGGTCGATACCTGACTTCAGGTTACTGGCCTTCTTTCTGATAGACAGAAACGGTGCACCTCCTGGTGGTGTGTTAGGGCGAATAAGGCCTCGTTCTGGTAACTCTTGCAGCAATTGATGCAACTCTTTTAACTCAGCTGAAACCCTGCAAATAAGAGTTTTGAAAATAGGTTCTACTTTTTTTTACAAGCTCGATGTTAAATTCTGTCTCGTGGTCAGGAAGAAATTTCTAGGAAACCTTCCGGAATTACATCAGGAAACTTTGCGATAAACTGCTGATCATGAATTTAAGAAATTTCATAATTTGCATCATGAATGGTGACTAGAAGTCCTCGTAGCTATAAGATAATAATTCACGTGCTTGTAAAGCTGAAACCATTTGTACTGATTTTTCTGACAGAGGTAAAATGAATATGATCTGGAGTTAGTAAGATGGATCTCGTCGTTAATTGAAAATAAAAACTTTAATAAATATGGTGATACTGTGGAGTCTTTTCTGGCTGAGAGGTAGGTAATACATGATTTAAGATAAAGCTGACATAGGAATACGTGAAGTAAACGTTGCGACCTTCACTGAATATGTTCATCTGTAACCTTATAGAATGAATACTACTTGTCTAACCTGAATCATACTCCAATGGTAGTAACTGAATTTTTAATGGTTTGATTTATGTGTGTCATGACAAAACGGGTATACTCCCTTGGAGGGTACCCTGAATTTCTAAGGGTCTGGTTTAGAAGATATACTGAAGTTATGAGTCTTGACTCATACCTAGAGACGACACTCTTATGACATGTACCATGACTGGTGTCCTAAAAATATCTTCAGAAAGGGTACATGAGGTCCATGTCTTGACTGATGTGTGAACATGTGTTTTAGTAGGTGAAACTGAACAAGGTTGAAAATTTTGGTAACTGCTAGGGTTGGCGGACCGGTTAGCCTGCTGACCTCTAAATTTCTAGTCACGTCCGTTCTGGAGTTCCGATGGTTACTGACTTGTTAATTATTAGCACGGTGGTTGTTACCACTGCCTTATTTATCAATTTAATGGTGGTCATTATCATGACCATGATTCAAGTAACTATTTCTGCTGACTGGTCGGATGGTTACCGGTTCTCACTATTTCGACTGAAAGATTAGCTGAGTAACGTGTGACAGCTAACTGAGGAAGTAAGGCATGGAATAGAATGGTAGTGTCTGATGGTTGAAATTTATTCTTGTCAGAAATTTCAAATTTATAGTTTTCGACCTTGCTCTGCGGTGTCTTTATAGTATAAACAGCATCAGCATCAGCATCTTGAGAAATCTCCAAAGTATCAGCAGCATCAACAATTGTGAGGTCTTCAAAGTGTTCGCAGCATCAGCATCTGGTAAAATCTTCAACTCACGAGCAGCATCAGCACCTGGTAAAATATCGACAAGTGGAAACGCTTGAGATGATTGAGGATCGATTAGCAATATCCATGGAGAGGGTACCTGGTGTACACCTGGACTACTGTACATGAAGTACAAAATGAATATTGCACATGAAGCATATCTGAGACACTGTACATGGAGTACACATGAATCACTGTACATGGAGTATAACTGAGACACTGTACATGGGGTACATATGGAATACTATACATGGCACTTGTGGAAATTTTATGGGATGATCGATACTGGTGTCGCTTGTCTAACATGATCAAGCAAATAATTTGATTTAAACGGTAGTAAACTAAACTGAAATAAGTAACATGTTAGGCTGATAATTCCTGCGTCGACTTACTGCTGGTTGTATCGAGGCTGAAGAGTATGATATAATCGAAGTCCCAACAGTGGTCGGCATGAAGCATGATTCATAAAGGCTAATCATGATTTATCATGAAAACGGTTTTACTGAAATTCTTTTTGTGTCTTAGCATGGAGACATTTATCATTCTGCTGAACATAAAACCCTCGCACGGAGACATAAAACTGAAACAACGTGAAAGCGACATCAACTTGGGATTGTGCGAACTGGATTGTTATAAAGACTATAAGAGTATGATCAACTAACGTGGATGGCTATGGGTCAATCCACAGGATTCAAGGAACAAAACATGTGACTAAGTATGGCGATTCTGGTTCGATCCATACTTGTCAAAATTTTATGAGAACTGTCATGTATAGAAGTTTATAATCTGGGACTAAATATGGTTGGCTGAGGTCCAATCCATACTTGTCAAAGTTTATGAAATGTCCTGATATGACAAAGGTGAACAACTGTGGATCGGTTCATAAGAAATCATTCGACTGAATAGTATGAAAATTTGACCTGAACAATGGTGAACATTTTTGGCTGATTCACCCAGTAATATTTGACTAGAAACATGAATCTGACATGAGTAAGGGTAAACGCATATGGTCAGTTCATCTATACCAAAAATCTGAACGACAAGGGTGAACGCCTATGGGTCGGTTCACCAAACAAAATTCGAATGAAAACACATGCGACTAAATATGGCCAGTCCTGTACCAACCTTTTACTTAGTCAAAACTTTAAGAAAACTGACTCATAAATGAAGAAAACTGACTGAACATTCCATGAGGAACATGAAAGACAACAATGCCAAAATCTGGGAAGTTCCTGGTGACTACCCACTAGTCACAGGTCAAGTTTTAGAGCCTACAGGTCGAACCTTGCGCTCTGATACCATAATTGTAACACCCCACTTGGATAAGTGGACCGTTACATGTATTTATGGCGTGTCATCAAAGCATAAGGTAAATGTCCTAAAACATTAAATGACCATAACGGAAATACCAGAATCAAACATCGGTAATCCAACCTAAGCTCAAAACATGAAAAATAAAATACTAAAGGAAAGGACTAAACAATGTCCAAATAAGCAGAATAATGTAAGTACATAAAGTAAGAAGTCTGGATAGCTTCCATCCAAATGCACATGCTCTCAGAATCCTAAGAGCGTCCTGGGGTACCTGCCGTTAGAACATGAAAGGGAACTACGGCTGAGCATAACGCTCAGTGAATGGATATAGAGCATGATAAGGAACTACTGAAATGAAACAGATGGTAAAATACTGGAGCTGTAAGACTGATAAGTAAAGTTGCAGCGGAAATCTGTGCATAATCTGTAAAGTCTGATTCATAAATAATAAAGCTGAACTAATATCTGATAAATCTGAAAACATGCATTTACTGTATTTTAATTTGCCAGATCTTATATAGGTCACGTGCTGTAACAACCGTGCATGAATAACTGGAGGGGTGACCTCGTCATGCTGTAGAGGGGTGACCTCTAAATAAATGTGCTGGGTGGAGGGATCAGCTCCAATGTGAAGGATGTAGAGCACACACCACATTCACCCTGATAACTTGTAACACTTATAAGCCTAGGATGCATCCATACGCCCCACTAATAATACTGATAAAATGGCCAAGCTGAGCTGAGTGGGACGATGTAGGACATCACTCTCCTGCATGTGAGTCACGACACCGGTGCCTCTAGTGCCGTGGTTATGGTACCTCCGTAACTAGTACATAAACTGGTCGTGCTTGTATATAATGCTCAGGCAATTTATTTAGTTATTAATATGATTACTGATAAACTTAAACATATACTGGGGAAAAACATTTGGCTGAAGACGGGGAATCCTAATCATGCATAGAAAGGAAGTCCTTACTGAAAGGACGGAAATCCGTACCTCGCGTCCAGTAATGAAAATAAGAACGAAAGCTGAAAGATCTACTCGACTTCACGGATACTACATAAATAACATACGCGAAAGTAAGTTGACTGATGATATATATTTTACTGCTCATAACTGTTTTCGTTGGATTTAATTTATTCTTGCAATACTGTCCGTATGTATAAACTGATAAATCTGAGCCTTCTAATATTTCTTTTAAGCATATTTCGTTCTACTATTTATTTATGACATAAAACGTATTTTGACGTTATACTAATATATATATTTGGTAACCTGCTAACAATAGAAAGTTTCCTAATTAAGAAAGTTTCCAAAATACTTTAATTTATTTAATAAAATTATACCCATTTAAACTTTATAACTAGTTTATATCTAATTTATTAAGTCCATCATTAAAACATTTATTTAACATAAGGTAATAAAAAAAATATAATTAAAAAATATTCATTTTTATTATTTTAACTATAACCCGAGCCTTCCGAGATACCACTTTCTCGGTCGCACTAAAACAATTAAACTTATATATGAAATTTGCCTATAGGAATTAGCGACAGGAAAATCTGTCACTAAAAAGTGTGACCAAAAGTTGAGTTAATAAAAACTGTCAATTACAATCTGCGACGGAAATTAGTTTCACAAAACTATCGCTAATTTCAAAATGAAATCACTATTTTTCTGTCTAACTTTTCCCACTGATGAATTATATTATAGTTCCCACTGTTTGGCTTTCTGTTCCCACCGTTAGGTAAAATATCCCACTGTTTATATAAAAGTTCTCACTGTTTTGTTACTATATCACTGTTCACTAAAACAAACACCCCCTTATGTTGCGACTGCCCCTGTTTGGGTTTGTTTTCGGCTGACCACAACAGAAAACCCTCGGTTGTTCAACCAAAAACCCTCACCGAGAGTTAGTAACTCTCGGTTTTGTGCCCACAAACCAAACCCGACTGATTAATGTTAATACTTGCCATAAAACCCATGATTTCATGTTGATCTGTGTTCTTGCTGTATAAAACATATGATTTCATGATTTGTAAAACAATTAAAAGAAAAGGTGACACCTAGATCGTGAGGTTCATTAACCGTGAATGCATAATCGAATTAGTTGTAGAAGTTAAACCCATTTTTCCCTTTTGTTATACTCCAGCCATCGGCACCAATTCCAACAACCCTAATTTTTTTATTTTTTTATTTTTTATTTTTTTTCTTTTTTTCCTACTAGGCCGGGCCTAAGCCCATTCACCCTTCCTCTTATTTTTTTAATAACCGGCCCCCTATACTATATTGTTTGTTTTTTTACTCTCGACATTTATATTTAATTCACGAACAATCGTATTTAATTCCCGCGTTTTAATTTTCTGAAACGTCAAAATCTTTTCTGAATAATAATACATTCGTAAATATTTATTTTCCTGACTAAATGCATATAGTTTATATAATTAAAACTGCGTATTTAATATTATAAATATTTAAATACGGGTTTTACAAAAACACTGTTTGCATACGTTTTAACTTTCGCCACATACTAAAGGGTATTGCAATGTATCAACTATTTAGATGTAAACATACCCGGGCAAACTTGGTCATTCACTCCATCCTCCCATGTCATGACCCGAATGTACCATCATGTTGCTTAAGAGATACAATCAAGAAAGATCCAATTTAATAAGTGTGAAAACACTTATCCTTTTACCACTTATTTCCAATAATAACAAGACCAAAACGTGTATTTTATGTCGTAAAAGTCGGAATTATGCGTGGTTTGTGTTTTTATTGTGTTTTAGGACCAAAAGATGAAAAAGGAAGAAAACATGGGCTATCACGGGCTTTTATCGAAGAAAACGAGAAAAGACGAAGTCAAAAGATCAAGAGTGCAAAAAGAACGGAAGTCCAAGGCTTATTCTGAAGATTTATCGAAGAAAAAGTCTAAAGACGGAAGTTTAATGAAGTCGAAGAACTCAAGTCTAATAGAAGAAGAAAATTATAAGACAAGTTCAATTTGAATCGACAAATCCCGAGACGACGTTGAGAAAGACAAAGCATTTAAATCGAGTCGAGAAGAAAGAAAGAAGGAAGCAACACATGCACCTTCCCTCCTCCTATAAATACCCTCCTAATGACACATTAGGAGGGTGTTAGTTAGTTAACTAGTTTATTTTTCATTTTTGTAGTTTAATTTTTAGAGAGAGAACGTGCTTAACTTTCTCTCACTAGAAAAACTTCATCTTTTATCTTTCTTGTTTTAATCAAACCTTTACTTTTTAAGCTTAATCTGGTCTTAATCTTCATCTTTTTAATCTTTCTTATTAGTTACGATCTTGTGTTCATCATCTCTTTCATCTACTTTTCTATTTTGTCACGTAAAGTTTCTTACTTTACGTGTTTCTTGATTTGTGTGTTGAAGATTTATAAGTTTTGATCATTTGCCTTGCTTATTGGTAGCTTATTGGAGTTTTTCTTGGCTTATTGTCCTTGAAAAATTGCTTAAAAGTTGCTTAAATTCGTTCTAAATCCGGATCCTAGTTTTTAGAAGAATCTGGGGCTAAAACATAAAATAAAAACTTTTACCAAACTATAATAGATATTTGAATATAAAAAGAGTCAAGATGTTGTAATGAGTAGTCATTTGACGACTTTCACACAGTCTGACCTATTCACCCTTTAGCTAAACTTTAAATTTAACCAATTTGATATTTTAAGGACAAAATAAAACCCAAATTGACCTTAGTTCAATGGTGATATTTAACCCACTAGTATTTGTGTCCTAATTGTTACATTATCTTAGGAACAGATAAATCATATATTATATTTCATGTTAGAAGTAGGTAACCCTAATTTTTTATCCATTTGACCTCTTGGCGATACAATATAACACATTGATAGAACGGCTACATTCTTAAATACGACAATTTAACAGTTTATTCAATGATCGATTTTTACAAATTCTACCCGGTTTACCCATTAGAGGAAAAGCATAACCTAAATTTACACGAATATCGATACATGAGTTGAGATTTCCACCTCTTTTGTAATTTTTCAACAAAACGACTTATAGAAGTCATGCAAATTCAACACAACACCGTATAATATAGTGAAAGTTACTTGCTAATAGGGAGAGTCTTTGTGTGCTGAAATTAGCCAAGAGCTGCCCTCTTGTTATGAACCAAAAGCAAACAACATAAAGAGTAAATCTCTTATATTTTTTAAACTTTTTTATACACTCATTAATTAAAAAACAATTAAAATATTGCTTTAAATGCGAGAAATACTTGAGTTGGTAACCTCATCTCCGTCAATTCTGCAGGCTTTTCGGTAACTGAGCCGTTAAACATAAAACTAAGCCCAAAACAGCCCAAATAATAAAAGATATACTGTTAAAATGTATGAGAATGGTAAAAAACGCTCCTTATGTGCTTAAATTGTGTAAACCATACGACATAAAAATAAAACACATAAAATTAAGTTCGTGTTATTAGGCAAAATCTGTGTTATAGAACATACATACTTAATGGCAAACCACATAGGAGCTGATGAGTGAGGGGAAAGAGAGGATTGTATCCACATAGACTTCCATCAATTCAGGTGCTTCATCGCCATTTGGTCATTGTAGGGATTCAAACTATTTATTCATTGCACGCATTCAACTATCACTACCATTTATATTTTATATCATGCAAATAAAAGAAGACGGACCTTAATAACCTAGATGCTGAGCAGAGACTCGAGACATAATAGCTCATGTATATTTACATTGTACACACCAAAAACACCATAGATCTTCTGTTTTTCTTTACTTAAACACAAATATTAAGATTGTAAAATAATAGAGGTAATCCATACGGTATTATGGCAGCAGGCAACACCTGAAATGAAAAACATGTCTCAAAGCTTCAATGTTGCCGGCTTTGTTCTTGTTGCATTAATTGTAACACCAAACTACATACTCATAGTAATTCTCGGCTTCAAGTCTTTCCTAGCACCCTGTGAAAGAAAAATTCCAAATTGAATGGAAATAATAATTGACAGTATACAGTGCAGGTAACTGAAAAAAATGTTTCTTTATGTGTCGCATCGCGGATTAATCTAGTCATTTTTTATGTATGTCTGCACCGTACAATCTGCTACACTTGAAAAGGAAATATATAATGCGGTTAGAATTCGTCCTCATTATACCTGCTACAGAAAATTCTGAGCATACGACGTTATACAAACAAAACCACAAAGTAACAGAGGTAATCCATACCGTATTATGGCAACAGGCAACGCCTGAAATGAAAGACATGTCTTAAGGTTTCAATTATGGTGGCTTTGCTATTGTTGCTTTAATTGTAACACCAAACCACATACTCACAGTAATTCTCGGCTTCGAGTCTTTCCTAGCACCCTGTGAAGGAAAAATGCCAAATTGAATGGCAATAGTAATTGACAGTATACAATGCAGGTAAGTGAAAAAGATGTTACTTTATGTGTCACATCACGGATTAATCTAGTCATTTTTTATGTATGTCTGCACCGTAGAATCTGCTACACTTTAAAAGGAAAAATATAATGCGGTTAGTTTTCGTCCTCATTTTACCTGCTACAGAAAAATTTGAGCGTACAACGTTATACAAACAAATCCACATCCACACACGTATACGCACAGATACATGTAGGCGTAAGTAAGTATGATGTAACTTATAGCACGCTGATAAAGCAACATGCTTTGTAAGTTATGCATGGTACATACACATTAAAGTCTCGGTGATCATTCGAAAAAGCGTACATTTACACGTAATCTTTCATTTTCTCAAAAGCTACAATGCTAAGATCATGCTCTTCAAAAGCTGGAAGATTATAACCCGACAAACTGTCGCCATTAAAAATGATTGAAAGCGATATAAGCAGACACTAAACAACTGTACGCATTCTTTTGCGTTTACTATTAGGTAGCTTTATCACTTCACTTTGTGCATCAGTATAGTCGCAAAACAATAAATACAGAGTAATTAATAAAGTTTTTTGTCGATTGAACCACATTCTTCTGTCCCACAAGAACATAACCAAGGATTCTAACATAATTCTCCAATCCAACACCAAAATAACTACAGATCATACAATAAAAAGGAAATAATGACTATAATTAAACAATATCATGTGAGCAGGTAGCTTTTATCATCCCAAATAATCAAATAATACTAACTAATAGAAAATGCAAGTAACAGACATACTCTCTTACACGTAATTTCAGCAACGGATCTTCAACCATCACGCGACACAATTTTAATATACTCATTTTGAGGCATAACAAACGCTTACCAGGGAAGACTCCAGTAAAACCATCAGCCTTCTCGATAAGCTCCTCAATCATGATATCTATGATAGATGGATCTTTGTATTGACCAAGAAGTGATGAAGACGGGTACATGTTTGTTACCATTCCCAGCCTACATCACGTTTTCTTCCCAATAGCTACTTGATCACCAGTATCATCTTGGGATCAACTCCAATGTGTTGTACACGTCTAAAAGTTTCAACATCGTCATGTCTTGGAGGATTATAAAGACACATTAAACTGATAAACACCCATGGGCCTTCAGGGCTCTCCTTTGTTTTCTTTGGTACCACCTATATATCGTTCAACAAAATCATTAGTGTTAAACTTTTTACACAAAAAAGAAACTTGTAATAGCAAAATTATTAACTGCAAAGAAAAATGATTCAGTAGGTGTGATCATAGAAGATACAGACATCCGGTACCAAGATAAAATCAATTTGTATACCTTGAATGAAGCTTTTTAGAAGCATAAAAAAGGTCATGTAACTTGAAGATTAAGAGGCACCAGCACCAGATACCTGTTCGATTAATATGTAACGAAAGTAATTAAATATTGAATACCTTAAATTCGTCTATATAAAGTACAATAGCATTAACTTGATCCTTAAGACTATGTGATTCGATTATTTTCATCCAACTATTGGGGTAAATACGAATAATTATAGTCTCCACAAAATTAGTTCCAAAAGAATACAACCAAGATTAATTATTAATATCAGAATCAATAAAAAATAAAATCGACTGACCATACCTTGTTTTTTTCAGGGTGTGCGTTTGTATAAGTTGTTTTTTAATTTAGGGTTATTATTGATTAATGAAGTATTAGGGTTTTTCTGAATGCTCGTTAGCCATGAATGATAATGAGAATTAATCGGGGAAATTATATTACGGAATTTTATCTATGAATGATAATGAGAATTAATCGGGAAAATTATATTACTAAATTTTATTTTAAGCAGTTGCTGAAGTGGATTAAAACATGCTTATGTGGCATATTCATCCTCTTATAACAGGAGGGATTTGCCACGTCATCTAATCATCTACTAATCCACGTCATCACTTTCCATGAATGCATTTTATTATAAATTTTCGTATTTATAAAAATTCTGATTTTTGATTAAAAAAGCGAAAGCAGGGTTCGAACATAGAGCCATGTTGACAATATCAAACCGTCACAAATCACAACCATTAGCCCAGCTGCTTATTTTGGTTTATATGTTACAAATTAAAACATATAACCACACATCCTTTTATTAAAACATATTATTCAATTAATATTTAAAACATATGGATCAAGAAATCACAGTTATCTCAACCGACGATGTTCAACTTCTTTGAAGGTATATGTATTTTGTTATCATATCATAGTTTGTTTATTAAAGTCTTGGTATTATGATAGTGATTCCAAGGAATAGGTATTGTGATTTTTTCATACTTGATAATCTAAATCTTCTTTGGAGCAGTTTAGTTTGTCTCTTGCGTTATTTGGATTGTGACCATGATACAAGAGATTTTGCTAGGTTGAAAGTTCGTTTCTCGGTATCTTCTCGAATTGATCACGGCTCAAAGTGGAATTACCGTTTTTGGTAACAAAGAGGGGATTGGGTTTTCTATTCTACTAAAAAGGATTAAAAGAGCAAAGTGATAAAAATAAACTAAAAGCAGTTAATACAAACAATTAAAAATAAAGAGTGATTTGAATTAAAATTAAACACTAAAATAGTAACAGTACAATACCCTTTACTTGAAAAACAACTGATCCGGAATATTTGCTGGTTCGGAATAATCAAGGAAAAAGGCCCACTCGGAATATTTAATGAAAAGGCTTCATCCGGAATAACCTTGAAATCTGCTCATTCAGAATAGCTTGAAATTCACTTCATCCGGAATAAGTATCTGATCTGAAATATCTTGCTCGTTCGGAATAAAAAAGGAAATCAGCTTATTCGGAATATCCTTGATGCGGAATAAACAGCTCGTTCGGAATAATTGTGCTCAGGCGGAATAAATCATGCTCATTCGGAGTAAACAACTCGTTCGGAAAAAACCTTCATCTGGAATAATTAGAAAAACCTTCGTTCGGAATAACTACTGATCCAGAATAACTTGGTGGTTCGGAATACTTAGCTCATCCGGAATATTCGTTTATCCGGAATATGGGCTTCATCCGGAATAATAAAAAACAAATGCTTTGGTTCGGAATAATGGCTTATACGGAATAATTCCTTTATCCAGAATAATTTTGACTCGGAATAATCTTGCTTATCCGGAATATATGTTGATCCGGAATAATTAATACAAACGACTCATTCGGAATATAAAGATTAAAACACTCGTCGGAATAAAAACCTTTATGTGGAATAATTCACCAAAACCTTCATCCGGAATATACGAAGCTCATTCGGAATCTGGGAAACTTAAGAACACGAAGAACAGTAAAACTATAACACACGAATGTTTAGCCAAAATCAACCAAGTTTTCACCAAAGATTAAACCAAACTAACCACTAATCATCTACTAATGATAAAGATCAAACCAAATCAACAAAAACACAAAACCCACTTACTTTTAAAGATTAAAATCAACCAAATAAAAATTTAAAACTTTAAATCAACAAGAGAAAGATGAACAAGATTAAATGAAAGATTATATTGAAAGATTAAGGTTAAACAATCAAAAGGAAAGATTAAACCTTACAAGATTTGTGAAAACAAAGATGAAAAATCACCAACACCTTAATGGTGTTGGTTTCCTACGAAACAGAGAAAAGAAAAAAAAGGGAAAAAATGAAAAAAAAAACTCCTCTAAACAATGAAGGGGACTCCTATTTATAGGACTTGAACGTGGTTGGTGAGTGGGATTTTCTCCTTTCTTTTTGTCTTCTCGTCTTTTCAGTAAAGTTGACGTTTTCGATTCTGATTCGGGATTTGTCGATGAATAAATTCAACTCGCCTTTTAATTTCTTCGTTTAATAGAATTGAGTTCTTCGACATATGTAAATCTTCCATCTTTGGTCCTTTTCTTCGATAAATCTTCAAATAGGCCCATTGACTTCAAATCTTTTGCATCTCTTGGACTATAGACTTCGTCTTTTCGTCTTTTTCTTCGATAAAACCCGTGCAATCCCATGTTTTCTTTAATATTTATCCGGTTGGTTCTGAAAACACAACAAACACACAAACCACGCATAATTCCAAACAAATGACATTAAATATGCGTTTTAGTCTTGTTTTAGCAAGAAATAAGTGGTAAAAGGATGGGTGTTTTCACACCTATCAAATCCCCTACACTTAACCATTGCCATGCCCTCATGCAAAGCTTAGTGACAAAGCAAATTTACACTTTTCTCATAATCAATCAACCTTGGCCTTATTAATATACTACTAGAACAAAAATTTAAACTACTATGAAGAAATAAAAGCTTTAAAGGAAACAAAAGGGATAGAAAACCATTTTCACTTGAAACTAGCTACATGGAAATAACTTGCAAAGAGATCTACGACTTACATTAGGGCTTTGGTTGCTGCGAAGATTTATCACCCTTAAGTTTCACGTTCCCCAAACTAAGCTTAAAAACGAGATCATTGTTATTATAAGTTAGCAAAACAAACACTTACACACATGGCTTAATTATATGCTTAAACTCCCTTATTCCTAGGTGTATCTCTTATATTTTATTTTTGTCTTAGAATGATCATGAAGATGCATTTTTGGACTTATTTCGATAGTTTATTTAGGCTGAAAGCAAAGTAGGACGATTTGATTAATATTTAGCTAAAGGACAAAATCTCTTAAAACTGCTTCTCGGGACCTCAAAAAGTTCATATCTTGGCATAACTCGCTTCACGATTTGAGACCTTTCTCGGGCCGATATTTAGCATGTACTTCATACTTCATATCTTGAGAGACGTTCTTGAGATAATGGTCTTCTCTTGGTTAATAGAGTTTTTTCACTTGGAGACTTTTGAGGGATACTCCAACTTTGTTGACCACGACTTCATCATTATTTCTTCAATCGTTAATTGGGATTTTGAGATACAACGATCCGCCTCCTTTTCGGACTTGGATCTATTTATCCTCATACCTTGTTAGGGTCTTTTCGGATAGACTTCTCCATGATCTTTATGGGAGTTGATTGCTTTTCGTCGTGAGTCTTGATCCTTCATATTGATTTTGGGAATAATGCTTTTCACATCACCTTAGATCTTTAGCAATAAAATGAAATCCTCATGCCTTGTTAGGACCTTTTCGGACTCGCCAATCTTCGTGCCCCGCTTCATTAGTTATGCCTTGGCTATGAACTCTTATCATTACCGAGCAACTTTTAAACGATCTTGGGCTAGAAGCTAAGTTATTCAATAAAATCGTACGACCTTGCTTATTGCATTTATTCATTTAAGGCGATGGGAGGAAAAGCTTATAATCACACCAAGTGTGCTTGTGCAAGAATACCAACTTATAATTGGCTCTATCATTTCTCGTTCTCCACAATTTAAAATCTCAAGTAATGAGACTCGTGGATGCTTAGCCTAATAAACCAATTAAGGTCTACATGGTTAAGGATACTTGCTAGAATAAACATGGATAAGTCTATTCGGGTTGAGTCAAAATAATCACAACGGGCCTAATATGTCAAAGACTTCTAAACTAGCTACACCACTTTATTAATATTTTTGACTTTATTGTGGGATATATACATATGAAAGCAACGATAAAAATTTAAAAATTACGACTATATGGCCAAAGTTAATTAAAAATTTGAAAATGCTGAAAAAGATGATTTTCCGGTTAAATGAAGGCATTTTAATGGAAAAGTCCACTTAAAACTTCGATAGAAGTCTCCCCTACACTTAATATAAACATTGTCCCCAATGTTTAAGCATGTGGAAAAAGTCTCCCCTACACTTATGACATTGTGCACGTTGGTTAAATCAAGTTAAGGAGGAGACAACTAACGTGATCAATTTCAAATGTGAGTATGAAGAAAATTGAATCACGATAGTTGAGAGATAGAACCGGATTGCGGATAACACGGGAGCACGGTTCTTCAAAGGTTCCAAAAGTGCACTTATCCCTGTAATCACATCACTACACAAACACAAACAACCTATATAGGACCCCCTACACTTAGGAGGTAAAACGGAAAGGGATAGATACTCGGGTTGCCTCCCGAGGAGCACTTGTTTTTGTTAACCGAGTCACGAGCCTGACTCGGTCCCGAACTAATTCAAAGGAAAGGTGGAGAGGGATGGAATCATCTCATGAGAGATGTCCTCTCCAAGGTACAACTTCACTCGTTGGCCATTCACCTTAAAATTGGGTCCATTAGGTTGAGCGAGCTCGATAGTACCATATGGAAAAATTTAGGCAATGGAGAATGGGCCGGACCAACGAGATTTCAGCTTGCCCGAAAAGATTTTCAACCGAGAGTTGAAGAGTAAAACTTTGTCTCCAATTTGGAACTCTCGGTTTTTAATCTTAGAATCATGAATGAGCTTAGTTCTTTCCTTATAGATCAAGGAATTTTCATAAGCCTCATTCCGGAGTTCATTAAGCTCATTGAGTTGGATTTTGCGTAGGTCACCGACTTTGTTGATGTTGAAGTTAGCCCACTTCAAGGCCCAGTAAGCCTTGTGCTCCAACTCAATGGGGAGGATGCATGCTTTCCCGTACACGAGACGATATGGTGTACAACCAATAGGAGTCTTGTATGCGGTACGGAAATCCCACAGAGCATCATCAAGTTTATCGGCCCATGAGGCACGATGCTCTCCCACGGTTCGTTCAAGAATTCGCTTTAACCCTCGGTTAGAGATTTCAGCCTGGCCATTAGTTTGTGGGTGGTGTGCGGTGGAAAGACGATGATTGACACCGTACTTAGCCATGACTCTTGCGAATTGATCATTGCAAAAATGAGTCCCGCGATCACTAATAATGGCACGAGGCACACCGAATCTAGCGAATAGCTGCTTCAAAAAGTTACAAACCACCCTTGCATCTTTAGTGGGTAAAGCTTTGGCTTCAACCCATTTAGAAACGTAGTCAACGGCTACAAGGATGTATTTGTTTCCTTTAGATGAAGGGAATGGCCCCATAAATTCGATACCTCATACATCAAAGATTTCACATTCTTGTATGAAATTTTGAGGCATCTCATCTTTATGTGTGATCTTGACTTGTCGTTGGCAAGCATCACAATTTGTCACCATTTCGTGAGCGTCACATAAATGGAGGGCCAATAGAATCTCGAGTCAAACACTTTCTTCGCAGTGAAGTTAGGACCAAAGTGACCACCAGTGGGTCCTTTGTGGCAAGCTTCGAGAATGTCTAAAGCTGCCGGTCCATCAACACATCGGCGAATAATCAAATCAGCGCATTGTTTGAAGAGATACGGGTCATCCCAAAAGTAAGTCTTAATATCTTTAAAGAACTTTTTCTTTTGTTGGGATGTTAACCCGTCAATGAGAATTCCACCCGCCAAGTAGTTTGCAATGTCCGCAAACCACGAGGTTTCATCAAAATTCGAGTTGATAGACATTAAGGTCTCAAGGGGAAAAGAGTCATTGATCTCTTTGTTCGGATGATCCCCTTGATAAGGATCCTCAAGTCTACTGAGATGATCCGCGGCTAGGTTTTCAGCTCCCTTCTTATCACGAATTTCGATTTTAAATTCTTGAAGTAGCAAAACCCAGCGAAGAAGTCTTGGTTTAGAATCTTATTTAGTTAACAAGTACTTCAACGCGGAATGGTCCGTGTACACGATGGTAGTGGAAAGGACAAGATAGGGGCGAAGTTTTTCAAAAGCATAGACAACAGCTAAAAGCTCTTTTTCGGTTGTCGTGTAATGAAATTGAGCCCCTGTCATTGTCTTGCTAGCATAATGGATTGGTTGGAAGTGTTTATTCACTCTTTGGCCCAAAACCGCTCCAATAGCAAAGTCGCTAGCATCGCACATCAACTCAAAAGGTAGCTCCCAATTAGGGGTAACCAAGACCGGTGCCTTAGTTAGCTTATCCTTAAGAAGATTGAAGGCTTCAATACACTCTTTGGAAAAGATAAAAGGAGTATCTTTTTCCAAGAGGTGGGTCATCGGGCGAGCGATTTTAGAAAAATCTTTGATAAATCGACGGTAGAAGCCCGCATGACCAAGGAAACTTCTCACATCCTTCACGGTTGAAGGTGGAGGTAATTTGGCTATGACATCAACTTTAGCACGGTCCACTTCGAGACCGGCTTTTGAGATTTTATTTCCTAGCACGATGCCCTCTTTTACCATGAAATGGCATTTTTCCCAATTTAGAACAAGGCGAGTGTCTTCACACCGCTTAAGCATACGTTCTAAATTGGCAAGGCAAGTAGAGAAAGAATCGCCATAAACCGAGAAATCATCCATGAAGACTTCCATAGTTTCTTCAACCATGTCATTGAAGATAGCCATCATACACCTTTGAAATGTCCCAGGAGCATTGCATAATCCGAAAGGCATTCTTTTGTAAGCATATTTTCTGTAGGGACAAGTGAATGTGGTTTTCTCTTGGTCTTTGGATCGATTGGAATTTGAAAATACCTGGAGAAACCGTCTAAGAAGCAATAGTAATCATTACCCGCTAGACGCTCGAGCATTTGATCCATGAAAGGAAGAGGAAAGTGATCTTTTCTCGTGGCATCATTGAGTTTGCGATAGTCGATACAAACTCTCCACCCAGTAACGAGACGAGTAGGAATCAACTCGTCGTGTTCATTGGGAACAACGGTTATTCCGCCTTTCTTTGGCACACAATGGACGGGACTTACCCATGATGAATCCGAAATAGGGTAAATCATTCCGGCATCTAGAAGTTTGATAACCTCTTGTTTGATGACGTTATGAATTCGAGGATTAACCCTTCTTTGGCTTTAGATTGCGGGTTTAAAGTCATCTTCCATGAGAACTTTGTGAGTACAAAAGTTTGGATCAATTCCGCGGATATCGGAAATTTTCCAAGCAATTGCCTTCTTATGATCTTTAAGCAAGGCGATAAGGCGAGATTTTTCTTCTTCTTTAAAGTCCTTAGCGATGATGACGGGTGACTTCTTCTTGTCTTCAAGAAATACGTACTCGAGATGAGACGGTAGCTCCTTAAGCTCTAAATCCAGAGGATTTTCGATGGAAGGCGTAGTCAAATTCGGTTCATCGATAGCAATATCCTTGGGAGATGGTGGAGAAATATGGTCCTCATTGAGAAGTTTCTCAATGGTACGAATGTCTTTATCCCAATCGGTGGGAGAATTGTCATATTGTAAGTTCACATCTCCCAAAGTTGCTTCAAATTCAGTCAAAAGGAAATCACTTTCTCCAAATGGAGTTAGTGATGGAGCAATAGAGGCAACGGTCTCAACATTGGGAAGAGAGGTAAGAATATTTTTGCAAGCATCATTAAAGTGTTATTCACAAGCCTCATCAAGAACGTCGATACAATTAACACTCTCGTAAGAATAAGGCTGTTTAGAAATCTTACCCATGTTGAAGACAATTTGATCGTCACCAACTCTCATGATAAGCTCACCCGCTTCTACATCGATGAGAGTGCGACCAGTCCTCAAGAATGGACGTCCAACGATTAATGGAACCCGAGGGTCCATCTCGTAGTCAACGACAACAAAATCCGTCGGGAAGGTGAATTTGTCAACGCCAACGAAAACGTCTTCGGCTATCCCACTAGATAAGCAACCGTATGGTTAGCTAATTCCAAAGTCATTTTGGTGGGGACTAGCTCAGGGAGAGATAATTGCTTCCAAACGCTTAGAGGCATTAAGTTGATACTAGCACCTAGATCGGCTAGGGCCATGCAATTCTCTACTCCCGGGAAGTTACAAGGGATTAAGAAGCGACCCGGATCACCAAGTTTGGTTGGCAATTTCCTTAAGAGAACCGCGGAGCAATTCTCGTTAAGTTGGGTATTAGCAATATCAAGAAGCTTTCCTTGTCACTAAGAAGATCTTTAAACATCTTCGCATATTTAGGCATGTGAACGAGAGCCTCAGCAAAGGAGATGTTGAATTCAATTGTTTAAACATTTTGAGAAAGTTTGAAACTTGAATATCATCCTTGCTTTTGAGCTTCTCTTTCCTCAACCTTGAGGGATAAGGTATATCAGAAGAAGAGGAAGGCTTTGGAATAGTAGGATCACTCACATCCTTGGGTGGTGGAGGGGTGGAAGTAAGAGGTGGAGGAATAGGAATAGTGGACTCGTTTTCCTTTGTCACAATCACCGGTGTAGGTATAGGAAGCTCGGGTTCCTTGGTACCTTTTCCACTGCGAGTGGTGATTGCTTTCATCTCCCCTCTTGGATTAGCAACGGTGTTACTCGGAAGAGTACCCGAAGAAGAGGGTTGATTACCTTGGAAGAAACCAGCCATCATGTCCCTTAGGTCATTCGTTTGACTACTCAAAGAGTTTCGTATATCGGCTCTAAGATCATTCCCTTGTTTCACCATATCGCCCTTCAAATTAATAATCTAGGTCTGCAGATTCTTCACCAACACATCATTCGTCCGCATGTACGTTTCGACCTCGTGGTTGAAAACGGTGGGTTGGGTAGGAGGAGGTGCTTGATAAGCAGGTGGTTGGTAAGGAGCGGGTTGGTAAACTTGAGTAGGATTTTGAGGTGGATATGGTTGTCTTTGAGGTGGTTGGTATGGTGCTCAAGGTTGGTTTTGGTTGGTTCGGTTAAGGTTTTGTTGTTGGTTTTGATTGGTTGGAGGAAAACCGGGCGGGGAAAGAAAATTGGTGGAACGATAACTTAGCAAGTTACGGTCTCCTTGAGGGCGGGCTGGATACCCTCCCGGAGGATAGGTACCGTATGCTGCGTTAACATTCTCACAAAGATAGTCTTGGGTGGAGGTACAAGTAGTGTAAGAGTGAGGACCCCCGCATATTTCACATGGTTGGCTTACAACATTGACTTGAGCGTTTTGAGCGTTGATGCTTTTGGTATTGTTAGCGGTGTGGACAGCAAGCGATTCAATAAGCGACGTAAATTTATCAATTCTCTTGTCGTTGTCATTAGTGTTAGCACTAGCGGCATTGGTCCGAACACTCTTGGTTTGCACTTTAGACTTATTCTCAATAATATCCCAAGCGGCATTAGAAGACTTAACCAAAATATTACCCCCCGAGGCACTATTTAGTGAATCTTAGTCATTCATGCTTAAACCATTGTAAAAAGTATTAATTTGGTGCACTTTGGTAAAACCATGTTGTGGGAACTTTCTTAAAAGGTCTTTAAAACGGTCCCAAGATTCACTAAAAGTCTCATCGTACTTTTGTTCAAAATTAATAATTTCATTCCGCAAAGCGGTAGTACGAGAGGGTGAGAAAAAATAGTTTATGAATTTGGTCTCTAAGGCCGTCCACATAAGAATACTTTGTGGCGGTTCCTTTGCAATCCAATGTCGGGCTTGTCCCTCTAAGGAGAAAGGAAAAAGTTGTAAACGGATTACCTCTTGTGGAACCCCATTGAATTTGACCGTATTCGTGAGTTGAAGGAACCTTTTGATGTTGTCATGAGGATCATCAATGGTACGCCCCAAGAATGGTTGAGCAGAGACCATTTGGATAAAGCAGGATTTGAGCTCAAAGTTGTTGGCTGCAATCGCGGGTATGACAATAGGATCGTTGTTGCCCTCTACATGTGCTTGCAAAAGTTCGATCATAGGACGATTGTCCGGTAGAGGTTCATTGTTGTTATTATTCATGTTGTTTTGAGGTGGATTATTATTGTTGTTGTGTACACCGGCCATGTCTAAGTTATCGAGAGTCTCGGGCTCGGGATAAGACGTTGATCGTGTACGCATGCACCTGCAAAAGAAATAACAAAGCAGAAATCTTTTTGGTTTTTATGTTTTTTAAACTTTTTGTATTTTTGAAAATTTTAAACTTTTTAGGATTTTTTTTGAAAATTTTTTATGATGAAAAATTAACGTTCACGGTGAACGGATCCCAAAATCCAATTTTCTCACAAAGTTCCGTTAACCTTTACGAAAAGAGCCGGCAGCGGCGCCATTTGATATGAGAGATTTTGCTAGGTTGAAAGTTCGTTTCTCGGTATCTTCTCGAATTGATCACGGCTCAAAGTGTAATTATCGTTTTTGGTAACAAAGAGGGGATTGTGTTTTCTATTCTACTAAAAAGGATTAAAAGAGCAAAGTGATAAAAATAAACTAAAAGTAGTTAATACAAACAATTAAAAATAAAGCTTGAATTGAATTAAAATTAAACACTAAAATAGTAACAGTACAATACCCTTTACTTGAAAAACAACTGATCCGGAATATTTGTTGGTTCGGAATAATCAAGGAAAGAGGCTCACTCGGAACATTTAATGAAAAGGCTTCATCCGGAACAACCTTGAAATCTGCTCATTCGGAATAGCTTGAAATTCACTTCATCCGGAATAAGTATCTGATCCGAAATATCTTGCTCGTTCGGAATAAAAAAGGAAATCAGCTTATTCGGAATATCCTTGATGCGGAATAAACAGCTCGTTCGGAATAATTGTGCTCATGCGGAATAAATCATGCTCATTCGGAATAAACAACTCGTTCGGAAAAAACCTTCATCCGGAATAATTAGAAAACCCTTCGTTCGGAATAACTACTGATCCGGAATAACTTGGTGGTTCGGAATACTTAGCTCATCGGGAATATTCGTTCATCCGGAATATGGGCTTCATCCGGAATAATAAAAAACAAATGCTTTGGTTCGGAATAATGGCTTATACGGAATAATTCCTTTATCCGGAATAATTTTGACTCGGAATAATCTTGCTTATCCGGAATAAATGTTGATCCGGAATAATTAATACAAACGACTCATTCGGAATATAAAGATTAAAACACTCGTTCGGAATAAAAAGCTTTATGCAGAATAATTCACCAAAACCTTCATCCGGAATATATGAAGCTCATTCGGAATCTGGGAAACTTAAGAACACGAAGAACAGTAAAACTATAACACACGAATGTTTAGCCAAAATCAACCAAGTTTTCACCAAAGATTAAACCAAACTAACCACTAATCATCTACTAATGATAAAGATCAAACCAAATCAACAAAAACACAAAACCTACTTACTTTTGAAGATTAAAATCAACCAAATAAAACTTTAAAACTTTAAATCAACAAGAGAAAGATGAACAAGATTAAATGAAAGATTATATAAAAAGATTAAGGTTAAACAATCAAAAGGAAAGATTAAACCTTACAAGATTTGTGAAAACAAAGATGAAAAATCACCAACACCTTAATGGTGTTGGTTTCCTACGAAACAGAGAAAAGAAAAAAAGGGAAAAAATGAAAAAAAACTCCTCTAAACAATGAAGGGGACTCCTATTTATAGGACTTGAACTTGGTTGGTGAGTGGGCTTTTCTCCTTTCTTTTTGTCTTCTCGTCTTTTCAGTAAAGTTGACGTTTTCGATTCTGATTCGGGATTTGTCGATGAATAAATTCAACTCGTCTTTTAATTTCTTCGTTTAATAGACTTGAGTTCTTCGACATATGTAAATCTTCCATCTTTGGTCCTTTTCTTCGATAAATCTTCAAATAGGCCCATTGACTTCAAATCTTTTGCATCTCTTGGACTATAGACTTCGTCTTTTCGTCTTTTTCTTCGATAAAACCCGTACAATCCCATGTTTTCTTTAATATTTATCCGGTTGGTTCTGAAAACACAACAAACACACAAACCACGCATAATTCCAAACAAATGACATTAAATATGCGTTTTAGTCTTGTTTTAGCAAGAAATAAGTGGTAAAAGGATGTGTGTTTTCACACCTATCAGACCATGACTCTTATTAGCGGGTATGATCTTTTATTACCCTAATGATCTAATTGCAATGGTTTCTTATTACTTTTGGCAACCATCACCAATAGGTATTGCCTAAGTTATTGAATATGCTACTTCAGATGATGATTGATGGTAATTTTGATTAGTCAAATTTAGGTTATTTTTGTTTATCAAGAATGATTTTTTTATTGTAAACTTCTATTTTTTTATTAGGATGCTTACCTAGAATGTTACTATGAATAGGAGACTGATCATACAAGATAAATCCGGTTTTTTTTATACTGCAACTAATTCTAATTTGCGAAACACAATCCTGAATTTATAAATCTAAGTGCACTCAGAAGATGATTCCTCTGATGAAGAGCCCCAGACAAAAAAACCTAAGGTATTTGTTCCAACAAAGTTTGATAATTATCATCTAGAGATATTGATAATTATCTTTGTTGCACCTAATCAAGAAAAATCATGCTGCAAAATATGTTGTTAAAGGTCAAAAAGCTTTGAAGAACTCTCCCCGGAAAAATAGTGTTACTTGGGCAGTGTTGAACTGTTCTAATTTATTGTTTATATGTCCTCTTGATTTAAAACTGATGTTTTCAGTGTCGTATTTATCGACATTGTGAGATCATTTATTAAATAGCTAAAACACCCTAATGCGATCTTATAAATTTTCTTTTGGAATTGATTAGGTGATTAATCATGTGTCAAAAGCCAATTTTACAGCTCAAAGGTAAATTATGCTCTGCTGTTTGATCGTGTTTCTTTTTCATGAACAAAAAACAATACCAATTGCTACCTTAGTATATTATCTTATACTCTTATGACTGTTAATTTGTATTGAGCTGCATAGGGACCTAAGCACTTACTCTTATCCGCAATCTACGAACTTGATCTGATGAAGTTATAGTTTCGAACAAAAACTTTGCAGCATTAAAACCTGTTATGATGCGATGGTAGAAGCTTCTGCATCTACATCAAGAAAAAATCCATTCAAAACTTCGACCATAAAATAATTACACATCAAAGGAACAAATCTTCTTTGGCACAATATTACCTTCTAAAATCAAGCACCAATAGCATACCTTTGAAGGTAATCAATCAGGCACGATACTTTGTTATTAAAAAGATGTGTGGCAGGTGCTTCATCCATGTTTAATTGTTTTGGTTGATATCTATTTGGGAGCAACAATGAAGTCAACGATCAGAGCTTTCCAAAGCTTGTGCTCAACACGACAATAGTACTACCTGGGACCTATGGGCTACCTCTTGCCAGCAACATTCCTTAAAAAGTACTCATTACATTCGATGAGTGAATGCTAAACGTCACTTTTTGTGGAATGTAATAAATATGTGTCGTCTTTTATATCTTGCTTCCTTATACCACATAGACTGCTTATATATGTAATCTATAGTACCTTATCATATTCTGAAAGACTAACGACATTTGTCAAGGAACTTATGATCTTTTTACTTAATTTTTTTTCTCAGGTATTCTGTTATACATGTTTTATGGCCGTACACCATTTAGAGGAAAACAAATAGGCAGAAAACAGTTGTAAGCATTTTTCATAATGTCCAAACATTTTAGAGTAGCTTTCAGGTAAAAAGAGAAGTTATATTAGGATCTTAACTTCTCATTATCCCTGCATGAATAGTTGTTTCTACAAGACTTACCTTTACGTGTCAATGAATGTTCAGATAATCTGCAAGAAAATTGATTCATGCATTGTTAAACAGAGATCCTGGTAGCCGTTTGGATCAAATGGTTGTTCAAGCACAATAAAATAGCATGCATTTTTTCGTGGTAGAAACTGGTCGTTGATCCGCTACATGGTATGTTCGTTTGTTTTTTGTTCTAAAAAAATCAGAGTTGTCAATATTAGTCAAAAATGGGTCATTCAAATTATATGTTATAATCAATGGCTCAAAAAACTTCCTGCTCGTATTTATGATTTTATTACATGAGGTATTACATTTATATCAAGAACCATTTACATCAACATTTTCTGATCAACACCGAACATAAAAACGCGTAATTAATAATAGCCTATTTTCCCGTTTTAATTTTACATATAATGTTATAGCCTTATAGCTAATAAACTATATATGTTTATATAAAATATTGTTAGTCCTCAAACAACTAAGTAGAGGCTATATTTCTTTTGCATGTTTGTTTTTCCGTTTGCGTTTTGCACAGGACACATTTGTTGTGCTTACTTGGATAGGAACGTTTGAGACCCTTGCTACGCGCATGGAAAAGTATTATAGTATATTCATGGGCGGTCTACATAATGGCTACTGCGATTGCGGGGGCTGATTTTCATAAAGTTGGGACAAGGCCAGACACGTTTTATACAAGTGAAGCAATAAGGTTTGTAGCATAGATTTATCTACCAAATTAGGTTTTAATAGTGCTACAAATAACTATTATGCACCCATGCCTAATAAAATAACAGAATGATAAAGTTCCGACTTACAAAGTGATCTCCCAATACGCGTCAACAACATTACATATCTTGTCCACAAGTTTAATAATTTTTGTTTCAGATAAAATAATGAATTGTTAACACATTTATATCTTCTGTATCTTTACAATGAAAGTACATAAGCCGTTGTGGTAAATGTAATTGCAGTTCCCACTTCTTCAAAAGTGTGGCCTACTGCAACAACGTTGCTCAGAGAGAGAAGAGACCAAAGGTTTTACCGTGGACATTAATGATATCCTTGGGGTGCGGATGCTTTCGAGCTGTGTGCCAAAATCTGCTATGTGATCAAAATTGATCTCAGTGCCCATAATGTCGTACCAGTGATATGTGCTGCCAAGTTCCTACTGATGACAAAATCAGTTAGAGAGGGAAACTTCGTCTCAAAGCTTAAAATCTTCTTTGACTTGTGCCTTCTAGAAGGATGGAAGGATGCTATTGTTTCACCCTCCAACATGTATGTGTGGGCACAACGAGATTTGTGAATACAACATGTAATATTTCCTTCTATGTGGCTCTTCTTCAAGCCCCAACTTCAGTTACCACAAATGGGGTATTTGTGTTGGTATGACTTTCCTTCAGCTTAATATGCACTTATTTTCGAATCCTTTCTATTGCACTACATCTTTGTTTTTCTGTTGCTCACACAAATCACGGGGGACACGTTTTTCTGTGCAAATTACTTCAAATCTAATTTGCTCACCAATCGTTAGTCATTGTGGGGAGTCTGCAGTACCTATATATTTGTTGAAAACATTAGAATGGTGGACAAATGTAAATATTGTATCCTTTTACGTCCGAGTGTGGCAGGATCTTAATTTATGATTTGTGACAGGTTGCGTCATGCATCTTGATATACTTGGCTTTTGTATTAGAACTGATCCATCACAATACAAAAGTATCCACTAATCGATGCTTCATTAGATTAAACAATAGTCACATAAGGACTTTAACTAATCACTCAATAACAAAAAAATTGATCATAGTTAATACACTAATAGAAAATACTGATAATGAAGTTGGGAGAATTCACGGTTTCCTTTCAGTAGATTTAATTTTAAATCATCTTTTTATTAATATCAGTTAGTTTCTTTGTGGTGTTATGTCGTTATTTATATGTGAAAATGTGGTAACTGCATAGATCTACACAAACACATTGGATTAAAAAATAGTAAGGTTGAAAGATGCACACAGAATGCGGGTGATGGGTCAAAATGGTCCGTGTGTTGAAAAATGTTCATCTTTGCCGAATCTTTTGCAGCATACCTGATATATATGGCTTTTGGACCTGATATTAGTTTGACGTATTTTCAAATCTGACCATTTTCTACCTCTAATGCAAATATGCTCACTTCTACGTGTTATTCGTTTTAGAATTCCCATCACCTGGAATATTTTAACGCATTCTCGAACCCAGACGATATTTGGTAAATTGGTTTCCATATTTTGCTTATTAAAACTTATAGGTATGTTAACATAGGGAGAGGATTAGGAGGGGTCCATAATAAATCCTAGGACTGTTTTTAAAATAAAATTTAATATAAAATAAAACAACGTTAGATTAGGAGGGATACGTGTCACAATGTTATTCAGTCATGATGATAAATCATGCATGTTTTCTACAATCTTTTGGAAAATCTCATTTTTGCCTTGAGTTTAAAATTTTCATACACCTATATCATCCAACTTAAAGTTATATCTTAGTTGTAATATGTCATTGGATGACTCTTGATCTGTTCTCTACTACTCGGGCCATCCCGATATATTATTTTGTTGTCACGTAAATTGTAGGTCCTGGAAATATGGAAGAAGCTATTTAATTGGTGGTATGTTGCAAGACTTAGAATTATGGACCCATAAAATATTGTATTTTCATGTATTTTCATGTATTTGTAGCAGAGAGGAGGAGCCTTATGACACAACGGTTAGAACATCACTCAGCTGGAATAATAAAGGTGAGCATCACTTTAATCTTTCAATGTTGAAATCTGATACTGTAAATTGGAAAGTACAAAAGAGCCAAACTATTCTATCATAAACAGTTAATTGATTATGTATTGAGTAACAGGTCATTGATTGCTTAGCTAACGTCTTCTATTGAGTGATTTACTATTTCAACAATGATCAAGGATCTTTCACAGCAATAAGAAGTTTCAAAAGAATTAGCAATTAGTTTTTTACGGATCCCAAACACCCCTTTTAAGTGTGTCACGAATTCACTTGCTGCCAGATTTGAACGTCAAACAGGTTTTAAACCCAGCGAATTGTTAGGGTGAAAAAATAGATAGGACGAGGCATGCAAGACGAGTTTGGTTAGAAACAACAAAAACTAATTTTAGAAGTAATATGGTGGTTATCTGTGACAATTTTATACTTTAATAAGATATTGTAGCGAGAATTTCCAGTTTTTAAGACTTTTTAGTACTCTATTTAATCTGCATCACTGATTCGTCTTTATAAACTATCTAAGTGTCACATGTTATTGCATGATCTTCTAACATGTTCTTTGAATGGATGGGACGAACCTGATAATAGTAATATTTAGTAATTCACAACCAAAATAATTCATGATTTGTAATTTTTGCATACTGGGCAACAATTTACAATATCACATCGTCATCTAATGCTTGATTTTTCTCTATAAAAGTTGTAGTAACGCTTTGGTGAGTTTGATATTTTAATAAGATATTGTAGCAAGAATTTCTAGTTTTAGGACCTTTTAGTACTCTATTTACTCTACATTACTGTTTCATCTTTATAGACTATCTAAGTGTCACATGTTATTGCATGATCTTCTAAGATGTTCTATGAATGGATTGGACAAACCTGATAATAGTAATATTTAGTAATTCACAACACACAATAATACATGATTTGTAAGTTTTGCATATTGGGCAACGATTTACAGTATCACATAGTCATCTAAAGAATAATTGTCCTCTATAAAGTTGTAGTAACGCTTTTGTGACCACACTTTTCTGCATCATGCTTTTGATTCTTATTACTTATATGAACGTAAAGTTTAGAATCGCGTAAAACGAAAAACTTGAAAACCCGAATCAAGGTTGTAAATATCGCTCGGCGGGGTCTCGGCGGTCGACCACCGCCAAGCGATATATCGTCTTGGCGGCGATATATCGGTTTCTCGGCGGGTAGTATAAATTGTCACTATTTTATATATTTTATCATTATTTTATATATTTTTATCATTATTTTATATATTTTTATCATTATTTTAGATATTTTTAATATTTATTTAATATAAATTTGAAATTCTTAAATATATTTATAATTTTATTAATGTATTCATTAGTTTTAGTTATATATCTTGTCAAATTTACATTAAAAAATAAAAACATAGTAAAAAACAATCAAAATACCAAAAGTCAACCGATTTTTTACCTAGACTGACCGATATTTGACCAAAACCCAAGTTGGCCGATATGCTCCATGGCGTGGCGGTGGACCACCGCCAAGCGATATATCACCGATATATCAGCCGCCATGACCGATATTTACAACACTGACCCGAATAAAAAGTCTAATTAGCAATTTCATTTTCTGAATCATGTGCTTCACTTGAACAACCATAATTTATAGGGAACAAAATGGGTGGACTATAAAAGGTAAAAATGCGTAATTAAAGAATCAGAAAGTAACATAAATGTAGATGCTAGATTATGGCTTTCAAGTATAATATTGGTTTCACAACATGTCTTGCATCCCGCATCATATATCTATATCTAGATTTGTGTTTACTTTTACAGCTCTATACACAAAGTACAAGCAAAGGGTTACAAGTGCGGACTTACATGTCATAATCCTCCATATACCAACGTGACTGGCATATCAAGAGGTTTAGTCTTTAGCTAATTTACATGTTAGTTAACCATCTGACTTTTATAATTAAAATTATTATAATTTATGCAAGTGCTTATTTTTATTTAATTCTCTTTTTTTCAATGGCTTTAAGAACCTAAATTAGTTTATCCGACCCATGCTCACATAGTAAAGAGTTGTTGTTGGGAATAAATCTATGTATACTTGTTTCCCCTGCTAGTTGATTATTCGTACCCCTGCTAGAGTAAGTTCCCCCTGCCAAATAACAAAGGCAGGGGGATTGGTTCCCCTGCTAAAGTCAAAGGCCCTGCCGTCAGAGATAAACTTGGAATAGATTTTTACGCGTTTCTGTTACTACTCCTTAATACTTTCCAAGTTTGTTAGTAGTGATCTTGTACGTGAGTCCTTATGCCTATAAAAGGACTCACTAGGTTAGCATGCCAAGTGTGTCTTTTCTCTATTGTCTTTCATCATTATACTTTAAGGTTTTGTAAACCCTAATACCATTTTAGGGTATTCGTATATCATTGATATATTAAAGTTCAACGTTTGCTTCAACCACATTGTTCTTGTGCTAAACATTATATTCCGCATCTTGTTTAGTTACTTTGCTTTGCAAAGTTTCTCTAGTGTTAGATTGAATACTTTCTTTCTATCACAACCCTTAAACAAGCTATTAAGGTTTAAGATCTGAGTTTGGGATTAGCAAGTGGTATCAGAGCTTGTTGAGAAACTTTGTCTAAACCAGGAACAAAACCCTCATACCAACCATGTCTTCAGACTCTTCCTCAAACAGCAACAATCACAATAACCTCAAATTACCCATGTTGGATCCTAAAAACTTTGAATTATGGAAATTCAGAATCCAACAATACCTCAAAATGGAACACTATGTTCTTTGGGAGATCATAGAGTTTGGTGATCAGTTCAACAAAATGGTAGCAGTTGAAGAGGGCAAGGAAGAAGAGAAAGGTGAAAGTTCCAAAGGTAAGGACAAGAAGAAATCTGCTGCTCTTTGTGATAAGGAAATACTGGCCAGAAGGCATGATGTCAGAGCTCACAGCTCATTGCTGTTGGCTCTACCTGATAGACATCAACTAAGATTCAGAAAGTACAAAACAACTAAGGAACTATGGGAAGCCATAGGCACAACCTTTGGAGGAAATGAAGCCACAAAGAAGAAGAAGAAGAATCAAATGCTTGATGATTTTGCTTCTTTCAAAGCAATTGGTGATGAGTCAATTGGTGCTATTTACAATAGGCTTCAAGATATGGTGGCCCAGTTGGAGTTCTTTGATATTGAGGTGACAAGAGAGCAGGTGAATACCAGGTTCCTTAACAGTCTCCAGAAGAAATGGTTTGTCTACAAGGCAATTTGGCAGAATAAGGACGACTTGGATAACAAGAACATTGATGACATATACAATAACTTGAAAGTTTGTAAACCTATTGTCAATGAGATGAAGTCAAAAGGAACGATTCCCACTAATTCAAGTGGATCTACTGATTCCCCTGCCAGCATGGCATTCATATCTCAAAGCAGTGGAATCTCCAAAAGCAGTGGAATCGAAGTAGGCCCTGCTACTTATTCCCCTGCTACCAGGTCTGGATCGTTTTATGATGAAGAAAGGCCTGAAACATTCAGTCTTGACACTGCTTGTGCTTTCATAGCATCCTAAGGGCCACAAGGATCTACTGTGTTGCATGAAGATCTAAGTCACATCAGTAAGCAAGGACTGGAGGAGATGGATATCAAGTGGAACATGGCTCTGCTTAGCATGAGAGCCAACAGGTTTTACAAAAAGTATGGAAAGAAGATCTCAATCAATCCCTCTGATGTGGTTGGGTTTGACAAAACAAAGGTTGAATGCTACAACTGTGGCAAAAAGGGTCATTTTGCTAGGGAATGCAGAGGACCTAAGACTGGGAACAGCTATAGGAAGGAAACCAGAGATGATGATTCTGGTGCTAAAGCCATGGTAGCCATGCAAGGGATAGATGGAGCAGGTGGATGGGATTGGAGTGCTATGACAGAGAATGTGGAAAGAAATCAAGCATTGATTGATGAGGAAAATGAGGAAGATTTTGCACTTATGGCCATGTCAAGTTCCAGCTCAGACAATGAGGTATACGATGATTCATATTGCACTAAAGCTTGTAGGAAAAATACTGAGTCATTGAATGATCAAATCAGAAAGGTTAAAGCTGACTATATCAATTGTGATAATGATCTTGATAATTATAGACGTGCTTTATAACAGTTAGAGTCCACCATAAGAGAGTTTAAACAAAGAGAAAGTGATTATAGGGATCATATTGTGATTATAGAAAGAGATGCTAAGGAAAATAATAACTCCATTAAGGAGTTAACTGCTGAACTTGAAATTTTTAAATCTAACAAAAAGATTGATGATGAAACTGTTGAAAAATTTGGAAAAGCTTAAAAGATTTGACTAAAGCAGTTGAAATTGGTCAATCTCCTAGGGACAAAACAGGGTTTGGGATTAAAAATGAGCATGCTACCATACCACCACCTCCTGGCAATATTCATGCACCTTTTCCTAGAAAAGACTTGTCTTGGACTGGTCTCCCTTGTTTTCAAAAACATGATGATATTGAGTTTGACTTGAGTGCTTACATACCTAATAATCTTGATACTGAAGAGCCACTAGTGAAAACTAGTATTATTAGGGACTTTGAAAAGGAACAGATTGCTTTAAAACAATGGAAAATTGATAACCCTGTTCTATTTTCAAGAGGAGGACTTTTTGGTAGTGATTCTAGTTCTAAGAGTAGTTCACCCAAATCTAAAACCAGATCACAGTCCCCTAAGTCCACCATTAAATATGCTGGTATGTACAGGCCTGTCAGAGGTAATCAAAGAAATTGGAATGACCAAAAGTCTCATCAATTAGGAGAAGACTTTGTGACAAATACAAAGCCCTGCTTCACATGTGGCAGTTTTGATCACACTTATCAAGAGTATAAGGCACCAATGGAAGTGGTGGCTGCAAATCCTTTAAAGGATATGCAACCTAAAGCCATTCTTCTAAATGCATGGGCAAAATCCTTTTCCCCTGCCAAGTATGTTGCCCCTGCCTTGAGAAACAGGGTTACTAACAAATATGTTGTTCCTGCACTTAGAAAGGTAAATGATGTTCATACCAAGCCCAGCACTTCCATGACCAACCCAACACCTTATAATGCATATAGATCTGGCCCTAGACCTTACCAACACATAAATAGAGGCCAAAACAAAAGATGGGTTCCCTCTACTAAGCATAGGGATTCCCCTACTAAAACTAGGGTAGCCCCTGCTAGAAAAGTTTTGCCTTCTAGGAACATGGGTAGATGGGGGAAAGCTGTGAAAGCCTCAGCTCGTTGGGTTTGGGTACCCAAAATGGGTGCTCAGTCTAATGGTGTATCTCTAGTTTTTGATAAGCTATCCTACATTGATACACGAGGTAGATCCAAGTCTGTAATGGCTTGGGTCCCCAAGAAAAACTAATTTGGTTTTCTTTTTGCAGGTGACAAAGAAGATAAAGGATGATAGAGAATATTGGGATAGTGTATGCTCAAGAAGCATGACTGGACAAAAATCTTATCTGTCTAACTTTGTGCCCCCTGCATGACAATGATGGTGTTTCTTTTGGAGATGGGCATGGAACAATAACAGGAAAAGGAACTATTGTCACCAATGAGATGACCTTTGATAATGTCTACTTGGTGAAAGAACTCAAGTACAATCTCTTCAGTGTGTCACATATGACTGATAACAAGAATTTTGTCTTGTTTACTGACACTGAATGCCTGGTGTTAGGAAAGGAGTTTGTCTTACCACCAGACACTCCTATTGTACTCAGAACACCAAGACAAAAGAACATGTACACAATTGATCTCAAAGACATCTCTCTTCAAGACAATGAAACCTGTTTCATTGCCAAAGCCTCAGTTGATGAGTGTAAGAAATGGCATAAAAGACTTGGTCATCTTAATTTCAAGAACATGAACAAACTGGTGAAATATAATCATGGTCTTCCTTCCAAGTCCTTTGTCAATGAACATACTTGTGCTGCCTGTCTGAAAGGGAAGCAACACAGAGCATCTTGCAAATCAAAAACAAGTATGTCCACTACCAAGCCATTGGAACTACTGCATATGGATCTTTTTGGTCCTACGTCTGTGGCAAGCATAAAGAAGAAATGGTACTGCCTAGTGATTACTGATGATTTTTCAAGGTTCACATGGACATTCTTTCTATTTGAAAAGAGTGACACAGGTGATGTACTCATTGGGTTCATCAATCAGATTGAACTATCAAAAAGCATGAAGGTAGTAACCATGAGATCAGATAATGGTGGTGAGTTCAGAAATCAGAAACTAGATTCTTTCTGCATAAACAAAAGAATCAAGAGGGAATTCAGCATTGCAAGAACACCTCAACAGAATGGAGTTGCAGAAAGAAGGAATAGGACACTCATTGAAGCTGCAAGAACTATGTTGTCTGATTCCAAACTTCCAGTTATCTTTTGGGCTGAAGCTGTATCCACTGCTTGTTATATACAAAACAGTGCCTTGGTGGTTAAGGCACACAACAAGACCCCTTATCAGCTGTTCAATGGAAGACCTCCTTTAATTGACTTCTTTCGACCTTTTGGATGTCATGTGATCATCTTGAACACTATTGACAATCTAGGCAAGTTCAGTGAAAAGGGAGATGATGGATATTTTATGGGTTATTCATTAAACAGCAAAGGATATAGGGTCTTCAACAAGAAGACAAGCAAAATCACAGAAAATCTTCATGTGGATTTTCTTGAAGACAAGCCTGAAGATGTTCAAACAGGTCCTGATTGGTTCTTTGATATAGAGTTTCTTTCAAAATCTATGAATTATGTACCTGTTGCATTGCAGAATACTAACATTTCAGGTACACAAGAACCAACTGGTGTAGAGAAGTCACCACTGAGGTACATGAATGTACCCTCACTATTTCCTATTGAAGCTGCTGGTGAAGAAGATGATCCTTCTCTAAGAAAAGAACAGCCAACCTCATCCCCTGCTATGTCACTTTCTGAAAGCAGCGGAATGGCTAAAAACAGTGGAATCCAGGATTCCCCTGCTAGATCAATTGCTTCCCCTGCCACAAAGGATCCTGCTGCTAATGATACTAATGATGAAGAAAGATAATCCCCACTCATTTCCTCATCTACACCCATGTCTGATGGTCCTCTTATATCCAGCAGTGGAAGCAGAATAATTAAGAGTGGAGGTCCAAGTTACTCAGAGCTACATTCAGCTCATCAGCACCCATCTCTAGGTCATGTTGTATCTTTTGGAATTTCTTTTGAGGACTTCTTTCCTAATCAAAATAGCCCTATCAATTCTGATTTGGAAGAAGATGAAAGAGAAGTAATCATGCAGCCTACCTACAGAATCAATAAGGATCACCCTATCTCTCAAATCATTGGTAATCCTGAAGCCCCTAGACATACAAGGTATACAGCAAAGGAGCACAGCTTCATTGCCAACATCACCATGAAATTTAATCATGACAACATGCAGTGTTGTCTGTTTACTGCATTTTTGTCGCAAGAAGAGCCAAAGAAGATTTTTCAGGCTTTAAATGACCCAAGCTGGGTTGAAGCCATGCAAGAGGAGCTCTTACAGTTTGACATTCAAGAGGTTTGGATTCTAGTATATTGTCCAAAATGGGCAAGGCCCATTGGGACAAAGTGGGTACTCAGGAACAAAAAGGATGAAAGGGGGATAGTTGTCAGGAACAAAGCAAGACTGGTGGCACAAGGGTATACACAGGAAGAAGGAATTGACTATGAGGAAGTATTTGCTCTAGTTGCCAGGATTGAGGCCATTAGATTATTCCTTGCTTATGCTTCATTTATGGACTTCACTGTTTTCTAAATGGATGTAAAAAGTGCCTTCTTATACGGTACCATTGATGAAGAAGTCTATGTTATGCAACCTCCAGGGTTTGAAGACCTAGAACATCCAGACAAGGTATACAAGGTGAAAAAGGCTATGTATGGACTTCACCAAGCTCCCAGGGCCTGGTATGGGACTCTCTCTCTAAGTATCTCTTGGATAATGGCTTTAGCAGGGGAAATATTGATCAGACCCTATTCATTAAGAAACAAAAGGGTGACCTTCTACTAGTACATGTCTATGTTAATGACATCATCTTTGGATCCACTAACTCTATGCTTAGCAAAGAGTTTGCAAAATTGATGCAGGATAAATTTCAAATGAGTGCCATGGGAGAGCTAAACTTCTTTTTGGGGTTACAGGTTCAGCAGCGGAAAGATGGGATATTTATCTCACAAGACAAATATGTGGCTGAGACTATGAAGAAGTTTGGCATGTCTGAGGGAAAGAAAGTGTCCGCACCAATGGACAAGGATCATCCATGGGGCAAAGATGGTCCTGGAAAGCTTATAGATGTCAGGAACTACAGGTCTATGATTGGGTCTCTCATGTATCTCACAGCTTCAAGACCTGACATCATGTTTGCAGTTTGCTTATGTGCAAGATACCAGGTGGCACCAACAGAGTGTCATTTATTTCCTGTAAAAAGAATTTTTAGATATCTAAAGTGCCATCCAACCTTAGGACTTTGGTATCCCAAAGAGTCACCATTTGAGTTGATATCTTACTCAGATAGTGACTATGCTGGTGACAACAATGATAGGAAGTCTACAATAGGGGGATGCCAATTTTTGGGAAGCAGACTTATATCTTGGCAATGTAAGAAGCAGACTATTATGGCCACATCAACAACTGAAGCTGAGTATGTATCAGCTGTTGCATGCAGTGGTCAAGTACTTTGGGTTCAAAATCAACTGCTTGATTATGGGTATAACTTTCTTAAAACCAAGATATTTATTGACAACAATAGCACCATTTGCATTATTAAGAACCCTGTTTTTCATAGCAAGACTAAACATATTGAAATAAGATATCACTTTATCAGAGATTGTTTTGAAAAAGGACTAATTGTCCCTGAGAAAATTGATACAGAACTTAATGTTTCTGATCTTTTAACAAAAGCTTTTGAAGTGGGGAGGTTTCAGTACCTGGTTGCAGGTATTGGAATGGTCACTCCCTAAAAATTGATGTCTATTATGTCATGTATATTCAGGGTTGCTTTATTGCTGTTGTTGTATAAGTGTTAGTCAATTTTTCCATCACTTTTCATTCCACTGCTTTTGAACACAGACCCCCTGCTGGGGGTTCATTCCCCTGCTAAGAGAGTTTTTCTCTTTAAAGTGGGTTTGTTCTTTTTAAAATTGGTTATATGTGGTTTTAGACTAACAATGCAGAGTTCCATATGGTGCATACTACTCCTTGGTGAATCAGGTATATGCTCTATGTTTAAGGGGAGGTTAGGTCACACCTTTAGGAATCAGGGCATCCTTAGGATGCTCATATATGATCTTAGATCATATCCATTGGTGAGTAAGGGTTCAGGGTGATGAGGACTTGCTGCAAAGCTTGTCAAAATTCTGAAACCTTGAGGCATTGTAATGGGTACTTGCACTTCTCTATCAAAATAGCTTGCTGTTCAGGTACAGATGTGTGGTACACATTGCCAAGACTAGCTGACCATAGGTAAGGGAAATTGTAGGGATAGTGACTAGGGTATGCATATTTTCTTGGGTTGACCGGGTGTAGGGTGACTTATGTGTTGACTTTTTGTGCTTAGACCTTTGCTGAATAGAGGACTCTTGAGTTTCTATGTATCTATCTTGTGTCTACAAGTGTGTGCATTATAGCAGAGCTAGTTAGCATTGGTCTCTCCATGACTAGTCTAATACCCCTAGGAAAGTTTCCCCTCCCTTCATCTTTTGCTTCCCCTGCTTTAACATCATTCCCCTGTTTGACCGTTGACCGACAGTACCGTTACCCTGTTCATAGCCATTGGGCCTGCTTGCACAAATTTTGGTTAGGGAATATTTTATTGTTTTTAAAAGATATTTAAGGCGCTTTCTTCGCTAATTGGTAATCTTTACTTTATTATTTCAAATAAATTACTTTTTTATCAAGATTTATCTTTGATATTTTTGCAATTTGGTCCAATCACAGCTCTTCAATTCGCCTATAAAAACTTAATTCCCTTCACAAGCAGGTCCATCTCTCTCTCTCGACTAAATCCCACCTACCTCTCACCATTATAAACCTTCAAAACATTTTCAAACTTTATCATGCCTCTCAAAATTGCTGCTAATCATAATCAAATCGCTTTATTGCATGATGAACCAGCAGAGTTTGTTGATGTTGTGGCCTTTCTAACATCCTCGTATTTTAGAGTGGCCCTTCTCATCAATCCTAGAATTTACACCTCACACATTCAGCAGTTCTGGTCTAAATCCATGACCAAAACAGTGAATGGAGAGGTCACAATTCAAAGCACTGTAGATGGTCATCCCAAGGTGATTACACTTGCCTCCATCAGGGACAATCTTCTTCTTGATGATGAGGATGGGATAACCAACCTATCTGAGGCTGAAATCTTTGAGGGTCTTGTTAAATTGGGGTACACTCTTTCTAAAGACCAAAAATGTAAGTTTGCTAAAGGTCAGTACATTTGAAGTATTTGATTCATACAATTTTGCAATGTTTGTCACCAAAAACCACTGCTTTTAATGAATTTGGTAGTGAGATGCCTTCTGCCCTGATTTGTTTAGCAACAGGGAGGAAGTATTGTTTTTCTCAAATGATTTTCAAAGGAATGGTTAAAAATGTTTCAAGCAATTCAAAGTTTTGTATGTACCCAAGGTTTATAGAACTTCTGTTGAATATGAGTGAACATGGTCCAATCAAGCACAAAAACTACTTTTCAGCAACCAAGCACACTACCAAACTATTCACCACACTTCTTGCACCATCCCACAATTTTCTGGCAGGTCCATTCAACTCACTTCCATTATGATGAAACAAATCAGACAGGAAGAAGCCAAGACAAAAACAGCTAAACACAAACCTTCTGATTCCCCTGCCAAGAATCTACACCCTGCCAGTACTCTACCCCCTGCTGATCCACAACATGAAAGGCGATCTAAATCCAGGTTTTCCAGGTCTCCCTTGCCTGGTGAATCTTCACAAGTAGCAGATAGGAGAGTCTCCAAGGGTTTGGAGCAAACTGAGGGTTTGGTTGCCACTACTGTCTCATCCTCAAGGGGTGAGCAGGATAGTGACACCATCAGTAAGTCCTCTCCCTCACTCCATGATATCCAAAAAGGGGAGAAATTCCCTTCTAGGGTTGAGAGCAGCATGAAACCTATGACCACTTTGGAATTGACAAAAATGTGCATGAGCTTGAAAAGGCAGAATGCACAACTTGTACAAAATGTCAAAAAGCAAGGTCTGGTTATCAATAACCTGGAAACCAGACTTGCCACACTTGAGGGGATGAGAAAGCCTAGACTTATCATATCCACAGATGAGGATGCTTCCAAAGGGGAGGAAGTTCCCAATACAGAAGAGTCTACTCAATACTATTCATATCCTGGTGGTGTACAAGGAAAAATAGCAAGTGCTGAGAAAGGGATTGAGAAAGGAAGTGCTGATAAGGGAAGTGATGAGGGGAGTGCAACTAAAGAGATTGCTCAAACATTGCTAACTATGGGCAATCAAGAAGAAGCCCCTGCTTCAAAAAGGAATCATGATTGAACAGCCAAAGAGAAAATACAAGCATAGAACTCCTGAACAGCAAAGGGCTCAAGAAGCACATGATGCACAAGTAACTCTCAGGCTACAACAAGAGGAGATGGATATGCAGGATCAGAGAATGCAAAAGATGAGGCCTAAATATATGCTCAAGCAGGTTGAAATTATGCATAGAGAGTTGGATGACAGGGTGCCTCGTGTTGGAGAATTTCTAGATCAATGGGAGAAGGAGTTAATAAATGATCCTTTGGAAGACAGGTATGAGTTGACTTGCCTTGTTTACAAATATCAAACTGAATATCTGGAAAGGAGGGCAAATCAAATTCAGAGAGAGAAGTATCTGTAACACCCCCAATTTCGTGTCATAGCAGCGGAAGGGTCATTGGGTGTTACTATCATGGTTCAACCTCAATATCATAGAAAACGCCTCAAAATGAGTCGTTTTAAACAAAACATACGTCCATTCATTTGTTTAAAGATAAAACAGTTTACACACGGTCCCAAATAGTTTTAAGTTTACACAACCAACCAAATAATAAAAGTTTCTTAGAATAGACATAGTTTAGAAAAGCGGGCCAAAACATTTTAATTTAGCAAGCTGCGTGAAACCGCCTTCCTTGAGTGCCTTCTTCATGGACCTGAGATAAAACATGCTATAAAGTCAACAAAAATGTTGAGTGAATCTATAGAGTTTAAATTTAAATAAATGAACACAAGTATTCTGAATAAACCTTCCGTAGTTGACAATCATGTGGATCAGACATAATTATCGTTGTTATTTCATAAGTCTCGTGAAATTGAACGTTAACATATATTATTTCAGCCCAACACACCTAGCCAAGTGCGTATATTTCTCTTATACAATTGCATCCGATGTTTCATTACTGGTGCATCACAACACCACGCGATAGCTAGTCGCGACCGGACTGGGCGTCACCCCGATAGATCTATCCATAGTATTAGCGTTCTTTCGATTAACAATTCACGATTCATGGGTCTTTAAGGCTAAACAAACTTATATAACAACTTTCATCTAAGCATACAATCGGGTCCTTTGTGTTCAATTTTAAAAGAATGAGGGTTTACCACAACTTCTCGTTGTACCCTTCATTTATCAATAAATGCTTTTCCAATAATAAGGGTTTCCTCAACTTCTCGTCGTACCCCTCTTATTTTAATAAAACAAGCATGTTATCCCCCTCGCGGGTTTTATAAAACAAGTAAACATGTAAAGCGAGGCCATAGACTCACCTTGGTACGATAGTAGTGACGTGACGATCGCCGACGATTTGTGATGCCCTTTTAAACACGAAGACCGCAACCTATCAAATATGGCGCGTTCGTTAATAAACGACTCAAGTATATAAAATACTTAAATAATACGAAAGTCAATTTCAAATGACCATGAAAATCCCGAAAAATAACAAAAATATAAGTGTACTTCTATACCCTTTTATTCAACACTTATTCATTTAAATCACTTGCACCCTCGACATTGACCCGTCATAAGACGCCAAGTCAACGCAAGTCAAACCATCATTTCTACTTCCCTCGGACCAGTAGCTAAGTCATTTATATAATGACTTAACACTCGAGTAAGTCACTATGTCCAATAGTGAATACTCAACTCACGCCATACAAGTATTGAACTACGTGTCCAAAATACCACTCAGCATGTACACTCCAAATGTACACACCAATCTAACCTATCTAGACATGTCCGATTTCGACGAAACTTGGTGACAAACTCACACATAATATGAATAAAACTCAGTTTAAATTTCATTCAAAAATATTACTTCTAAGACCTTCTGCCCGACACACCTTCGTGTTGCAAAAACCGGACAGTTTTACGCCTTTGACTTGTAAAACCATTTTGACTTATCTAAACATTTCCGTTTGCAAAACCGACACTCGGGTTTGAAAATAGACTCATGACCTGAGGTTTATCAACTTACAACAGCCCTTGAACATTTTTAAAACTCATTTTATAGTCCCCGAGATTCGTTCCAAATATCGACAACAATTTTCGGATTGTGCCGATACCCGTCTCCCGGTACACAAATACTAAAAGTAGCATAACTTTTCGCTCGTAATGAGTTAGAAGCTCTACTTTAGCTCAAATCGAAGCTAACGAAATTATCTACGACCCTATCTTATTAGTTTACCAAGTTTACCACAGTAACAATTTCAAAAACGGACTTAAAGTTACTGCCCAAAATAGCCTATCTAAAAATCATACCAAATCAAATTTTCAACCCATTCCAACAATTCCTATAGTCCTAACATGATCCTAATATCATAATAACACATCTAATTAACTCATATCATCCTCAAATTTAATCTTACAAAAATTAAATATATAAAAATCTTGCATGCAACCATAACCCACTATGAATATAATAATATTAACAACATATATAACCAAAGAAATGGATCAAACACATGTTCTTCACCAAAATCTTGAAAAAAAATTAAAGTGTATGCATGTGGAAGAAAATTATACCAATAGATAGCTCTTGAAATTTCTAGGATGGGACTTGTTTTAGTTTTGGATGAATCAAAGTAGAAGTTGAAAAAAATTGATGAATGTGGCTATGGGGGTGGACGGCTAAGAGAAAGAAAAGAAGAAGGTGGGTGAAAATTTTGTAAGAAATGAGTTTTTAATAAAAAAAAGTTAGTGGAATTTGTTTATATAGTGGGGTAGTGGGGTAGATTTTGTCATATTTGCATTCTTTTGGTCCCAAAGTGCAAGTAAATAGTTTACAAGGTAGAAAATGTAAATTGTACCTTTTAAAAATATTTACGGGGCTCGGGTTTCGTAAAAATACTTTTCAAAAGTTAAAACGCTTCATAAAAATAATAATAAAGCTTCGACACGACTTAAAACGTAATTAAATCGAAAACGTCGAAAATATACAATATCGAGACAATCGATAATAAAACGTAAATTTTTGGGCATCCGTCGGTATCGCGATCACTACTAGTTATCGTCATTCGTTAAAACGTAAAATACGAGAAATAAAGATTAAATATAATAAAATCATTTTCATGATTATTTGAGAATATAATATCGATACTTAACATATTCCTTGTCGGTTTTCAACTAATCGACATTCTTACGCTAGTTTCAAGTCATAACCTTCTCGGTTAGTCGATAAATTAAAATTCTCATTAAAGTAAACACGTAATACGTAATAGTCGAGATTAAAATAACGACCTGAAATTGACGGGTTGTCACATCATCCCCACCAAATTAGGATCTTCGCCCTCGAAGATCAACTTGCGTTCTTGCCCGATCGCTTGTTGAAATCAAAGAGATGAGGGTAATTCTTCCACATTTGGTCTTCTCGTTCCCAAGTAAACTCCGGTCCTCTCCGAGAGTTCCATCGAACTTTGACGATAGGTATTCGGCTTTGCTTCAGTTGCTTGACCTCGCGATCCATGATCTCGACCGGTTCTTCAATAAAATGCAACTTCTTATCAACCTTAACCTCGTCTAACGGTATAATGAGTTCTTCATCGGATAAACACTTCTTCAGATTCGACACGTGAAAAGTGTTATGAATCCCATACAGTTCTTGTGGTAGTTCGAGTTGGTATGCCACAGGTCCTACTCTAGATGTAACCTTGAATGGTCCGATATAACGAGGACTTAACTTCCCACGTTTTCCAAATCGTACAACACCTTTCCATGGTGATACCTTTAGCATAACCTTATCTCCCACGTTAAACTCCAATGGTTTTCTTCTTACATCCGCATAACTCTTCTGTCGGCTTCGAGCAGACAACAATCTATTCTTAATTTGCACAATCATATCCGTCGTCTCCCTAATCAAATCTGGTCCAGTGAGTTGGGCATCACCAACCTCACTCCAGCTAACGGGTGATCTACATTTCCTCCCATACAGTGCTTCAAAAGGTGCAGCTTTAATACTCGCGTGATAACTGTTATTGTACGAGAATTCGGCCAAATGTAAGTGCTTATCCCAGCCACTTCCAAAGTCTATCACACAAGCACGTAGCATATCCTCCAAAGTTTGGATTGTTCTTTCGCTTTGCCCATCGGTTTGTGGATGATAGGCTGTGCTCATATCCAAATTGGTTCCTAACGACTTTTGAAGTGATCTCCAAAATCCAGAAGCAAAACGACTATCTCTATCGGAAATGATTGAAATAGGAACACCATGCTTGCACACGATTTCCTTCAGGTAAATATCGGCGAGTTTCTCCAATCCGAACCTCTCGTTGATTGGAATAAAATGAGCGGATTTAGTTAAACGATCGACAATAACCCAAATTGCATCGAACCCAGACGGTGTCCTTGGGAGTTTTGTGATGAAGTCCATCGTAATTCGCTCCCATTTCCAGACTGGAATTTCCGGTTGGACAAGTAATCCTGACGGCTTCTGATATTCAGCTTTCACTTTTGCACATGTTAAGCATTTCGCGACGTATGTTGCAATATCAGCTTTCATATTCGGCCACCAGTATAACTTTTTCAAGTCTTGGTACATTTTGTCCGATCCAGGATGAATAGAATACTTGGACTTATGAGATTCTAACATAATCAAGTCTCTCAGTCCACCATATAATGGTAACCAGATTCGACCTCTCAAACATTTGATACCATCGGGTCGCGTCTCAAATGTTTCACCGTCTCCTCTAAATCTTTCGGCAGCAATATTTTCCTTCTTGCATGCTTCAACCTGTGCGTTCCGAATCTGCTCAGGTAAGTTATTATGAACTGTCACTACTAAAGCACGCACTCGAATCGGTTTCTCCCTTTCCTTTCGACTTAACGCGTCAGCTACCACGTTCGCCTTTCCTGGATGATAACGAATTTCGCAGTCGTAATCACTTAATAGTTCAACCCATCGACGTTGCCTCATATTCAGCTCCTTTTGATCCAGTATGTATTGTAGGCTTTTATGATCAGTGAATACTGTACACTTCGTACCATACAGATAATGTCTCCAAAGTCGCAGAGCGAAAACCACAGCGCCCAATTCCAAGTCATGGGTAGTGTAGTTCTCCTCATTCTTCCTTAATTGTCTAGAGGCATATGTGATCACCTTTTCGCGTTGCATGAGAACAGCACCGTATCCTCTGAGAGATGCATCGCAATAAACAACAAAATCTTCACTTCCTTCAGGTAACGATAAAATCGGCGCACTACAGAGTTTCATCTTCAGGGTTTGGAAAGCTTCTTCTTCATCATCGCCCCACACATACGGTTTATTCTTCTGAGTCAGCTTCGTTAATGGTTTCGATATCAAGGAGAATCCTTCAATAAACCTTCGGTAATAGCCAGCCAGACCTAGAAATTGTCGCACTTCAGTTGGAGTAGTCGGAGCACTCCAATTCTTGATGGCTTCGATCTTTGCAGGATCAACATGTACTCCACTTTTATCGACCACGTGTCCGAGAAATTGTACAGAATTAAGCCAAAAATCGCACTTCGAGAACTTTGCGTATAACTTTTCGTTCTTCAACAAGTTCAAGATAATCCTTAAGTGTTCGGCATGCTCTTCATTGCTCTTGGAGTAGATTAGAATATCATCTATGAAAACGATCACGAATTTATCAAGATACGGCTTGCAAATGCGATTCATTAAGTCCATGAATACAGCAGGTGCATTAGTCAACCCAAAAGGCATAACCAGAAACTCATAATGACCATAACGAGTTCTAAAAGCCGTAATAGGAATATCTTCCTCACGTATGCGAAGTTGATGGTAACCAGAACGAAGATCAATCTTAGAGAAAACACGAGAACCTTGAAGTTGATCGAATAAATCATCAATTCTTGGAAGCGGATAACGATTCTTGATCGTCAGCTTATTCAACTCTCGGTAATCAATACACATACGAAACGAACCATCTTTCTTCTTAACGAATAAGACAGGAGCTCCCCAAGGTGACGAACTCGGTCGTATAAAACCTTTATCAGATAGCTCTTGCAATTGCACAGATAACTCCTTCAGCTCGGATGGGGCTAAACGATATGGCGCACGAGCCACGGGTGCAGCACCAGGAATTAGGTCAATTTGGAATTCTACTTGCCTTGGAGGAGGAAGTCCAGGCAAATCTTCCGGAAACACTTCAGGAAAGTCACGGATAACAGGTACATCTTCAGCACGTTTCTCCTCCGATTCTTTCTCCACTACTTTAGCTAGGAATAACTCACAGCCTCTTTCGATATACTTACGAGCCTTAATGCACGAAACGATTTTCAGTCGTGAATTACATTGATCACCTTCGATAACCATGGTCTTGTCGTCTAAAGGAATCCTAACTTTCTTTTCTCCACACAAGATAGACGCATTATACTTGGATAACCAATCCATTCCGATAATAATATCAAAACTTCCCAATTCAACAATCATCAAGTCTATCTTAAAAATACGGTTCAAGAGATTTAGAGAACATCCTAGGAGCGCACGATTGGTTCTCACTAATTTACCATCAGCTAGTTCTACCTCAAAACTTGCGTCTAATTCGACCGGTTTGATATCAATTAAGGTACTAAAACTTGTAGACACAAAGCTTTTGTCCGCACCAGAATCAAATAAAGCTGTAGCATAACGGTTGTTTAGTAAAAACGTACCAGTGACAACTTTCGGGTTTTGCTTCGCTTCGGCTTCTCCCAACTGATAAGCTTTTCCTTGGTTATCTCCACCACGTGCATTCTTTGGAGGTTGAGGGCATTGGTTCCTCATGTGACCTTTACCTTGGCAGTTATAACACGTCACTCCCTTCTTTCCTTGTCCCCAACAGTCTTCAGTCTTGTGACCTAACTTGTTGCACTTTCCACACTTAGTACATTCACCAGTATGAGACTTCTTGCATCGTTGACATCTGGTTCCTTTATCAGCAGTTGCAGCTTCAGTCATTGCATTAGCGTTGCCCCTCCTTCGGTTTTGATTTCTGTTGTGAGATTGACGGTTATCACCACGATCATCATTGTCGTTTTCAGCTCTTCTTTTGTTGCCTTCAGAAACACCATCAGCCTTGTCTTGGATGATTTGACCCATTAGTTGGTAGGCCATACGAACAGCTTCATCAATATTGGCAGGTTTAGATGAGGTCACATCCCCACGGATGTTGGTCGGTAAGCCTCGAATATACTGCTCTACCTTCAAGTATTCAGGGTTAACCTTGTTGGGACAAAGTAGAGCAAGTTCATGGAATCTGTTGGTGTATCCATCGATGTCAGTACCCTTCAGTCTCAGCTGATATAATTCCTGTTCTAACCTTTGAATAACACTCCTTGGACAAAATTCCTCAGTCATCCATCTTCTTACCTCAGCCCAAGGTGTAGCATACGCAGCATCCATACCCAATGATGCCATTCTTCCATTCCACCAAGTTAATGCTCGCCCTTGAAGAGTAGCAGAGGCAAACATCACTTTATCTCCTTCCTCGCTTCCACTAAATCGAAACACGGATTCAAATCTCTCAAACCATTGCATTAACCCAACAGCGCCTTCAGTACCCTTAAAAGTTGGAGGTTTGCATTTCATGAACGAGGTATAATTGCACTTCTTGTTTTCAGGAATCACTGGTCTATCCGCATCACCAGTTCCAGCACCAGTATTGCCAGCCCCAGTAGTGCCAGTTCCAGTAGCGCCAGCTCCAGTAGCGCCAGCTCCAGTGTTGCCAGCTCCAGTATCGCCAGCTCCACCAGATCCACCAGCTCCACCGGATCCACCAGCTCCACCGGATCCACCAGCTCCACCGGATCCACCAGCTCCACCAGATCCGCCGGCTCCATTATTCAAGTTTGCCATAAATGCATTCATAGATATCTGAAATTGATCAGCTACTATAGCACGTAACTGAGTCTCAGTCAACTGTTTAGGCGGCATGATCCTGTTACACCATTCACATCAAAATGAGTATTCATTCGACACTTGTGATAACAAAACATGAATAACACAGAATAAGAATAGATAGATGAAAAGAAACAAGGATGGATGATAGAATAAGGAATAGAATTTTAGACAAGGAACGAAGATTCACGAGGGATGAGTCAAAAGACAGGGATTTCTATTGTTACAATCAACGTCGTTTGTAAATCACGTATTAGTATTATAATAATCAAATAATAAACATTTATAAATAAATAAATGAAATCCGTTATGCTTCAAGCATAAATAATAATTAAATATGTATAACATATATATATACTTTGCTTGTTCTCGTCCATTGGCAACTCGGAGGTTTCGCTTGCAGACGTTATAGTCAAAAGATTTCAAAAATTTATTTTTGGAAAATCTTTTCGTTCTCTATAACTTGAGCTCTGATGCCAATCTGTAACACCCCCAATTTCGTGTCATAGCAGCGGAAGGGTCATTGGGTGTTACTATCATGGTTCAACCTCAATATCATAGAAAACGCCTCAAAATGAGTCGTTTTAACAAAACATACGTCCATTCATTTGTTTAAAGATAAAACAGTTTACACACGGTCCCAAATAGTTTTAAGTTTACACAACCAACCAAATAATAAAAGTTTCTTAGAATAGACATAGTTTAGAAAAGCGGGCCAAAACATTTTAATTTAGCAAGCTGCGTGAAACCGCCTTCCTTGAGTGCCTTCTTCATGGACCTGAGATAAAACATGCTATAAAGTCAACAAAAATGTTGAGTGAATCTATAGAGTTTAAATTTAAATAAATGAACACAAGTATTCTGAATAAACCTTCCGTAGTTGACAATCATGTGGATCAGACATAATTATCGTTGTTATTTCATAAGTCTCGTGAAATTGAACGTTAACATATATTATTTCAGCCCAACACACCTAGCCAAGTGCGTATATTTCTCTTATACAATTGCATCCGATGTTTCATTACTGGTGCATCACAACACCACGCGATAGCTAGTCGCGACCGGACTGGGCGTCACCCCGATAGATCTATCCATAGTATTAGCGTTCTTTCGATTAACAATTCACGATTCATGGGTCTTTAAGGCTAAACAAACTTATATAACAACTTTCATCTAAGCATACAATCGGGTCCTTTGTGTTCAATTTTAAAAGAATGAGGGTTTACCACAACTTCTCGTTGTACCCTTCATTTATCAATAAATGCTTTTCCAATAATAAGGGTTTCCTCAACTTCTCGTCGTACCCCTCTTATTTTAATAAAACAAGCATGTTATCCCCCTCGCGGGTTTTATAAAACAAGTAAACATGTAAAGCGAGGCCATAGACTCACCTTGGTACGATAGTAGTGACGTGACGATCGCCGACGATTTGTGATGCCCTTTTAAACACGAAGACCGCAACCTATCAAATATGGCGCGTTCGTTAATAAACGACTCAAGTATATAAAATACTTAAATAATACGAAAGTCAATTTCAAATGACCATGAAAATCCCGAAAAATAACAAAAATATAAGTGTACTTCTATACCCTTTTATTCAACACTTATTCATTTAAATCACTTGCACCCTCGACATTGACCCGTCATAAGACGCCAAGTCAACGCAAGTCAAACCATCATTTCTACTTCCCTCGGACCAGTAGCTAAGTCATTTATATAATGACTTAACACTCGAGTAAGTCACTATGTCCAATAGTGAATACTCAACTCACGCCATACAAGTATTGAACTACGTGTCCAAAATACCACTCAGCATGTACACTCCAAATGTACACACCAATCTAACCTATCTAGACATGTCCGATTTCGACGAAACTTGGTGACAAACTCACACATAATATGAATAAAACTCAGTTTAAATTTCATTCAAAAATATTACTTCTAAGACCTTCTGCCCGACACACCTTCGTGTTGCAAAAACCGGACAGTTTTACGCCTTTGACTTGTAAAACCATTTTGACTTATCTAAACATTTCCGTTTGCAAAACCGACACTCGGGTTTGAAAATAGACTCATGACCTGAGGTTTATCAACTTACAACAGCCCTTGAACATTTTTAAAACTCATTTTATAGTCCCCGAGATTCGTTCCAAATATCGACAACAATTTTCGGATTGTGCCGATACCCGTCTCCCGGTACACAAATACTAAAAGTAGCATAACTTTTCGCTCGTAATGAGTTAGAAGCTCTACTTTAGCTCAAATCGAAGCTAACGAAATTATCTACGACCCTATCTTATTAGTTTACCAAGTTTACCACAGTAACAATTTCAAAAACGGACTTAAAGTTACTGCCCAAAATAGCCTATCTAAAAATCATACCAAATCAAATTTTCAACCCATTCCAACAATTCCTATAGTCCTAACATGATCCTAATATCATAATAACACATCTAATTAACTCATATCATCCTCAAATTTAATCTTACAAAAATTAAATATATAAAAATCTTGCATGCAACCATAACCCACTATGAATATAATAATATTAACAACATATATAACCAAAGAAATGGATCAAACACATGTTCTTCACCAAAATCTTGAAAAAAAATTAAAGTGTATGCATGTGGAAGAAAATTATACCAATAGATAGCTCTTGAAATTTCTAGGATGGGACTTGTTTTAGTTTTGGATGAATCAAAGTAGAAGTTGAAAAAATTTGATGAATGTGGCTATGGGGGTGGACGGCTAAGAGAAAGAAAAGAAGAAGGTGGGTGAAAATTTTGTAAGAAATGAGTTTTTAATAAAAAAAAAGTTAGTGGAATTTGTTTATATAGTGGGGTAGTGGGGTAGATTTTGTCATATTTGCATTCTTTTGGTCCCAAAGTGCAAGTAAATAGTTTACAAGGTAGAAAATGTAAATTGTACCTTTTAAAAATATTTACGGGGCTCGGGTTTCGTAAAAATACTTTTCAAAAGTTAAAACGCTTCATAAAAATAATAATAAAGCTTCGACACGACTTAAAACGTAATTAAATCGAAAACGTCGAAAATATACAATATCGAGACAATCGATAATAAAACGTAAATTTTTGGGCATCCGTCGGTATCGCGATCACTACTAGTTATCGTCATTCGTTAAAACGTAAAATACGAGAAATAAAGATTAAATATAATAAAATCATTTTCATGATTATTTGAGAATATAATATCGATACTTAACATATTCCTTGTCGGTTTTCAACTAATCGACATTCTTACGCTAGTTTCAAGTCATAACCTTCTCGGTTAGTCGATAAATTAAAATTCTCATTAAAGTAAACACGTAATACGTAATAGTCGAGATTAAAATAACGACCTGAAATTGACGGGTTGTCACAGTATCTGAGTTCTGAGAAAGTGAGACTTGAACACTACAAAGTTTTGCTCAAGAGACATAAGAAGTGGAAGGATGGAGACTTCACAAATATGAGTTTTGAAGCTATAAAAAGAGCAGTCAGGCCAGTCTTAAGAGAATATGATGTGGAAGATTTTATGACTATGAACTCTCCTGAGGAAGCTGAGTATCTTAGGAGACAAAGTGAAGTGTTACAGAAAGCTAGGGAATCCAAGAAAAGAAAGGCTGAAGGAACAACTTTGGAAACTACACAAGCAGGTGCATCATCCCAAGTAGGTGCATCATTACAAGCAGGGGCATTACATCAAGTAGGTGAAAGTTTTCCAGGGATTGAGAAGTATGTACTTAATGTACAAAGAGCAGCCAAAAGACTCAAGAGAATGTAGAAAGTTGGCACAGTTACTAAGGAGTCTCAACGTCCTTCAAATGAAGAAATTGATAAAACAGCTAATTTTGTAGGAAAATGATGATATCTCACCTAGTGTACTTGGAAAGAAGTTTGCTATCATAGAGTATGTTGTTTATGAACACAAAGGGAGGACTTGGTGGAAGCTTACAAGAGCTGACAATATAGCACATACATTTCTAAGTCTAGATGTCATGTTTCAAACCTTGGATAGTGAGGACTTAGAAGATCTGTGGAAAATTTTGAAAAAGACTTTTGCTGCAAAACCTCCTACCATGGATGGTGTGGAGAAGGATTGGGTAATCTGGGAGTGCATGCATAGGATGTATGAGCATGAGTTATTTGATCATATATTTGATGCAGTGAATAAAGGAGATTTGTTGTATTGGAAGTTGTTTACTAATTCTGGGGTCTATGAGGTAGTAATGGAGGGAGTGAGTGTGTACTTGATCAATCATCGTTATTATCCCTTCACTCAGGAGACCTTGAAGAAACTAGCACAGGCTAACTTGATTGTAGATGCTAAAACGCCTGTTGCTTATGATCTGGTAAGGATGATGCATAATCAGATTTGGCCAGAAAGTTTGTAAGCATCCTCATCAACTAGGATTTATTCCGAAACTTGTCTTTAGGGGAAAGCACAAGTTTAGGGGAGGATTGTTGGGAATAAATCTATGTATACTTGTTTCCCCTGGTAGTTGATTATTCGTACCCCTGCTAGAGTAAGTTCCCCCTGCCAAATAACAAAGGCAGGGGGATTGGTTCCCCTGCTAAAGTCAAAGGCCCTGCCGTCAGAGATGAACTTGGAATAGATTTTTACGCGTTTCTGTTACTACTCCTTAATACTTTCCAAGTTTGTTAGTAGTGATCTTGTACGTGACTCCTTATGCCTATAAAAGGACTCACTAGGTTAGCATGCAAAGTGTGTCTTTTCTCTATTGTCTTTCATCATTATATTTTAAGGTTTTGTAAACCCTAATACCATTTTAGGGTATTCGTATATCATTGATATATTAAAGTTCAACGTTTGCTTCAACCACATTGTTCTTGTGCTAAACATTATATTCCGCATCTTGTTTAGTTACTTTGCTTTGCAAAGTTTCTCTAGTGTTAGATTGAATACTTTCTTTCTATCACAACCCTTAAACAAGCTATTATGGTTTAAGATCTGAGTTTGGGATCAACAGTTGTGTCCCATCAGTTCAGCCAAACCATTAGACAGTGAGCTTGGAGTATCACTCATAAAGGACACGTAGGTAATCCCGTAATATAAATACATTCACAAAGCACCTAAAAGCATTACGATCTTTCACACCCTACTATCGTTAAGACACAAGGCATCCATGCACTAAGGTATGCAGGTTATGGCATTTAAAAATGTATAGGGAAGACCAGCTTCTTCTAAGAATGAATAATAAGTAGGGTCTTTGTAGCCTTACCATGTTCTTTATGAAAGGCATCAAGATTGAATCAATTGTCTTCCTCTAAAGGGATGGCCTCTAACTGTAAGTTATCATAAGTTCTCTCTCTCTTGTGTCTTATTGTATGTTATTACTTAGTTAAAATGGTCATGTTAATTAGTGGTAATAATGTGTTTTTTTCAGGGAATAGGCAATTTACGCCCTGGTATGGGGTTGCAAATACAAAAGCCCAATATGCAGAACCAAATAAGTTTTATTTGGCACCACAGCAGCACCAAGTTTTGCCATTTTACACAATTAATATTAGTGCCCAACTGCTCATATGATATATATGTAGTTAAGTTAATCTGTTTTTTTTCTTTTGCTGCAGGTACCTCAGTTAGTGCTATACTTCTGCTTATATCTGTAATTTGGTTGTATTTAGAACTCAAGAAGCGAAAACGAATATTGCTTAGAGAAAATTCTTTCAGATGATTTCTATTTAATTTTCCTAATTCGGTTGTTAAAAAAATATAACAAAAGATAGAATGGTGTATGTTTATTTTGTCAAAGAATTTACAGAGTTTTGAGATGTATCTAATTCGCGAGCAAATGAAACCACATAAGTTATAAATTTATTGTAAAATGTTTTGTAGCAAAAACTAATAGTGTTTGTGAAGTATTTTAACACGAAGTTTATGTAAGTTGGCGTGAGATGATTAGTTTCCTGTATTTTTGTTTTTCAAAGACTTGGTCATAATGTTATATCCTTGGACACATGGGCCAACGACCTTCAAGAACTTTATAACATCGACCATTGCGTGGAAGCGGAGGATCTAATATTTTTATATGTACTAAAACTTAGTTTTGGATGTTTTTTACTCATTTAACACATTTATCTTGCTTTAGTCCAAGTTGATGATTTTTGTTTCATTTTTGTGCGAACCACACATGCCATTACGAAAACCACACATTATAGTGAGGATAGTACAAATATAATTGACTATCATGACAAGCAAATCTACTTAAGCAATTATATCTTGGTGTGGCTGTTTAGTTAAAAAGTGTCATACTTGATTCACTATATATCACTCCACTTTATTATATGAATACAAATAGACGAGCAAAAATAACACTCATGAAAGAAAATGTTAAAGTCTTGACATTAAGAAGCTTGCAAAAATAGTAATGACTAATGAACAAAGGCTTCTTGGCCCAGCGGTATGTGCCTCCAACCTAAAGGTTGCGGGTTCAAGTCTTAGTGGAGACATGTGAGATATAATTTGTGAGATAGTTTGTGTGAGTTGTAAAAAATTGCCGTTAAAAAATGACAAAAGGATACAGTGGGAAAGATATTAAGGGCCCGTTTGGTATATTTAACGAAATCACAATGGGTATAGGTTTAATAAAGAGGTGGAATGACAACGGATATGATTGTTTCAAAAGTATTGTTTGGTATATAAAGTTGGGTTTCAATATTTTTGCTTAAAAGAATTAAAAAAAAACTTGAAATCATTAATTAAAAAAATTGAAGTTTTGTCATTTTTTTTACTTTAATGATGATAAAATGTATATATGTGATTAACTATTTTTTTACTTAAAATAATTAATAATGGTAACATGAGATGATAATAAATGAAGGAGTACTTGTTATTTTTTTAAGGTACAATTAGGGAATGAGCTATCATAGGCTATCAAATTGACTTCAGTGAGAAAAAACTAAAATCTTGAAATTGACTTCAGTGCAAATGAAGTTGCATGGCATAGAGTTGTTTGGTTTTCGCACTCCATTCCTAGACATAGCTTCCATATGTGGCTTCTGATGAGATGTGCGCTAAAGACCCAGGATAAACTTCAAGCATGGGATATTGGGGCTGGTAGCTCGTTTCCTATGGTATGTTCTCTCTGTAACAACCAACCTGACTCGCATACCCATTTATTTATTTTTTGAGTGTCCTTTTACTGCTAAGGTGTGGTGTTATGTGCGTCGGTATGCTGACATGGAGAATGTCAATCCGGTGTTGGAGGATATATTGCTGTTTTTGTTGCCTATGGCTGCGCATAGGACGGTTAGAAGTATTATAGGACGGCTTCTTGTAGCGGCTGTGGCGTATTTCGTTTGGAGGGAACGAAATAATTGTCTATTCAAAGGTAGCAAACTTAGCCCAGAGACCATTAGAGATCATGTTCTTGTTACTGTTCGCTTGAAACTTCGTACTTTCAGATTCAAGAATCGAAGTTCGGTTAAGAGAGCTCTCGAGTTGTGGAATATGCCGAAGCATTTCCGAATATATGGTGCATAGTTTTTGAGTAGTGTTGTTTGGTTGTGAAAGAGTGGTGGCTTGTCACACTTTTTCGTGTAGTTCAAGTACTTTGCTTGAGGTTAATGTGACGATTTAGTCACATTCCATTGTACGTATTTGATATTTTCTTTTGATGATTAATAAATTTACCGGGGTATCCCTTTACCAAAAAAAAGCTACTGTTGATAGTTAATATGTAAAAACCAAACAAGCTTTTTCATTGTTATTGCATTCCTTCATTCCAATTAGCTCCAACCAAACACACCCTTTGATTAGTTTATTTATGATAGAATTCAGTACATATATACATATATAAATTGGAGAGTTGAAGAAGAACATAACTTTTGTGTAACAACATATTTATGGACGTCTTAATTGGAGAATTGGAAAACAACATAACTTTTGTGTAACAACATATTTATGGACGTCTGAGTTGGAGAATTGAAAAATAACATAACTTTTGTGTAACTACATATTTATTAACCTTTGAGAGATCATCCATATGATGATTCATACTATAGTGGCAAAGATAATTTTAAGTCTCTGGATTATAAAGATGATTATTTATGATTATTTTCTTAAGAAACTCCTAAATTGCATTTTTATATTTATATTAACATTAATTTTTCTATTATGATATAAAATTTTAATATTTATGTTTTCTTACTTATTTAATCACTTTATAGTAGCTTTATTTGAAACTTTATTTATTATATTTCGTTTTTTTTAGTAAAGGGTTTCCCCGGTAAATAGATTAACCAAAAAAACAGTGAAGTACAAATGGAATGTGGCTAAGGTACCACATTAACCTCAAGCTAAACAGCTTGATAAACATCTAGATCTAGTGCTTATGACAAGCCATAAACACTTACAAAACACCTAGCACAAAACGAAATGAACCAAACTAACTAACAGCTGCCGTGAAGGAATTTCCACCTGCATTTGTTTTAGAGAATAAATTAGTTGTTTCATCATACACCATTTCAACCTCGTCATCTTCATCATCGTGATCCAACACAGAGTAAGAATTTGATGTAGATAGCCCAACACCTGATGATGACTTATCAATAGACTTCAACTTGGGCAAAGAAACAGTTTTCGCATTAGTCACTCCCTTCGTCGGGTTACTAATTGTAGCTTTAGGAACAAAATTGACATTCGGCTGAACCGATGGACCAGTAAACTTACCACCCTTTATAGATTTCGTCATTTTTTTCTTTGTTTTGGTGACCGTTTAGAAACCATCATTAGAAATAGATGGACCAGTACTAGCAGGAAGAACTATAGGAGAGACAACCACCTTCTTAGAGCATTGATCAAGAGAGTGACCAAAAGTCTTACACTCAACACATCTAGGAGGTCTCCATTCATATTCAATATGGATAGTTTCCTTTGTAAAACCTTCCCCCGAAAGAGAAGGGACACCAATGGTAACAACATCCACAAAATCAGCCTCAGCAACCTCAATTAAGCATCTGGCAAAACTACTCCGCCCCCATGACTCCTTACACATAGTGCTAGTGTAGGAATCTAGCATCACAGGTTTTCCAATGAAAGAAGCAATCAAACTAATTCCATCTTCTTCAAAGACTTGAATAGGCACATCATGTAATTTTACCCAAACAGGAATACGAGTCAACTCTTCCTTAATCAACCTAGTATCCAGCGACCATTTTTTAAGAATGATCGAAGAATTACGAATCAGCCACGGGCCCTCTTCTAAAACAGCTTCCAAACCAGCAAGTGACTTGAATTTGAAAAAGAAAAAACCCTTAGAGTTCATCATGATCCGTGTCAACCCATGTTTCACCCAGTTGTTCCTAACAAAATAATCCACAACCGGGAACGCCATTCTATTTCCAATAAAGTAACCATAAAGAGTATGTTCAAGACGATGACTGACCTTCTGAACCACTTTACGAGGAATAGAGACGTTAACACCTTCAAAAATATCTTCTGACACCAATTGACGAAAAATACCATTTTCAGCGAACTGCTCCTTATCATTGGCGCTAGTACTACAAATAGAAGCAAGCGTATTCATTTTTTTAGAAAAATCATCGGTAATAGCCTCAATCGACTGTACACAATCATTACTTGCATCATTCGAATCACCCGCCTTGATCATCAACTCGGCTTCATACGCACACAAACAAAAATATATCTCCTTCAATCGTTCACTGGAAATTGATATGAGTGATTTTACTCATATCATTAGTATCTTAAAACAATGAATAAGTGTGCAAAATGTATCAATATTGCCTTGTATTTGCTTGTTTCTTGTTTTAATGTGTGTAGGTACCAAGATCATGAAAACCGGTGAAATCGACACGAGAATGAAAAAAAAGATCGAAGAAGCCAAATTTCAAGTCGTTTTTAGCGAATTTAATCTAAGATGAAGTTTATTGGGCTTGTGGGTCCCACTTTTGGGTATTGGGCCCAAAAGCCCAATAAGGAATTCAATTTATCTACTTTGAGGATTAAAAGCCCAAGTTTTGGCCCAATTACTTAAATAATATTCACCAAAAGCCCAAAATCCATTTAGTAACGTAGGAAGTAAGTGATGGGTTGAAAAAGCCCATTAGGGTTTTATAACAGCCACAAACGATCATAAAGAAATAATGAAAACGTTTAGTTTTCACCCACTCAATTCATTTATCATCACACACGTTTTTATTTACAATAAATATAAATTAACATCCATTCATTTATCACCACACACGTAACTCTCATTTTCACCCCACACAATAAATTAATTTCGATACTTTCTATGTTTCTTTCTCCTTCAACCTCAAAGAAAACCAGACGAAACTTACTATTCACAAAACCTAATTCAATAAAATCATCACAATAAATTGGGGCTTTTACATCCCACGTGTGATTCACACCTGTGGGTAAATAATCCCCAAGGTTTAAGGAAGAGAAGAGATGGAAAGGCTAGGCTACGTGGCAGTTTTTTACTGGAGGAAACACCTCATCTTTCATCATCAGCCAATCATTGAGAGACACCTCAGCATCAAACTAACGCAACTAGCACAAACGGATGCCACGTTGGCAATCCGTGTGCTAGTTGTGTATTTTCAGCCATACGATGAAAACAAACAAGAGAGAGAAAGAAGAATAGATGATCTAATGGCCAATTTTAAAGATGGAATATTCTTATGAAGATCCGGATATTCTCCCTCAACAGCCTAGGGGGTTGGCTATATAAACCCCCAAAAATACTTGTAATTTTTATCCCTTTTTTACTTTTAACGTTATAATGTTAGTTTGTAGCTAGATAATGTAATTTTATTTTTCTGAGTATTGTAATGGAAGTTTGGAATAATAAAAGTTGAGTTTACAGTTTAATTATCTTCTCAATCACGTTTTACCTTTTACTGTTACTGTTTAAAATACTGTGCATTTTCTAATTTTACAAGTTGATATTATAAGTTTTAATCATTCATATAAACTTTTTTAATAGTTTATGTGAGTGATTTTGAGTAAGATTAGGGATTAATATTTATCCCTACTGGATAAATATATCAAAAATAATGTTACTGGATCGAATACTATGGTAGTGATTCGTTATGTTTGATGGTTGTGTTGTTGGTTCGAGATGGTGGGTCGTTTAGGTTAATCAGGTCAGCTCAGCGCTGCACCACTTCTCAAAGGCTAACTACACAAGGTTTCAACCTTCTTTACTTATTTCTTAATGTTTTTATTAATTGTTTAATCTGTTTAAATGGTTTAATGTGTTGTTAGTTAGATTGATTAGGAAGTATTGAGTATGTTAGGATGTATATGCTGTTTCATGAATGTTAAGGAATCTGCGTTGAACTTTGAATATGTAAGCCTGATTTAGTAACCTGATTTATTTGAAGATTTTATCTGCTTCACGTTATTGTATGCTGAATGTTTAATTTAGAAGTGAAAAAAACTGAGAATCTGATTATGTTGGCTTTTAACAGAGTTTGGGTGAATAAATTGAGGAACCTGCGGTTACATGTTTAATTTAGGACTGGATTAGCTGATTTAAGATAATGAATTATTACATGCTAGTTTGCTAGTATGCTATTTCAGTTCATTGTAATCTGTTAAGCTGTGTATTGAATTTCAATAGCTAGAATTATGGCTTTGTTTTGATGGATGTTTCTGTAATTGAACCTTGCTGATATGCAGTTTTAGATTGCTGATAATTAGTGTTTGTTAGAATTTTATGCTCAGGTTTATTTAAGTCATTGACTGTTGATATTATGTTTTAGTTGAATTTAAATATAACTTTGATGTGAATTGCTGAGCTGAATTTTGGTTAAATTTGGATTGATTGTTATACCTATATGATTTTAATTCATGATGTGTTAAGTGATACGTTATTTCTGTTTATATGTTTTAGTAGACTGGAATTTAATTGAGTATCATATTAATTGTTTGATTCTGCATTTTGACTGTTTTTACTAAGCTAAAACAGTCCATTCAGTCACCTCCTGTGATTGCTTATCATTTTTACTGTCAAAAAATAATAATCCAAAAATAAGTCCTTAATGGGACTCGAACTTGCGACCTCGCAGTTCACAGTCATGCGTGTTATCCATCTGAGCTCAACGCTCTTTTGTGTTTACTTTCCATTACTTAATTAATATAGTAATATTGATCTGGCAGATTTCATTTAGTAGCATTTTTTTAACTTTAATTCCGTTTAAATAAATTTTAATTAGTGATTTTATTAAAGTAATTTTTAGTTTTTAAATATTATTAATAGTTTAAAAATAAAATAAAAATAAAATAAAAATCTAATTATATAAAAACTAATTAAACTTTTATTAAAATGTTTTTATTAAATTTAAAAGTTTAATTAGTTTTTATATAATTAGATTTTTATTTTTATTTTATTTTATTTTTAAACTATTAATAATATTTAAAAACTAGAAATTACTTTAATAAAATCACTAATTAAAATTTATTTAAACGGAATTAAAGTTAAAAAAATGCTACTAAATGAAATCTGCCAGATCAATATTACTATATTAAATAAGTAATGGAAAGTAAACACAAAAGAGCGTTGAGCTCAGATGGATAACACGCATGACTGTGAACTGCGAGGTCGCAGGTTCGAGTTTCATAAAGGACTTATTTTTGGCTTATTATTTTTTGACAGTAAAAATGATAAGAAATCACAGGAGGTGACTGAATGGACTGTTTAGCTTAGTAAAAACAGTCAAAATGCAGAATCAAACAATTAATATGATACTCAGTTAAATTCCAGTCTACTAAAACATATAAACAGAAATAACGTATCACTTAACACATCATGAATTAAAATCATATAGGTATAACAATCAATCCAAATTTAACCAAAATTCAGCTCAGCAATTCACATCACAGTTATATTTAAATTCAGCTAAAACATAATATCAACAGTCAAAGACTTAAATAAACCTGAGCATAAAATTCTAACAAACAGTTTTAATTATCAGCAATCTAAAACTGCATATCAGCAAGGTTCAATTACAGAAACATCCATCAAAACAAAGCCATAATTCTAGCTATTGAAATTCAATACACAGCTTAACAGATTACAATGAACTGAAATAGCATACTAGCAAACTAGCATGTAATAATTCATTATCTTAAATCAGCTAATACCAGTCCTAAATTAAACATGTAACCGCAGGTTCCTCAATTTATTCACCCAAACTCAGTTAAAAGCCAACATAATCAAATTCTCAGTTTTTTTCACTTCTAAATTAAACATTCAGCATACAATAACGTGAAGCAGATAAAATCTTCAAATAAATCAGGTTACTAAATCAGACTTACATATTCAAAGTTCAACGCAGATTCCTTAACATTCATGAAACAGTATATACATCCTAACATACTCAATACTTCATAATCAATCTAACTAACAACACATTAAACCATTTAAACAGATTAAACAATTAATAAAAACATTAAGAAATAAGTAAAGAAGGTTGAAACCTTGTGTAGTTAGCCTTTGAGAAGTGGTGCAGCGCTGAGCTGACCTGATTAACCTAAACGAACCACCATCTCGAACCAACAACACAACCATCAAACATAGCGAATCACCACCATAGTATTCGATCCAGTAACATTATTTTTTATATATTTATCCAGTAGGGATAAATATTAATCCCTAATCTTACTCAAAATCACTCACATAAACTATTAAAAAAGTTTATATGAATGATTAAAACTTATAATATCAACTTGTAAAATTAGAAAATGCACAGTATTTTAAACAGTAACAGTAAAAGGTAAAACGTGATTGAGAAGATAATTAAACTATAAACTCAACTTTTATTATTCCAAACTTCCATTACAATACTCAGAAAAATAAAATTACATTATCTAGCTACAAACTAACATTATAACGTTAAAAGTAAAAAAGGGATAAAATTTACAAGTATTTTTGGGGGTTTATATAGCCAACCCCCTAGGCTGTTGAGGGAGAATATCCGGATCTTCATAAGCATATTCCATCTTCAAAATTGGCCATTAGATCATCTATTCTTCTTTCTCTGTCTTGTTTGTTTTCATCGTATGGCTAAAAATACACAACTAGCACACGGATTGCCAACGTGGCATCCGTTTGTGCTAGTTTTGTTAGTTTGATGTTGAGGTGTCTCTCAGTGATTGGCTGATGATGAAAGATGAGGTGTTTCCTCCAGTAAAAAACTGCCACGTAGCCTAGCCTTTCCATCTCTTCTCTTCCTTAAACCTTGGGGATTATTTACCCACAGGTGTGAATCACATGTGGGATGTAAAAGCCCCAATTTATTTCATGATTTTATTGAATTAGGTTTTGTGAATAGTAAGTTTCGTCTGGTTTTCTTTGAGGTTGAAGGAGAAAGAAACATAGAAAGTATCGAAATTAATTTATTGTGTGGGTGAAAATGAGAGTTACATGTGTGGTGATAAATGAATGGACGTTTATTTATATTTATTGTAAATAAAAACGTGTGTGATGATAAATGAAATGAGTGGCTGAAAACTAAACGTTTTCATTATTTCTTTATGATCGTTTGTGTCTGTTATACAACCCTAATGGGCTTTTTCAACCCATCACTTACTTCCTACGTTACTAAATGGATTTTGGGCTTTTGGTGAATATTATTTAAGTAATTGGGCCAAAACTTGGGCTTTTAATCCTCAAAGTAGATAAATTGAATTCCTTATTGGGCTTTTGGGCCCACCCAAAAGTGGGACCCACAAGCCCAATAAACTTCATCTTAGATTAAATTCGCTAAAAACGACTTGAAATTTGGCTTCTTCGATCTTTTCTTCATTCTCGTGTCGATTTCGCCGGTTTTCATGATCTTGGTACCTACACACATTAAAACAAGAAACAAGCAAATAAAAGGCAATATTGATACATTTTGCACACTTATTCATTGTTTTAAGATACTAATGATATGAGTAAAATCACTCATATCAAACTCCCCCTTGCTAAGCAATTGCCGTGTCCTCACGCAATGATAAAACAAAACACTAGCTACACCATTATTCAACTTTTGACATTTTATTTTGCAAAGACATAATGTATTGCTTTCATTATTCGAAAAATAACTATTAGGATCATAAAACTCAAATAGATTCATCGTCCCCGACTTTTCACTTTTCCATGCCAAGTGCAAAAACAAGATCATTGTCAATCATAAGCCCCAAAATTAAACCAACTCATACAAGTAATTTGTGTTAAACTCAATCTCCTATTATTCCTAATTGTATCTCTAGATTTTATTTGTCATTCACCCAAAGTCTCATTTGACCTTATTTGATATTTATTAGACCAAAAATGAAGGCAAGAACGGTGTAAACTCAACACTCAAAACCTAACCTCGACTTCAAAAACCGTTGTCACTAGAGAAAGCCCACATCAAGGATAACTTAACACGATTTGAGGGATAAATCCCCGGACCCGAAATTTGGCTAATATGGCTACTTAAAAGCAAAAATGAAAAACCTCCAAACCCAATTATGACCTTATTAATGGAGTTAGCAACAACTACATCATAACACCTTTTGGCTCTTTAAGATGCAATTGTGCTCCTTATTTAAAATCCACACCCGAAGGCTCATTGGACAAAAATAAGGGAATTGACATCACCATCCCACCTTACGGATCTTGATGATGAAGCAATTTTTATTCAACACGTCCCCTCGCCATACACCCTAAGGCTCTAATGACAAGGTTAGTGCTACATGACTCCCACCCGAAGGCTCCTAGAGAACATGTTTTTATTTATTCTTCTTTATTAATATGATATTTATAGTAAGCCAAATTTCCGCAATCCCATGATCAAAAGTCCATGACACTGACACCCTTAATGTGTTCTCACTTTAATTACAAGGGAAGAAAAAGAAGGAGTTACGAGTTAAGATATCAAGCCTAAACCACTAAAAACTTCATTTATTAAGCAATTATTATTCAAGTGTGTAAAGTAAATACGAGGAGATTAAATCAAACACAAAAATACTTGCACAAAGAAGAGTTAATCTTAGAAACTTATGACTGAACTCTATCATCTCTTGTTCTCCATATTGTAAAATTTCAAAAATGTGAAATCAATGGATACTTAGCCTATTAAATCAAAGTTTTGGGTTTTCAAGTCATCTATAGGATCTTGCATCTTCTTATACTTTTTCAAGTTTTAGAATTTGCGTTTTAAAGCTCCCTTGATAAACGACTTTCTAGGATCAATTATAGGAACTTGCGAAAAGTTCTTGTTCTTAACTCGTATGAATTAAGACTTTCGCGTTTTAAAGCTCCCTATATAAAAGCCTAGCAAAACTTAATTCAAATACGTTAAGGAAAAGCTAAGGTTAAAAACCCAGTCGAGTCAAAAAATATTTTTATTTTCACCAACGGAAAGCCTACATTCGTGTCAAAAGCACTTATTTTATTTATTAAAACTTAAAAATAACACTAAAAATTTAAAATTTTATTGAAAAATGAGAAAAAGATTACGTTTGGACACGACAAAAGCAATAACAAGCGATTATATCGATTGACTCCCCCATGCTAAAACCAAACATTGTCCTCAATGTTTCTTAGCTCAAGAGTAACACCCCCTTGCTAAAACACGAAGAGTCTAATATAAAATCCTAACATGGAAAGAGCACGTAAATCTATAAGCCGTTTATTAATTATGCCTCAAGATAAAACGTTAGTCGATAAAAATCAAGGGATAGAGAGTGTGCCCCTTTTTGGAAATCAAAGATAGGAAGATCAAGTGGACCGGCAAAAACCGAACACGAGAGTCTTCAAATATTAGGGTCATACCTAAGATTCACAACACAACAAAACACGAGCACGAGCTTGAAAGATCAAGCCTTATTAATTGTTATAAAATAGAAAGAAGATAGAATGTATGGGTCTCCCCCACAAGGCACCTCGTTTTTGTTAACCGAGTCATGAGCTCGACTCGATCCCCGCATTCATTGATCCTTAGGGAAAGTGGTAAAAACCGGCATAATGGAATAAAATCCATAATAAAGCACGATGTCAGGGTCAAAGATTACATCCTCGTTGTCGGACGACAAACGAAAGGATAAAACTCCAACACAAATCTCCAACAAGAGATGGTAGTCACAAATAATGGTATGGATGTAGCATGCTCCCCGAGATAAACTCGCACCAAGATGATTAAAAAGTCTTTCAATTATTGAATCGGTGAAAGACCGAGATTTCCCTAAATCAACGATTTCGGGGTCGAATACCTCGTCCTCGGTGGAGAAAAGAATAGACAACACGGTGTCGTCCCCCCATGCTAATCCTAAATCATATAAGGCACATGGTAATGGTGTGGTAAAAGTCTCAACCATAGTGGTTTCAACTTGCATGACTTTGTTGACCTTATCACTCTTAGGAATGTGAACAAAGGGGTCATGGTACTCAAAATGAGTCGCATGAAAAACCCGCACATTAAGATCAAAGCGAGTGGGAAGGATAACTGGAGCAAAAGTAATCTCTCCCTCCGGGTCAACATTATCATCATCATAAATCGGGTGATCAAGCCAAGAATCTTCATCATCGTCATTAGACTCTTCCTCAAATTCCGAAGGAATGTCTATGTAAAGAAACTCATCAACCTCCTTCAAGAGAAGATTATCATCACAAAGCTTGTGAGATGTAGGAGGTGTGATGTTCTCAAAATCCTCTTGAAACAATGGATTATTGTTCATTGAAGCTTCAAAGAGAGGATTTGAGTAAGTCACAAAAGTGTCATCAATCTTGTCATCACAAGAAATATCCGACAAAGTATCAAGTGTGTCGCACTCGGATACAAGATCATCATTCTCATTCGAAGGCAATTCATCGGCGAATTCCTCGAGAATGGTAGGTAAAACATGAGAATCACGCTCGATCTCGAGATCGGAAACGTCTTCACTTCCCCGTGGAAGTGGATCAATGATAACAAAAAGTTCATCGATAAACTTATCACATGAATAGTCACTAACCTCACTCGGTGTGAAGTTAGGAATCAAAGGCTCTTCAATGGAAGATTGTGCCTTAGGAACAGCAACATGATCCTTCGAAGAGAGTGAAAATGAGTCCATTTTCAAAGATTGTTCAATTAAAGCAATATCACTCTCGGGATCAAAATTCTCACTATTAAACTCACTAGCATCAAATGGTGCACTTAGGTATTCATCAATTTGTTTTTCAATCTTAGAACTATCATCCTCGTGTGGATTGAGTAGAGATGAGGAAAGATTACAACATGATTCAATAAAGCAAGATTCTTCATTTGAGTTTAACTTTCCTTTATCACAAATAGAGGTTTCTAAAATTGGAAAAACGCCTTTATCAAAAAGATCTTTCTTATTACTTTCAATTGTTTCAACAAGTTTTACACTTTCAATTTTCTTAGAAACAAATCTTGGAATCTTTTCCGGTTTGAAAACAATGCTTTTATCTCCATAAAACAATTTAATTTCCTCTTTCCTCATATCAACTTGAATTTGAGCCGTGCACAAAAATGGACGTCCTAGAATAATAGGCACACGAGGATTGGTCTCATAATCAACTATAGCAAAATCGGCTAAGTACAAGAAATTTCCCACTTTAACAATGACATTTTCCGCTATACCAACCGGTCGAGTGGTGGTACCATTAGCAAGCTCAATGATCATTCGAGTGGTACTAAGTGGTGCATAGTCAATAGTTTTCCAAATGGCTAGGGGCATTAAGTTAATGCTAGCTCCTAGATCGGCTAGGCCTTTGTAAACCCCAAGCTCATTGAAAACACAAGGTATCAAGAATTGACCCGTATCTTTATACTTCTCGGGAAAGAAATCAAAGAAAACCGAGGTACTAATCACATTCAAAGTAGCCTTGGTGACATCTAGAAAAGTTTCCTTAGGTGGAGGATTAAACTCAATCACTTCAACTTCGTCTAAATTTTCACAATCATCATAAACGGTTATGGCCTTAAGCTCTCCCTTCGGGTTTGGAATGGTATTACTAGGTAAGCAACCCGAAGAAGATGTTGGTTTAGACATAAATCCCTCAAACATCGAAAGCAATTTATTTTGACTTTGTTCCAAACTTTGGTGCATACGATTTTGACTTTGTTCTAGCCTTTGTTGATTAAGCTCAATCTTATTGTTTTGCACTTTAATAGTATTTTGAAAATCGAGTCTCAAAGTATTAATTTGCCCTTGAATGTTATTTTGTAAAGCTTTCATATTTGCCTCATTTGACTTGATATAGCTTGACAAATCATTTTGATTATTGCTTTGAAAACCTTGATTGTTTTGATTAGCATTAAACCCATTTCCTTGATTATAATTCCCTTGGTTACCCCGGTTAAAATTATTCCCATTATTCCCATTGTTGTACCTATTTTGAACCGGTGGAGCAACATGATTATGACGAGGAACTTGACCGTTGGAGCCATAAGTTCCCGTCGCAGCAAAAGCACTAGCTTGATCAAACCCCGTGGTTGAACAAGCATAATTAGGATGTGCTCCACCACATGATACACAAACATTCTCAACCATATTAATGGATCCATGAGGATTCTTCCTAAGCTCATTCAAAATCGTGTCAATCTTAGAGTCTAATCTAGCAATCTCGGGATTAAATGAATTCACATTGGAAACACCCGATGTGTTCCGTGAATATTGTGCTCTAGACTTATCCTCAATTATTCTCCATGCGTCTCTCGGAGTTTTTCTTAAAAGATTACCACCCGCGGCGGCATTTAAAGAATATTGTTCAATCATATTAAGCCCATTATAAAAAGTATTTATTTGATGCAATTTCGAGAAACCGTGGTGTGGACATTGTCTTAACAAACCTTTAAATCTTTCCCAAGCAACCCCAAACGATTCATGCACTTTTTGTTCAAATTTAGTGATCTCGTTCTTAAAGTGTGTTGTCTTAGATGGTGGAAAGAAGTAATCCATAAACTTAGACACTAAATCATCCCAAGTTAAGATCGAACCCGGTGGTTCTTTCTCATACCAAAGCTTAGCATTACCCTCGAGCGAGTACGAAAAAGCATGAGCTTAATCGCGTCATTCGGCACATCTCTAAACTTGAGAGTTGAGGTAATTCGAAGAAAATTCTGAATGTGAGAATGCGGGCTATCGGTCTCATTGCCATGAAATTGGTCGGCACGAATGAGCGATAAAAGACCCGTCTTAATCTCAAAATGATCCACCAAAATAGCCGGCACAACGATTGCTTCCCCATACCTTTCGGTGGGTGCACGGAGCAATTCCTCCATTGTTCGGTTATCGGCCATCTCTGCAACAATAGGTGGAAGCTCGGGTTCCACTATTCGTTATTGACAATTTCTATTTCTACGAGGAATATTTTCAAGCCTATTAAAATCAATCACAAGACGAGAAGAACGTAATTGCATACACTACAAAGACGAGAATTTAGAGGATTGAAGAAAAGAAATTAGACAAGAAGAAGATTATTTTTGGTATTGCTCAATAAAAAATGATCGATAAAAACAAGGAATAAGGATAACTACAATGGAAGTAAATTACCCTCGGTCGACTTTGAAACGATAGGTGAAAACCTAAACGTCTCGAGGTTCAATAAGTAAACTACAAAAATAAGATTTATTACTACTTGAGTCGGCAAACCAATAATAGGTTGTCCCTCTCAATATACGCACAAGCAAGCGGGGAAACGAGGTGGCACAAAGCACTTAAAAACCTTTTTCCTTAGACGGCCTTTTATAGCATGTCGCCTTATACCCACCTTATAGTTTGTATAAATCGAGTTCAAACTTCTTATTAGTATTTATCTATTTTGCCTTTTATTTTTGTTTTGGATTCGACTACAATAGCTAGGTGATGAAATCCCAACTAAGGCCTTATTTGAAAAGTATGTAAATTTATTGTTCTACGTAATACAATATATTAATCACAAAAAAACGAGAAAAACGATACATACTATATAATAGAAAAATAACAAAACTTTCCGAGGACGGAAAGGGTCTTCAAATCAACGATCAACAAATCTCCACAAAGACGAATCGTACACAAGATCCCGGCAGCGGCGCCAAAATTTTTGATGTATGGTGGAATGTATATGTGATAATTAAGATACGTTATAGGGTAAATTAGTCTATTACTTTTTCCTAAAGGTAATTTTCTAATTTACCCTATAACGTATCTTAATTATCACATATACATTCCACCATACATCAGAAATCAACGAACAGACAACAAATTTCATCAACTCTAAATTGTGCTTGAGCTCACGAATTTCAGCCACCGTATGCAGTGGCATCTCAAAAACCTGACCAATCAAATCTATCGTACAAGGCTGCATATTACTAAGTAATACAACCTTTTCTCTCGGATCCATCTTATCATTACTAATCACATCCACCGTATTATTAGTCGAATCATTGGATGCGCTAGGGTTTAAGGAGACCCTAGAATGAACAGTCCCCTCCTTCGCAAGCAAGACAGCCTCATAAGACTCCATGCAGCCTAGTAAATAAGAAACCCTAAATCGAACACAACCACGAAACCCTAAAAAACCCTAATAAAAAAACGAGCAACCCAATAAACACGATCACCAGCAACGAGACCAACGTCTATCTCAAATCGATGTATATATAACCTAAAACCGACAGATGGGAAAAACGAAACAAAAAAAGACGACGACACAGTGAAACAAACCTAACGACACAACTAATGAACGAATAACCAGATAATCAAATAAAAAACATGTTAAATCAAAACCTAATCACAGATTAGATGAAAGAACACGAGTGTATAAGATATCTAGATCAAACGAGCCAAAAAATTGAATCGTAAGCTGTTTTTTTTTTCTTGATCGGCCGCCATTAATGCTTCTAGGGTTTTTTTTGTTTATTATATTTCGTATTAAAAGTAAAAACATGTTCTTTATTTTGATGCAACACAAAACCAATTTGTTATAACTTAGTGTTCCTTCTAAATATTTTTTTATGCTTTATGCTACTAGACGTGTACCGTGCATAACGGTGGAAAGTTAACGATATTCTAATTGATTCGGTGATCGAACCAATAATTTGGTTACTCGATTGGGTTAACCCGGTAGTCGAACCCGTGAAATAATTATGGAGCGGAGTCTAAACCATAGTAATATATAAGCCGATGAAATGTTTTTTAAGTTACTAGTAATTATCACGTTCCTTTTCTCATCTATATACCCCGTAAACTATTTCAAATATATAAAATCCTCCTCTTATTAAAAAGACAACACTTCTAATCGTTATATCGCTTAATTTACAAGTCATTTGATTGTTTGTAGTATATAATTAAAAATAGCGTTAGTACGAATTTTATAAGTTAACTATGAAAACCATAAAATATATACTTAGTAATATAACAAACATAAACAGTTTGACGAATATTTCTGCTATCTTAAAAAAAATCTAAGAAAAATAATAGAAACATTTGACACAAATATATAGCTAATAAGAAAACATAAACGACAATCACAAGTCACACCCGTCCATCGGACGGGTTTTGCAACTGGTATATATATATATATATATATATATGACACAAATATATAGCTAATAAGAAAACATAAACGACAATCACAAGTCACACCCGTCCATCGGACGGGTTTTGCAACTAGTATATATATATATATATATATATATATATATATATATATATATATATATATATATATATATATATATATATATATATATATATATATATATATATATATATATATATATATATATATATATATATATATATATATATATATATATATATATATATATATATATATATATATATATATATATATATATATATATATATATATATATATATATATATATATATATATATATATATATATATATATATATATATATATATATATATATATATATATATATATATATATATATATATATATATATATACATATATATATATATACATATATATATATATATATATATATATATATATATATATATATATATATATATATATATATATATATATATATATATATATATATATATATATATATATATATATATATATATGTGTGTGTGTGTATGTATATATATATATATATATATATATATATATATATATATATATATATATATATATATATATATATATGTATGTATATATATATATATATATATATATATATATATATATATATATATATATATATATATATATATATACTAGCTGCAAAACCTGTCCGATGGACGGGTATGACTTATGATTTTCGTTTACGGTTTTTATTTTGACAAATTTTTGTTTGTCAATATTTATACTTGAAGGATAGTATGGGGTGGTTTTTAATTTTAACTGTATTTTAATACATGATGAGACAATATTTTTTTTGTTTTTATTGTTAGTTCTTAAAATACGCTCGATGAGTGGGTATGATTTGTGATTTTCGTTTATTTGTTTTTGTTTTTTAAAATATGTTTGAACATGCTAGCTTTAAGAGTTTCTTATGGATAATATATATGGAGTTAAAAAGTACATAAATTCATATTATAAAATAGATAATTAAAGCTTAAATAAAATGATGTCATAACTTATCATTAAGAGAAAAAACCTTTAATAAAACATTAAAGACTACACTTGAAATATAACAAATTACCATCCTAAACTGTAATGTATTTGAGCTGTATGTTCTATTCCTTAACCTCTAATCCATATTCATCTTGTCAATCTTTTTTGAATCTATCTCAAAATTTATTTGTAGTGTCATTGCAAATAAAATATCTAATCCCTTTTTTAGGTAAATATTATTTAACTTGTGTGGACAATTGTTTTGTATAGTCTGAAGTTGGCCTCATGGAGTACTAATAAAAAAAATTGTTATCAATATTTAGTTCTCTTGTAAGGTAAATTTAACATGACTTAGGCAGATAATTGCTCTCAGAAAGTCCAAATTTGGTCTCATACTCCAATCTAATATTGAGTTGAGATTAATAAATACCCAATATTTTCCATAGATAATAAATGTATCTTAATTATTTTTTTTATCAAAAATTAAAAATCACTTCCCACTTTTTTTATCAAATAAAATATATTACAAACTGTAAATCGTCACACGACAAAAAGTTAAATCATTACTACGAGTATTTTTTTATCTTTGAGCAGACGATTGACACGATATACTTTCGACGAATTTTCTTTTGATTTTTTCAGTCACAAATCATATATTATGATTCACATGAAGAATCATATATGATTTATGATCCCGACAAAACAAACTTTAAGTCATGTTTGGAAAAATCATATAGTTGTAATATGAATCATATATGATATTTCAAAAAAAAGTTAAGTCGAAACTATATATTGTCGCCCCTCTATAAAAGATGATTTAATTCTCCGTCACGATGATATATTCTGTTTTGCATAACGATTAACTGTTCGTGAGATATTTAATTTAAAAAAAAGCTAAAAATGATTTTTTTAATTAAATTAAAAGATGAAAGGATGAGATTGATTCATTTGATATTTGACAAAAGTTTCAGTCATACTGAATTAAAAGATGAAAGGATGAAAGGATGATATATTGAGTTTTTGGCCTTGAGTATGAACAAAAAACTGTTGTAAAGTTTCAGTCATATTGGTTTTAGTTTAGGACGGCAGTTTGGTTTATCTCTATGGGTGAAAAGAAATTTCGTCAAACAGGTCACAAGTCAAATGGATCTTTAACTTCTTTTGGGACGAAATTTGACCTGTTTGACGAACATAAACTTAATCATCGATAAGGAAAATGGGACGGAGGGAGTACTAAAATAGACTCTTTATTTACACCCGATTACCAAACACAAAATTCATATGTTCTATCAAGAAAACTCATATAAATCTAGAATTCAACGATGCTTTATTCACTATTAGTTCAACTATTCAAGTCCAATTTTTTTCTCAAGTCTTAGAACAGTGCTTTGCTTCTTCTTAACACACCTTCAAGCTAGTATTAATAACAATCTTAATTATAATTTAAGAGTTCTGTTTGATGGAATGGTATATGTTTTACCTGAAGCGTATCATTATCAGTTTCTCACTCAACCCCAGCATTTTGTGCTTCACCTAGTCCTTCCCCTTCCAATTTTTTCTCAAGTTGCTTCTTTTCCCGAAGACCTTTTGGCCTGCATACCAAAAAATAGAAGCATATCCACAGTTTCTGCACTCTCAACAACCATACGGATAACCTGTTCAAAAAATTAAATATCTGATTTAGGAAAGAAGAGAATAACACTCAGACTTACCCGTTAACGGGCCGATCTTGTTTTTTATCCCAAAAGGGCGGCATATATAGCTGAATAAAAAATACGTTAAATGGGAAGAAAATCAGCCATGATCTAATATTATTGTAATTTTTTTAACAAATAAGATATCTTTTAGTCAGGCATATACCAAATACAGAACTCAAGGAAATTTTCATCAGTTTTTATTTCTTTGGAATATAAATTAACACCGCTTTTGCTTTGCTTATCTGGCCAGGGTACATGGTGTTTTTCTCAATCTTTTTAAATAACCTTTTATTCCTTTAAAAAATGGATCTTTTAGTTGACAAAAAGGTCTCCACCTCAGATTTTTAACTTCTTTAGGAGATTAAAAAGTCTTGATAGGCTGTGGTGTTTTCGATTGTCTAAGCTCATTTTCCTTGTTGATGATTAAGATTATGTTCGACGTGTAACGGCCATAACACAATAAACTTCTATAAATTGGACATGAAAAATGTGTTATTTTCAATGCGACCCTACCCCTTTTGACCACCAAAACAGTTTGCCAAATTTGACCAATTAATTCACCTTCACAGCCCTCCCATATTGTTACTTATAGATTATAGATGTATCATATTGCGATGTCTACTTGCCTAATTGAACTCTAATAAGTAATCGTATCCAAAAATAAGAGTACCTGCGCAATTCATGCTTCTAAAAATGCCCATAATATCATTCTGCTCTCTAGAGTCTGTCACAAGGCTAGCATCCACCAAATTCAAGATGATACCTAATAGTCCTCATATAAGAAACATGTCATCAGAACGCTTCATCACTGCAAAAATAAATATTATCCATTAACTCTTTTGAGCTTTAAATATCAGGTTCCATAGACCAAAAAATGGTACCAACGGCGGCGCCAAAGCACACCGGCCATCGCGCGATTGGTGCGTCATTGGTGCGCCATTTGTACCTTAGACAACGACATGGCAAATGTATATTTTCAGAGACTTTTAGATGAATGTTTCTGCTGTCTAATTAAGAGAGTGTTCGGGTATAAACTTACCTTTGCAATGTTTATACCAGATGATGCTTGCTTTGCTGATTAGATAAAGCTTCGGAACCATAATAAAACCTGTATCATTGCCTACAGATACCACACCATAATCCGATTTAGCTGAAGTAATACCACCATAAAGAACATAAGTAAAACAAAAAACATAGCGGGTTGGAGAGGGAGGACATCCACAAACTCTGCTATAAACTGGTCGTTAAGCTCCTATTTCTGGGTGAAGTTGTGTGTAGCGTGCTCAACTGCCTCATTGGTCAAGTTCTTAGCTCCATCCTTCTTTGTTGTGGTATGTTCTTAAATCCATCTTCAACAACATTTGAGCAATCAGTAGCAGAGTCAACACGTGGCGTTGTTGTATCATTGAAATAATATAGGGCTTCCAATATCAAATCAAACGATTCAAAATTAGGAAAAGAAACAAATCATAGTGTCATTTGGCAAAAGAAACTTTTAGATACCTGTTTTAACTCTTACTGTCCTCGGGCTTCATTAAAACATCGTCATCTGTCAAATAGTCCAAGCTCCTTCCATCCAAGTCTTCGTATGACTCACTGTCTTTTCACAAAACCTAAAAAGAGTAATGACAGAATGACCTGAGTGTGCAATTATGATACCATCGCAACAGGCTGATAATCATCTATACACGTATCTTTTTAAATAAAATTTTTTTTATTAGTGTGGTATAATTAAAGATATTATGTCGTGAAAACATTAGCCAGTGAAATTTTCAAAGATACAATGACATGGATTAAAACCATGATTAGTCATACATCCTTGTAAGATGCTGTATTAACAAAATCAAAATTCAATCACTAATTACAGGTAACATTTCATGCAAGTTAGGCCACTTGCCGCTATTCCTTCTATCAGTGTCTTAAATTTTGTCTTCTCTTCGTTATTAATAGACTTTATACGACCGTTTCTTTGATAAAAGTTCCAACCTGAAATTGGTAAAGTTCACAGAAAACAAAAAGACATTTAATTTTCTGCTATAACAAATAAACAGAAGATAACTTGGATTAAGATTGTAGATGATATTACCTTTGGGGTTTTTTGCCACCTTGAAATAAATGCCTAAGATAAAAAAGACGAGGACCTATCTTAGCTTACTTTTGATCTATGCAGGTTGAAACCTAGAGAGCTTTCTCGAGGGAAGAACAACAAATGTCAAGACCTGGATGTTATGTTGGTGGGAGCTCTAGAGGGCGGGAAGTTACAGGACTAAAAAAATATTTGTTGGTGGATTGCCTGCCACCTTGACAAAAGAGAAATTCCACCAGTACTTCGAAAGTTATGGTGATGTAACAGACGTAGTAATAATGTTTGATCAAAACACCTAGAGGCCTCGAGGATTTGGTTTCATCACATTTGAATCAGAAGATGATGTCGATAGAGTTCTCTGGAAGACCTTACCTGAACTGAACAATAAGGCCTTTGAGGTGAAGCGAGCACTTCCTAACAATGAAACTCCTGGTGGTGGTGGTGGCTATCAAGGTAATAACTCTTCTGGCTCTTTTGATCGTCAAATGGATGGTTATAGATTCGTATGATAAAGTACTGGTGGTGGCAACCCAATATATTCTCGTTATGGTCAACCATCTTATGGTTTTGGTGGAACAAACCTAATGCTGGTTATGGGGGATACGGGATTTATGGCGTTGGTGGTTATGGTAGTGGTAATGCTGGCTATGGTGGTCCTGCTGGGGCATACCCAAGTGCAGTGAACTATGGTTGATTACTTAGGTGGTAATCATGGTGCACCGAATTCCCCATGGGTTGGTCAGAGTCCTGTTGTACGGTGCAAACTTAAATTGCAGCTCTAGATAGTTGAAGACTATAACAAATACTAATTCAAAAATCAGGCTACAATGATTTTTGTGTGCAAGTGTTCAACTACAAACCTAAGAAGTATGGGATTTGGATAGTAAGCATAATATTATAAGTTATCTACCTTCAAGCATACGGTAAACGGGTATTTGTAAAGATCAGCTATCTTAATTCAACATTGTAACCAGAAATTCATGCTAGCTATATGAGTGCGCAACATAGCGCGGACTACATTATACTTGTTTATACAATTTGTAAAAGAAATTTTTATCACTTTAGCTTCATAAAACCCCTCTAAATATAAGATGATTAATAAACTTAGCTAACTCAAACATATTTATTCTATTACTTCAAATAAATGGACAAAATATTGCAGACTGATTTGTCTAACTCAATCCATAATTTAAACCCGGCTATTTTGGCACCTCGAGTAAACGCCTTAGATGGTTAATAAATTCAAACATGATTATAAAGAGTACAACACTAACCTTCATATACATATATGATGTGCAGCCACTATCCCCGTTTCTTTTCTTTTAGCTTCCATAGCCAAGGATAACATATCACCACCAAACCAAACATTCAAGTTCTGGTGGTACTTCAGCAAAGGCTTGATCAACATCAACAATATGGTTTTTATTAGTAAAATGAAAGACACACTAATCTGTTCTGACTGGAAAGAGTTCAGTAGTCAATTTAGAATAAAAAAAGAGCTTGCTAGACTGTTTGAAAAACATTAGGAGTACATAAGAATATAAGATGGGCCCATACCTAAGATCTGAAGTAATGATGGAAACATACATTGTTATGACTATTAAGAGATAAATACAGTAAGTGCAATAAATAAACGTTATACAAACCTTTTGGAGATCAAGTCACATAATAAAGTGATCCCTTAAGTGCAATTGTACCAAGAGTTGCAAATGATTGAACAAACGACGTGTTGAATATAGGTAATGCCCCAGTCTAAAAGTCAATGAAATATGGTATCCATTAAACTATCTTCGGAGTAGAAACAAAGCTATTCAGTATGTGGTAAGTATAGTTCAGTGATAACATATGTATTAAAAAAGAGAACAAAACTTACAGGATGATTAACTTGAAAGTAAACGAAATATGAAACTGCTAATGCATCAAGAGATAATAGATTTGATTTAGTTCTTGTACCATGAATAATCTAAATATTTCGTAGTACCGGTACCGTACTGAACGGGATTCAAGTACCGGAAATCGGTACGGTTCGGTTCGGCTTTGAGACGAAATGCTCATCCCTAGAAAAAATGGATTACCCTTACCTGTGACAAAAAATGGATTACCCTTGCGGTAGAGCATCGTTATGCTAATTGACGTCCATGACCGTAACTGGTAGTCAAGAGGGTACTGCAGAATCCATTAACACAAGAACATTATAAGGTGTAGAATGATAAAGACGTCAAGAGGGTACTGAAAGCCAGTCAAGACAGTTAAAATACGTATTCAGAGACTTTAAAATATGAATCTATAATTAAATTACTGACATTCCACCATTTTTATAGACAACCTCTGAGGAAGATCATGTCAGTACCGCCATGGTCATAACAGCTTCTATTCAAACTACCACTTGATGGCATCCAGTTTTGAGCATCCATATAGGCATTACTATAATGGGTTTTGCTAATGACAGACCTAAGGGTTGTCGTTAAGAAGTAAATTTAAACAATCTCTAAAAATATGAATTAACAATGGGTTTTGCTAACAAACACCCATAGGGTGTTTTTTATACATTCCATAATTACAAACATTTCTAAATTTGAACTACTTATTTCTATAAATGTATTATTATAACATATATAATTAAGGTAAGTAACTTTTAATATGGTATATATTAATTAGTAAGTATATTAAACACGGTATATTTGAGATTCATAATTGTTGATATTTTAATTATGGAATGTATAAAAACCACCCTGTGGGTGGTGGTTAGCAAAACCCATTAACAATTAACACTTGATTCTGATTGGCTAGCTTAATTCATTACAGTCAATTATAGTAAAAATTCACTTCTTAACGACAACCCTTAGGCTTGCCATTACCAAAACCCTACTATAATAGCATTGTAGAATTCCGCATAATAAATTCAATGAATACCAATTTTAACTGAAATATAATAATAGCAAAACTCTTAAAATGACCCATTATGATACTATCTGACCTTAACCAATAGTAATAGCAATTAAGACTAAACTTTTTCTTCATCATCGTTTTTACCTAAAACCCAGAACATCATTTTCATGCAGGAAGTAGGAAGTAGAGATGACACCGGTTTGATTTGCGATCGACATTGATTTTGTTATTGGGATTTCATGAACGATGGTATAGATGAACAAATAGGGGTATATACTTTTACCCTGCGATTTTGGTTTTGGGATTTTGTGATCGATCGGATTAACAAATTATAGGGTATATGCTTTTACCCTGAGATTTTGGTTTTGGGATTTTGTGATCGATCGGATTAACAAATTATAGGGTATATATACTTTTACCGTTCGTATCTTTTGGTATAAACTATCTTTGGCAAGACTTATATACTGTATATGTAATAATAACATCTAAACAAAAAGTTGAGTTTATGTACGTTAAGTTATAATATCTAAACAAAAAGTTGAGTTGGCCTAGTGGTTACGCACATGCTTATTAGTATATCAAGTGTACACCAGGTCCTAAGTTCGATTCTTGCCAGGCACATATTCTTTTTAATAAAAGTTCATTACTAAAAATTAACATAACGAAAATTCATTTAAAAAATTAAAAAACAAAAATACAAAAAAATAATAATGGTAAGGTGATGACGTAGATATGATGTGGCATACCCCTCCTCTTATATATAATGTAGATATATATATATATATATATATATATATATATATATATATATATATATATATATATATATATATATATATATATATATATATATATATATATATATATATATATATATATATATATATATAGAGAGAGAGAGAGAGAGAGAGAGAGAGAGAGTTGGGTTATTGTAGTTGGATAGTTTAAAATTGTTAAAATGAAAAGTAATTAAGACCATTAGATCTCTTATTTATTAATAAATGAGATGAATGATTAATAAATGTCATTTATTTAATAACAATTAACTATATGGGCATTTATTTCTTAACATAGTGTATTCATATAACATCACTTTTGTTCCTACGTCTACATTTCTTTTGATTTTCTACTAGTATATATTTTTCCACTCGTACATTTCTTTTGGTTTTATCAACTCGTACATTCATTTCTTAACATAGTGTTTTCAGTTAATTATATGCGCGTACTTCTTTTATCAACTCGTACATTTCTTTTACTCGTATATTTTTTCCACTCGTACATTTCTTTTTCTTTTATAGTTTATACTATAATAAGAATAATATAGTTAGTACATATAACATAGATCTATAAGAACGTATTTACATAGATCATACAGGAAAACCACTGTAGTATGTCGTTAGATCAACATGGCGACGACTTCGGTTAGTGAAACTTCAACTATAAACCAATCTGATACACAAACGTGAATTTGAACCTCGCCACACACGACTCGTACACCACGAACTAGTACACCATTGTAAATTCGAGCCTCGCCACACACGACTGGTACACCACCCACTCGTACACCACCCACTCGTTCACCACCAACTAATACATCATGGTGAATTAGAGCCTCGCCGCACACGACTTGTACACTATCGACTCGTACACCATGGTGAACTAGAGCCTCGCCACACACGACTCGTAAAGTAACGACTCATACACCATGAACTCGTACCCCCTTGGTGAACTCGAGTCTTGCCTCGACACGACTCGTACACACCACGTGTGAAATTCGAAACTCATTTGCATAAAACTCAGCTCATACATTGAAATACAAGTTATATTTTACTTATTTCAATGCATGTTAAACTATTGATACACAATCTTTAAAATAGTCATACATATTATTTATCATATATCATGTGCATGCATCATCTACTGATACAAATCAAATACGTAGTATTAGTATATCTCTAGGTACATCAACATGATATGAAAATCCCAAAAAGTACAATACATTGACTAACGAAGCAGCCATGAATCAATATGTACAATCTTTAACAGGCATGTATCACTTTCGTGGTGGTTTCGAGCCCAATAATCTCGAAACTGATAAACTAGATCTAAAAATAGATACTAGCGACGGTGGTTTTGAACCCGATATATCATTGTATTATCTTTTAACCGTTCGTTAGTTACTATCTACGTGATGTCGCCAGTATATAATAAATTTTGTTGGCGATTGGTCGATTCTTGAATCATCTTTAACTAAAAGCCTAATCGAATCTTCAAACAATATACTGTATAAAAGACTTACGAGAATATGAATTACTTTAAGAAAAAATAGATTTTTGAAAATGGAGAAAAGATTGAGAAAATCAAGTGTGTTTTGAGATGTAAAAAAGATGACGACATATTTTTTAGGTTTATGGGGGATATGAGAACGATTCTTAGATACACGATAGTTCTAGAAAGCATAATTTGTAACACTTATTTAACAAACTAACATTAAAAATACCGTTACTTTATACAAAAGTAATCATTTTCAGTTTTAATTTTCTTAAATGAAGTTAATATCATCTTCTAATTTTGAAGATCTAATGATCTAAAATGCTTCTTATTTTAAGAACTTTAACAAGCTACACTACTTTAACCAAAATCTATATATATATGTATGTATGTATGTATGTATATATATATATATATATATATATATATATATATATATATATATATATATATATATATATATATATATATATATATATATATATATATATATATATATATATATATATATATATATATATATATATATATATATATATATATATATATATATATATATATATATATATATATATATATATATATATATATATATATATATATATATATATATATATATATATATATATATATGTATGTATACTAGCCTAAAGACCCGTCCGATGGATGGGCTATCTTTAAGTATATATTTTTTAATGAAAATTGAATTTATGTGTGTTTGTATTAGAAGTTTAGTATTTGTAATGTTAGTTATGACATTAATATTTTAATAATATACCATAGAATAGACTAAAGTAGTATAAGATATTTTTATTTATTTAAGAATATTATGAGTTAATTGAATATAGATACGTTATCGTTATGAGTAAGTTTGTTAATTAAAATTCTTTAGAATTTTAATAATATTGTATAAATATTTTATGTATTTTTAAATTTTATGAGGTAATAAAATTTGTGTATGTTAATGTTATGAATAACTTTTTTACATTAATTTTTTTTGAAATTAATATTATTGTTAAGTGTTTTTTTTGTTAGCAAAAATATTATAGTTAAATATTTTTTAGAAATGATTTGTTTTGTAAGTTTTGTGGTAAAGTGTATTCTAGCAAAAGTAAACCCAAAAAACTCATTCCTGGTATTATTTTTTTGTCACGTGTAAAATATAGCAACAAAATATAGCTTAGTCAAAAACTTAACAATCCAAATATCTAAAAATATTTTTTATTTTAGTAAGACAAACTATTGTGAATCTTTTGTAATTCCTATTTTCTTTTTAAAGCATTTTATGGAAACCCTTTAATTAATTATATGTGTTACTTTTATAAAATTTTATATTTAAGGCATCATTTGTAATTCCTATTTCATTTTGAAGCATTTTATGGAAACCCTTAAATGAATTACATGTGTCATTTTTTATAGAGTTTTGTATTTAAGACTTTGTTTCACCATCCTTCCTTATATATTTTTATAGGATTTTGTGTTTAAAACATTGTTTGTAATTCCTATTTTCTTTTTTATATGTGTCATTTTTATAAAATTTTGTATTTAAGGCATTGTTTCACCATCCTTCCTTATATATTTTTATAGAAGACAAAATTACATGGATTGTCCCTGTGGTTTGTCTAAAATTGCAACTTTCGTCCTTCGACTTTCAAAGTTGCATAGCTGGTCCCTAACTTCCAAAAGAATAACACGATTGGTCCCTTATCTTAACTGCCATTAAGTTAACTCCATTAGCATTTGCACATTAGTCCTTTACATTAACATTTGTTGCATCGTTCATCCTTTTTGAATTTTTTTTAACTTTAAAATTTCTTTTTAAAAGATTTAAAAGATTTAAATTCGATATTTTAAAAACATAAAAAGTTAAATTTAAAAACTTAAAAAAAATATTTTTTTTCAGATATAATTTTTTTAATATTTTTCGAATTTTTTGAAACTTTTTAAAAAGACAATTTATCTTTTTCAAAAAATATTTAATTTGTTTTCGAAAAAGAGGTCTACTTTTTTCTCGAAAGAAAAAAAACTTTTAAATTTTATTGAGATTTTAGAATCTTCAAAGATGATTATTTTTCTCTTGAAAAATTGTTTATAAATAGATTTTTTAGCTTGTAAAATTTTTCAAGAAAGAAAGTTTATTGTTTTCATTTTATTTCAGAAAAAAATTAATAAACTTAAACTTCTTTTTACGAAAATAAAATTAATTTATTTATATCTTCGAAAATAAGTTTTTTTTCAAGGAAAATAAAAATTCAAAATCTCTTTTGAAAAAAGATAGACTTCTTTTTTCCAAAACAATTTTGTTTTCCGATAAATTTATATTAATTTTTAGAAAAATTCAGAAAAATTATACTCGGTAAAAAGATTTATTTTTTATTTTCTGGTTATAAATTTTCTTTATTTAAAAAAATACTAATTTAATTTTTAAGGAAAATATAATTTATGTCGGTAAAATGAAGTCTACTTTTTTCGAAAGAAATTTTGAAAAAAAAAATCAAAAAAACTAATTTATGAAGATATAAAACAAATTATTTTATTTTTGAAAAAAAAGTTTAACTTTTTTGAAATAAAATGAAAAACAATAAACAAAAATTCTCAAAAAAAATTTAAAAACTAAAAACAAACTAATTTATATAAATAGTTTTTCAAAGAAAACGTTTTTGAAGATTCTAAAGTCTCAATAGAATTAAAAAAAAAATCGTCGAGAAAGAAGCAGATTTTTTTCCAAAAATATAAATTGTTCCTGAAAAAAGGTTTTAAAAAATTCAAAAATATTTAAAAAATATATTCGGAAAAAATTTAATTTCATAAAGTTATTAATTTAATTTTTTTAATATCGAATTTAAATCTTTAAAAAAGAAATTTTAAAGTAAAAAAAAATTCAAAAAGGATGAACGATGCAACGAATGTTAACGAAAAGGACTAATGTGCAAATGCTAATGGTGTTAACTTAACAACAGTTAAGATAAGGGACCAAATGTGTTATTCTTTTCGAAGTTAGGGACCAACTATGCAACTTTGAAAGTTGAGGGACAAAAGTTACAATTTTAGACAAACCATAGGGATCATCCATGTAATTTTGTCTTTATTGAATTTTGTATTTAAGGCATCATTTGTAATTCCTATTTCTTTTTGAAACATTTTATGAAAACTCTTTCATGAATTACATGTGTCATTTTTATAGAATTTTGTATTTAAGGCATTGTTTCACCACCATCTTCCTATATAAGGGTTTTTGATTTGATTTGATTTGATTTAATATATATATATATATATATATATATATATATATATATCAAATCAAATAAAAAACCTTATATAGGAAGGATGGTGAAATAATGCCTTAAATACAAATTTATATAAAAATACACATGTAATTACAAATGATGCCTTAAATACAAAATTCTATAGAAATATATAAGGAAGGATGGTTAAACAATGCCTTAAATACAATGCCTTAAAACCCTTATATAAGAAGGATAGTGAAACAATGCCTTAAATATAAAATTCTATAAAAATGACACATGTAATTTATTAAAGGGTTTCCATAAAATGCTTCAAAAAGAAAATAGGAATTACAAATGATGCCTTAAATACAAAATTCTATAAAAATATATAAGGAAGGATGGTGAAACAATGTCTTAAATACAAAATTCTATAAAAATGACACATGTAATTAATTAAAAGGTTTCCATAAAATGTTTCAGAAAAAAATAGGAATTACAAATGATGCCTTAGATACAAAATTCTAAAAAATGAAACATGTAATTTGTTAAAGAGTTTCTATAAAATACTTCAAAAAGAATATAAGAATTACAAATGATGCCTTAAATACAAAATTCTAAAAATGACACATGCAATTTATTAAATGGTTTCCATAAAATGATTCAAAAATAATATAGGAATTACAAATCATGCCTTGAATACAAAATTTTATAAAAATATATAAGGAAGGATGGTGAAACAATGCCTTAAATACAAAATTCTATAAAAATGACATATATAATTCATTAAGGGTTTCCATAAAATGTTTCAAAAAGAAAATATGAATTACAAATAATGCCTTAAATACAAAATTCAATAAAATGACACATGTAATTCATTAAAAGGTTTCCATAAAATGCTTCAAAAAGAAAAAATAAGAATTACAAATGATTCACAGTAGTTTGACTTACTAAAATGAAAATATTTCTAGATATTCGGACTCTCAAGTTTTGGATTGTGCTATATATTGTTGCTATATTATAGACGTGAAAAAAATAATACCAGGAATGAGCTTTTTGGGTTTACTTTTACTAGAATACACTTTACCACAAAACTTACAAAACAAAATCATTTCTAAAAAATATTTAACTATAATGTTTTTGGTAACAAAAAAAAACTTAACAATAATATTAATTTTAAAAAAATTAATGTAAAAAAGTTATTCATAACATTAACATATGCAAAATTTATTACCTCATAAAATTCAAAAATACATAAAATATTTATACAATATTATTAAAGTTCTAAATTTTTTAATGTAACAGACTTATTCATACATCAACGTATGCAAACTTAATTAATTCATAATATTCTTAAATAAATAAAATATATTAAACTACGTTATTTTTGTCCATTTTATGCTACATTATTAAAATATTAATTTCATAATTAACACTACATATACTAAACTTCTAATACAAACACACATAACTTCAATTTTCAATAAAAAAATATATTTAAAGCTAGCCCGTCCATCGGACAGGTCTAAAGGCTAGTGTATATATATATATATATATATATATATATATATATATATATATATATATATATATATATATATATATATATATATATATATATATATATATATATATATATATATATATATATAGTTAGGATCAAATGAGAAGAAACCTTAAAATAAGAAGGATAAGAAGAAATTATAACCGCATATTCGAGATGCATCCACTTAAGTTAGATGTATCTTTATAATATTAGATGCATTATAATGCATTATAACGTGTTGTATAGCTTTTAATTAGATGCATATACGTATATTAGATGTATTTTGTAATTTATCTATATTTTTGTTCTTCTACACGTGCCAAAATCATGAAAATCAATTTGCACCATCTATACATCAAATTAACTTTTGAAACTCAATATGGTGCATCTACATGAATATAAATGCATCTAATACAAGTCGTTGCATCTCAAATATGTGGTTTTAGTTTCTTCTCACCACTTCTTATTTTAAGTTTCTTCTCACTGGATCCTTACTCTATATATATATATATATATATATATATATATATATATATATATATATATATATATATATATATATATATATATTACAGATATGTATATATATATAAATAATATATATATATATATATATATATATATATATATATATATATATATATATATATATATATATATATATATATATATATATATATATATATATATATATATATATATATATATATATATATATATATATATATATATATATATATATATATATATATATATATATATATATATATATATATATATATATATATATATATATATATATATATATATATATATATATATATATATATATATATATATATATATATATATATATATATATATATATATATATATATATATATATATATATATATATATATATATATATATATATATATATATATATATATATATATATATATATATATATATTTATATATTTATATATATATATATACATATATATATATATACATATCTATAATATATATATGGGGCTAAGTTTGACATAGGAAAATAAAATTGCGCCATGTCATATCCTACATGGCATTTTCTTATTGGCTATAAGATAATATCTAATTTATTTTGGAAACAAAATATTTTTTAGCAATCGGTGCTAATAATAACTTCTAAAAATAACAACAGTCGTTATATATTCTTTTCTTTGGGCCGCAGAATATTTACCATACCTTATTTTTAATCGGCAGAATATTTTCCAGGCCCAACACTTTCAATAAAAGCCACATGCATCCTTGCAACAAGTTTACTCAACCTTGAGACCACGCGTCCATTGAAACTCACCGCCTTTGTTTTTTGATCGCATCAACACCGCCTAAAACCCTAAACCATCATCGTTTGCATGATTTATCAAAACACTAATAACCTGGTTTATCACATGATTTATCATGTTAAACTATTCAGTAAGATTTATGAAAACCATAAACAATTCATTCACATCTTCACAACACATGTAATTTTCTGTTTTGATCTTTAGCTAACAAAAAAATCCTAACTTATTGAGATGCTAAATTCTTTTTTTTTCAGGCTTTGGACTCGATTAAGAACTTAGTGTCTAACAATCTATACATCATGCGTTTTCGTATTTTTTATTTTTCATTCAAAAGGTATTAATATCAGTTTAAGATTTTTAGTTGTTTTAGGGTTGTGGACTATCAGTGGGAAGGGGAACTTTTTGCAACAAACAATGCGAAAGTTGATATATGGAATCACGATAGGTAATGATCTCAGATCTTTAGTGTAAGGAGATTTATAATTTTTTATCTGGTCTTCTTGATGTTTTGTACATATATATCGCAGCCGGTTAACACTTTCAAGTGCGGAATTGTACGAATAGGTTTGTTGTATGAATGAGTTCTGTGTGTAGGGCTTAAATGTGGTGAGGCCTCAAGCAGCTCTATAGGAGCAGAGGAAGAGAAGAAAGAAGATTTCGTCAAAGAGGTGGAGAAGCCCGAGTCAAGTAAGCTGTTTTTAATAGTCAAAGAACACAATTACCTTGATTCATTTTATACTTCCATAAAAGTCGGAAGACTGATAGGGTTTGATATAGTGTCTGTTTGAGAATCGAGATACTATAGATGACTTTTGCATAAGTTATAAAGGAACATTCTCTGTGATAATTTTTTCTCTATCTTTACCAAGTTATCATATGATTTGTGTCAACTTATCTAAATAAGAAGAAATTACAACACGTTTTGTTGGGTTGTTTCTACATATCTAACATAATACAAGTAAAGGATTTGGGTTTCCACTAGAATTTTACTAAAGGTACTATTACTTTGGGGCTGGCAATGATGTTGGTTTCCATTACTGATCCGAGAATAATCATGAACATATGTAAAAAGGTTCACTTTTTTGTTTGTTTCTATTCTTATTGCAGCTATTTCGACATTAAACATGTAGTTCAATTAAATAAGCAAAACAATTCAGCCTGGCTGGAACTTACGGAGTGCAAAGGTTTTGTGTTAATTTACGTTAGAGATTTGATTTTTATGTTGTTATGACTTTGTAAACTATGATTCAAATTAATAATTCTAAGTACCATTACAAGAACTCTATTGTTTGAGTAATGATCCACGGTTCAAAATATTAGAATAAAATGGTTTAGGAGGTTGTATGTATAAATAAAGGCACCATGGTTCTTTTTAACCTCTTTGCGTTGCATTCCTGGTAGCAAATTTTTGTGTTGTTGTACCCATTACTTGCTAGGAATATAATTCAGCTCATAAATGGGCAATTTTTAACGACGTCTAGACCCTCTCGGTTTTGTGCAGCTCTTCTCGCCTCACTCCACAAAAACCACTATGAATGCGGAGACCCTGCTGATTGAACCAGCAGAGTCACCAAGCGCAAGTCAAGCAACAATTATAAGACAAGAACCCAAACCTAAGGTATAACTATCTCATGGGTAATCATCACCATTGTTTTGTTATACGAATGAGATGTGTCAAAGTTTTCGATATCACTGATATTAAATACTTCTATTTTATAACTCGGTCGATCATTATGATATTATTTGTAATTAATAAGTTTTATGCTCTTTGTAGTTTAGATCGATGTTCACTACTTGGATTGATTATTCAGAGTTAAGTATCAAACGATCATTGTAAGGTATGTCTTTTTTCCTTATTGAGAGTTTCATAAAAATGCAAAACTTTCAATAGTAAGTTTCTTATAGTCCATATCTATCAAACAAGCATGAAATCTATTTTGGATTAGCAGTTGGCCACGATTGGTTTCTTTATTATATCTACTGAATCAAGATGTGTATATATGCAGTATATCTATTCCATTAAATTTATGTAGTTAACGTCGTCTCTAAGTCAGGAATCCGGAAGATAAGTTACGTCCTCTATGGCGATTGCTATAATTAATGGAGATTCCACAAAACATCAAAGGGGGAGAAGAACATGCTTCATATCGTCTGTTTCTCTGCACACACATTATGCCTATCAGCTACAATCAAACAAATTTAAATCTATTTGTTTACGGAACAAGTCATTGATTTAAAATGGCTAGCCATGTCATGTTCGACTGTTCAGTTTGAGCATGTTCCTATCTGGTCTTTTATATACATATTGTTCGAATGTTGATAAAGTGAGAATACAAGCCGTATGAGTTATGTGTGATATTGCAAACTTTTACCCAAGACACTCAAGTTGCTAAAAGATTGAATCCCACGGTAAAAAGAAATTTCCATTAACGAGGAGCCGTATAAGCAAATGATTTGTTGACGGAGACAAAATAAAAGATGTCATAAGGTGATACATAAGTCTACCATAGTTGGCCAATGGACCGTTGATCCATCAACAAACTGTTTCTTTTGTCCCAGTCTGCTTTAAAGTTTATCGATTACAATATCCAAAATTCAACAATTAATATCCATGCTCAGTGTCCTGTTACTGTAAAACCCGCATGCTTTTACCATGAATAGTACCCTTAAGATCGTACTAACTAGATTAAAACTTGCCTAATATAGCATGATTACGATTACGTGTTAGGATTTTACGTATTACGTACGTGTTAGAACACGATAAGTATTTACTACGCACGAACACGTAATAATTATTTGACAATAATTAATCACGAACATGAAATCATGAACGTAATTAAAACACGAACTATTATTAATTACGTATATATATTTATTACGAGCGTAAATAAATATATTAGATCACGATAATTACGTAACGAGAACACATAAAACGCGAACACAAATAATCATGAACGAATAACTAAACATCGAGACACGGAAAAAGGTACGGGTACCCCATGTGGGGCCCCCTACCCGCGGCTACAAGGAACAAATGGGCTAAGCTCATTTGTATTTTTACTAAAAGGAGGTTAAGGAATTTTACATTACTCATAACTGTTTTTACAGAAGATTTACAGAAAACCTAAAACCCTCCTCTTTTTCTTATTTTTGGCCGCCACCTTCAAAACACAAAAAGGGGGTGTTTGTTGATCTTGGATCTTGGAATTCTTGTTGGTGTTCGTGTTGTTCTTCATTCTTTTGATCCACGTACTCGGTAAATCCTTTTTAAACCTTTTTCTTTTGATTTGATCTTTTATTAATTAAGAGCATGTTATGTTTTTTTATAAAACCTAATTAGATCATAGATCTAACATGAATTGGGATTAAATAAAATCAAAAGTAATGTTTTAAGGGGTGTTTGTTTTGGCCGCAGCCTACACCGAACCCGAGAGGGTTTCGTTTTGGCCATCCGACCACCACCGAGACCATATGGTCCCGGTTGGTTGGTGTGGGTCCCACGGCAGCATCAAGACAAGGGGTACCCCGATTTGGTTCGGGGTACGGTGTCGATTTCATGTCCGGTTCATGGTTTTTAGTCTAGATCCGGTTCATGGTGTATGTTTAGTTTTTTTTTATGATCTTATGTTAAAATTAAATTAATAATATGACATGATTAATTTAATAACATGACTTAGATTATTTTAATTATTAATAGTCATGAAATTAATTAACCTAAGTATTTTTATATTTTAGTCTTATAATTAATTAATTATTTAAAAACCATGGTTATAATTAATTAATTAACATGACTTAGGTTATATTATTAATAAATAATAATACATGTTTTAACCTAAGTATTTAACTTTATTTAATTAAAAACATGTTATACTTTAAATAAATATTTTAACCTATAGTTTAATTTAATTACATGAAATAATTATTAAACTATACATTATATCATATGACTTAGAAAATAATCATGAAAACACTTAGGCTTATATACTTAGCTTATTTAACCAGCTTATTTCTAATTATGGAAACTTTCTATTTTTAGAAACTTATTTATTTCAGGCAGCTAATCTATTTATGGAAACTTATTTAATTAAGGCAGCTGATCTATTTATGGAAACTTTCTATTTTTAGAAACTTATCTATTTTAAGCAGTAATTCTATTTTTGGTAACTTTCTATTTTTGGAAACTTTCTATTTTTTGAAACTTTCTATTTTTGGAAACTTTCTATTTTTGGAAACTTTCTATTTTTAGAAACTTTCTATTTTAGGAAACCTGCTATTTTTGGAAAGTTACTTATTATTACACAATAAGTATAATAATACATGAAATACCAGAAATACTTAATCATATTAAACAGAATATAAGATAAACACAATTTAAGGTGTTAAATAGTAAAACATGGTAAGAACATATAAAATAAGCTAAGACATGACATAAAACCAGCTACGTATTTTGTAAGCAGATACTTATTCATGTATGTATTTATGTAGCACTAGTGATACGGAAGTAGGATTCCTCTCAGTTCATCTTCTTCGTTCACTAGACATAAGGTACGGATTCCCGTCCTTTTAGTATGGACATTCTTTCCTTATTAGGATTCCCCGTATGCAGCCAAATGTTTTTGCCGTAGTATAAGTTACGTGTTTGATTTGCTTATGTTTAATTAAGAATACCTATAGCCATATACATGCATGACCAGTTTCACCTAGTTATGGAGGTACCATAACCATAACATTAGAGGCACTGATGTTATGACTTCACCACGGCGGAGTGATTGCTCGTGGCGTCCCTTCAACTTTTGGTCATCTATATTATATTTATCATGTGGGGCGTATTGGTGCATCCTAGTTACATGTTTTCAGTCAGGATTTCATGGTGAATGTGGTGTGTGCCTTGCATCCTTCACAAGGAGCTGATCCCTCCTACCCAAAACCCAGTATATTAAATTAGAGGCAGCCCCTCTAATTTGCATGATGAGGTCACCCTCCAAGTATTCATGCACGGTGGATTTTCATGACCTATATTGGCTAATGGTAAAATATGACAAACAGTTTTTACAAGATAAACATAAGACTTTTCAAACTATAAAACCAGTTTTATCAAGACTTAACCCGGTTACTCGGGACTTAGTTTTCTTCCGCTGTTATATGTTATATGCTTATTCTATTCATGCTTTATTGTACATCCGTGCACTGAGCGAATTTGCTCAGCCGTTTTCCTTTTCTATGTTCCCAAAACGGCAGGTACTCAGGGACGCTCGTAGACACTAAGAGTACGTGCATACGGACTGGAAGCTATCTAGCCTTCTTTACTTTATGCATTTCCTTTCCTATGATACATTTGCTTTTGACATTGTTTAGTCCTTTCCTTTATTATACTATGTTTGTGTGTGATGAGCTTTACGTTTGGACTACCGATGTTTGATTCCGGTATTTTCCTTTTATGGTCAAGTAATGTTTATACATTTTTCCTTGTATGCTTTGATGACACGCCATACTTACATGTGACATTTCCATTATCAAAATGAGGTGTTACAATTATGGTATCAGAGCCAAGGCTTCGACCTGTAGGCTCTCAAATATGACCTGTGATTAGTGGATAGTCACTACGGTCTTCCTAGATCTGACAGTTGTTTTCATGCATTCATCATTTGTAAGCATACATATACATGTCATTGTCGCAGATTTTTGACTAAGTAATGGTTGGTACGGGACTGGCCCTATTTAGTCGCATGTGTTTTATCGAAACTTTTAAATTTGGGACCGACCCATATGCGTCCCCTCGCTATGTCCTTTGTTTTGGGTGAACTGACAAGAGGCGTTCACTCTCGAGCATACAAAAGTTTTCATAAAACTGCATCATGCATTCATACACAAAATTTTCTTGCATAAATTTTTTCTCGTGAAATTTTGGTATAAATTTTTTTCATGTATATATATATTTTATGTTTTGATCTGTTTAATCATATGTTTTATGTTATACTGTCAGATGGTTCTCACACGCGAACAGGAACAGCTCAATGCTGCAATTCAAGCTGCTATGCAAGCTTTGCTTCCTCAACTGAGGAATGACATCAGAGCTGAAGTTCAAGCTGCCAACAATCAGCAGCATAATCAGGTACCTCCTCCTCCTCCTCCAGTGACATTAGCAGTATGGCTGGAGAGATTCAACAAGCTCCGCCCTCGAGCTTTTGAGAAGACAGATAGCCCAAGTGATGCTGAAAGCTGGTTGGCTCACATCGAGAATATTTTTAATGCTATGGGCTGTGACCCCGCATACAAGGCGAGGTTGGCATGCTATCGGTTCGAAGGCGATGTGCTAAACTGGTGGTTAGCATTGATGCAGTCTGAAGGTGGTGACGAGTGGGTTGCTGGTTTGACTTGGGCTCAGTTCAAGGACAGGGTGATGGAGCAGTTCTTTCCCAAGGCTGAGCAGGACAAGCTCAAGAGAGAGTACCATGGGATCCGACAGAGAGCTAGGGAGAATAGCAATGAGTTTATGCAGCGCTTTCTTCGTTTAGCTGGTTTCCTTGGTGCGTCAGCAGGTACTCCTAAAGAGCAGGCACATCACTTTAGATGGGCTCTTCGCACATCGGTCGCAAACAATCTGGTGTGTGCTACGTTCAACACTGTAGCACAAGTGGCCGATGCAGCACGTAAGCTGGAGATGCTGCAAGAGAGGGATGAGTTCGGGGAAGCTGAAAGACCCGACAAGAGGTAAACATTCGTATTCAAGCGGTGATCAATCCGTATACTTTCCATTTATGTCATTTATTCATCTCTCTAAATGTATATTCCAAGCAGAAAACTGGGGACCAGTCTCAGCCGGCTACTCAGCAGCAGCCTCATCAGCCCAAGGGAAACGGTCAGACTAACGACCGTTCTGCTATGGATAGGCGTGGCGGTAATGATAATTACCGTAACAACGCTGGACACTCCAACAGCAGCAGGTCCTAATACTTACGCATTTCCTTATGATTTCATGTTATAACTCATATTCTGACACTTTAGCAAAACTTCTACCAGGAACCATGGAAACGGTAGGGACCAGAACCAGAGAGGTTCGCAGCCTAGCCGTCCAGCTATCACTGGTATTCAATCTTACGATTATCCGCTTTGTCCTTTGTACCCAATTATCATGTCTTATGTAAAATGTTTTATCAGGTTCCCAGCCAGCCAGAGCGCCTACTGGAGGATTCACTCATCCTCTTTGCTTTACTTGCCATCGTAGGCACCCAGGGCCATGTCGCCGTAATACTAACGCGTGCTTCAAGTGTGGTCTTCTTGGCCATATTATGAAGGATTGTCGTAAGGGCGAGATGGAGGGTACATCGGGACATGCTGATACCAAGCCGCCTCCTACTACCGGGCGTGTATACACGACATCTCAAGACCAGGCCAACAAGTCTACAGGTACCATCACTGGAATCTTGTATATGTATGGTCAAGCTGCATGTGTTCTTTTCGATACGGGTGCTACTCACTCGGTTATTTCTACTGCTTATGCTAAGAATATTAGGATGCTCCCCATGCCACTAGAAAATAGGCTTACTATTTCCACGCCTTTGAGGGACTCTGTATTAATCACTCATGTATACAAGAGTCTTCCCCTAGAATTTGACGATAAGGTTCGACCTGTCGACGCACTTCCGCTGGACATGAATGACTTCGACATGATTTTGGGCATGGATTGGCTATCCAAGCATTATGCTACCATAGACTGCCATTCATATCGAGTTATCTTCGGTGATGTTAATGCACCAGAGTACATTCATAACGGGTTCATACCCGGACGGTCTGTACAAGTCATATCTACCCTGCAAGCGCGTGCACTACTGTCACATGATTGCGAGGGTTATCTAGCTACGGTTCACGACATGGATGCTAAATCCCCATCAATTCAGGATCAACCTATAGTTTCGGAATTCCAAGATGTTTTTCCAGCAGAACTTCCGGGCATACCACCTGCACGAGAAGTGGAATTCAGTATCGAGCTTATTCCAGGAGCTGAACCAATCTCCAAAGCTCCTTATCGCATGGCTCCCATAGAGCTGAAGGAGCTGAAGGATCAACTGCAAGAACTTCTTGAACGAGGTTTTATTCGACCAAGCGCATCTCCATGGGGCGCACCGGTCTTGTTCGTTAAGAAGAAGGACGGCAGTATGCGTCTTTGCATAGACTATCGCGAGCTCAACAAGATTACCATTCGAAATAGATATCCACTGCAACGCATTGACGATCTGTTTGACCAACTCCAAGGGGCCAAACACTTCTCCAAGATTGATCTTAGGTCAGGCTATCATCAGCTACGGGTCAAGGAGTAGGACATCGCTAAGACTGCCTTTCGTACCCGTTATGGCCACTACGAGTTTGTAGTTATGCCATTTGGTCTGACAAATGCTCCAACAGTGTTCATGGATTTGATGAACAGAATCTTCCATGAATTTCTGGACAAGTTCGTCATTGTCTTCATCGATGACATCCTGATTTTCTCAAAGTCCAAGGAGGAACACGAAGACCATCTTCGTACAGTACTACAGATTCTTCGCCAGAAGCAGATGTATGCTAAATTCTCCAAGTGTGAGTTCTGGTTAGACAAAGTGGCATTCTTAGGTCACATTGTATCAGCAGAAGGAATCACTATGGATCCAGCGAAGGTTGAGGCCATTACTAAGTGGCCAAGACCGACATCAGCGACGGAAGTCCGCAGTTTCTTAGGCTTAGCTGGCTATTACCGTAGGTTCGTAGAGAAATTTTCCCGCCTAGCACTACTATTGACCAAACTGATGCGGAAAGGGGAGAAATTCGTCTGGACTGAATATCGAGAGAAGAGCTTTGAAGACCTGAAGCAGAAGCTAGTATCTGTACCCATTCTTACTCTACCATCTGGTACGGGTGGATTTCAAATCTACAGCGATGCATCGGGGAAGGGACTTGGCTGTGTTCTCATGCAACATGGGAAAGTGATCGCGTATGCTTCACGGCAGCTTAAGCCCCTTATGAAGAAAATTACCCCACGCATGACCTGGAACTTGCAGCCGTGGTGTTTGCATTGAAGATATGGAGGCACTACTTGTTTGGAGAATCATGTGACATTTTCACGAACCACAAGAGCTTGAAGTATATCTTCACTCAACGTGAATTAAACATGAGGCAGAGGAGATGGTTAGAGCTGTTGAAGGATTATGACATTAATCTACAGTATCATCTCGGAAAGGCAAATGTAGTAACAGATGCTCTTAGCAGGAAGTCCGGAATGATCAACGGCATTAAAATCGAAGAGGAAATCATAAGAGACTTGGAGCGACTAGACATCGAGATCATGGTACGTGGACAGCACGGTTACTGGGCTAATCTTAGAGTAGAACCCGAGTTACTCTCTAAGATCAAGGAAGCTCAGAAGGATGACGGAGAAATCTGGGCGATAGTACAGAATTTGGAGAAACAGACAGAATTCATAGTAGATGCATATGGTATCGTATGGCAGGGCACGAGACTTTGTGTTCCTGATGACCAAGAACTCCGGAAAGCTTTGTTAGATGAAGCTCATAGCTCCCCATTCTCTATACATCCTGGTTCGACTAAGATGTACCATGACTAATATGTCGTTTTTTAGTGTAGTTGTCTTCTCAGCTCGATTCGAATTGATATAACGTTTTCTAGCAAAGACTTAATTGTTTTTGGTTATACAAACTTATTTGGAATTCTATGTCTAATTGGCAAATAGCAAGTAAAAAGGTAAGAATATACTATATGAACTATGTAATACGTACTACTCTAAAACATATTGCAATTACCAATTAAAATGCACGAAATCTAAAAATGTAAAATACAAGTCTAAGCTACGAATTTGGATTGCACAATTCAAAAGTTAAAACTAAAAGAAAATTTTTTAAAAAAAAAAACACATTAATAAACCAAATCTATTCCTAACTAGTTAAAACACTAGTGATTATCAAATCATGTCTAACAAACAAACTAGCCCAATAAGAAAATCCATAGCCCAAACCTAGTTACAAATACAGTGCTGACCATACCACTTAAAAACTGACTTTGACTGTAACAGTAAAACAAAATAACGAATCTAGAGACTACAAATTTAAAAGCAGAAATACTATCAAACAACCTATAATGCAGAAAATTAAAAGTAATAGAAATCTAAAATAGACCTTCAATCAGAAGCAAATCACATAAGCAAAACTAAGAACTGCCAAACACCAGTTCATGAAACTAAGGCAGAATTACTATGACGGACATCAATTAACAAGTCAAAACAAACAAATCTCTAGTAAAGTTTAATGCTAACAAACAAAATAGCAGATTTACGCTCAAGTATGCAGAAAACTTTAACAGTAATAACAGTCCTCGAATCCAAACAGATAGCAAACTTAAAACATATACTAGAAAACAGAATATGATCAAGAATGACGTAAGCTAAAATCGTTAATCTAAACTAAGAAACAAGAACAGTTCAAGTAAATTCACACTGAAATACAGAAACTTAGATGCGCTTAACCAATCATCCGTAGTCTAGTCCGCTGAGACGAAGCACGGCGCTGAGCCGGCTTAGATCAAATGCACCTACTCTCCAACCGCCGTTCTGCTATAATCCATGGCTGAAGACCGTAAATCAATATCAAACACCCTGCCAAATCAAATCTGCAAAACAAACGTGGAAATGCTTCTACGAATCCAAAATCCTATCTGAATCTTACTTCCAAGTCACTCCTACTGAATATAATCAAATTGATTCTGAAGGACAACTAAACTGAAAAAGTTGATAGTAAAAACTCATCTGAAATAAGCTTGCAAGGATCGTAACTCGACCATTTTAACTCACGCTCTGTAAAAGATTCAACTAACTGTTCATATATCTTTTTCAACTGAATTGACTCGAAATTTCACAGTTACCTTCTAATACACTCTTATGAGCTTACAAGCTTAAAAGTCTAATGCTCTTTTAGACTAAAACTCACTCAAACTCTAAATCAGTAAGAATATGAATTACTGTAAGAAGAATCAATACTGAAAAATGAGCTTTTTTAAAAAAGATTTAGAAACTAAGAGATTTAAGCTCAAAAGAGCTTATAATAGAACAGAAACTGAATAAGAACAAAGGAAGAAGTTTTAAGCTGAAAATAAGCTGAAAAACTAAGAACTCAACTGCTAATAAGATTGAAAGTCCAAAAGGCTTGACTAACTCGATTATATGAAAAGCTTGAATGCTCAGTATCCAAAATCAAACACAAACCTCTTAGAACTAAAGATACGGAATTCATAACAGTAAAGAGTAAAAGAGATTTGTGAAAATGTGAACTTCCATTAATGAAGAATTAGTTACAACTGATTAACGAAATTCGGTTAAGGAATTACAACTGATTAAACTACTCCTAATCCTATCTAATACTAACTATGTGAAACTACCCTAAGCTAACCGGTTGCAAATGAGGCTCTCGTCTTCTATATATAGCCGTCTGGAGAAAGTGGATGACGTGGCTCCACCAATGATTGATTGACACGTGTTTAATACGAGGTTTACTCGTTCTTCATCATCTTCCAATTTGGGGCTTTCTTTGTTCTTCCTTCTTGATCTAATTAAATTGAACCTTCATGTAGAGAAGAAAGAGAGGAGTATTTTTGTAGTTTATGTCTTCACTTGATTCTTCATGGATCGTCCGTGATATGGATTTGCAGGTGTTGAAGGTAGAAAAGATGAAACCGTCTATCTCCTTTCTCTCTCTCTTCAAGGTTGAAGAAGAAACGTGTATGTGTGGGTTGTGTTTGACCGGTTTTGGTCTTTTGACCAAATATTTAATAAACTTTCTCCTTATTTCTCTTTTAATCCCTCTCTTTCTTATTTCTTTTCAAATGTGATTAAAACTTTTAAGTACTTTCTTTTCATCCTTCATTTTGTCACAAGTTGCAACTTGAGCCCTCGATCTTTGAAGTAGTGGCAAGATTGGTCCTTTAAGCATCTTTCTTCTCTCTCTTCGTCTTTTACCAAATAAATCCATGAAAACGCGTCTTTGCTCTAAAAATGTATCTTGTTACCTGAAAACACATGAAACGCAAATACACGCATAATTCTGATATTTAACAGTTAAAATAATGTATTTGACAGTGTTTTGAGTGGTTTATGGATCATTATTGATGAGTGTTTTCACACTTATCAATGACATCAAGCAGTACTTTTGGTGGAGTGGTATGAAACAGGATGTGGCCACTTACGTCTCCAAATGTCTTACCTGCCAGCAGGTTAAGATCGAGCATCAGCGATCTGGCGGTCTCCTTCAACCGTTAGATATTCCAGAGTGGAAGTGGGACAAAATCACCATGGATTTTGTTACTGGTCTTCCGCCTACCAAGAGGAAGCACGATGCAATTTGGGTTATCGTAGATCGACTTACCAAATCAGCTCATTTCTTACTGATCCGCAAGGAAGATCCGGTAAGTAAACTCGCAGATACGTACAGAAGAGAGATCATGAGACTCCACGGTGCACCATCCAGCATCGTCTCAGACAGAGATCCTCGATTCACTTCGCGCTTTTGGAGGAGTCTGCAGAAAGCTTGGGGTACACAGCTTAAGCTTAGCACGGCTTTTCTTCCTCAAACGGACGGACAGTCGGAGCGAACCATCCAGACATTGGAAGATATGTTGAGGTCATGTGCGTTGGAATGGACAGGTGATTGGGACGATTACATCTGTTTGGTGGAGTTTGCATACAACAACAGCTGGCACGCAAGCATCACGTGTGCTCCTTTTGAGATGTTGTATGGCAGAAAGTGTCGCGCCCCAATCTGTTGGGATCAGGTTGGTGAGCGAACACTTGAAGGACCAGAAATCATAGAGATGACCAATGAGAAGATCGAAGTAGCTAAGCAGAAAATTCAGGAAGCACGGTCACGTCAGAAGAGTTACGCCGATAAGCATCGTAGGGACATACATTTTAACGTAGGAGATCACGTCTTCCTTAAGGTTTCGCTGGCATGTGGTGTTAGACGCTTCGGGATTAAAGGGAAGCTCAGTCCTCGTTTCATCGGACCGTTTGATATCATTGAATGAGTCGGTGAAGTATCTTACCGATTGGCGTTACCTCCGCAGCTTTCGCATGTGCACAATGTGTTCCATGTGTCCTTACACAGAGGGTACCAGTATCATCCCCTTCACATGGTTCAGTATCCACTGGAACAGATACATGAAGATCTCACTTTTATAGAAGAACCCGAACGAGTTCTTGACAGACAAGAACGAGTCATGAGAAAGAAGACGATTCCATTCGTCAAAATCCTATGGAGGGATCATACCGAGAGGGAAGCCACTTGGGAAACAAAGGAGTCTATCCGGGCTTCTTACCCTCATTTCATATTTTGAATTCGGGTATGTTATTCTTTTCCAGTTTACTTTATCTATAATTCGGGGACGAATTATTCTTTTTAGGGGGGAAGAGTTGTAAAACCCGCATGCTTTTACCATGAATAGTACCCTTAAGATCATATGTACTAGATTAAAACTTGCCTAATATAGCATGATTACGATTACGTGTTAGGATTTTACGTATTACGTACGTGTTAGAACACGATAAGTATTTACTACGCATGAGCACGTAATAATTATTTGACAATAATTAATCACGAACATGCGATCATGAAATCATGAATGTAATTAAAACACGAACTATTATTAATTACGTATATATATTTATTTACGAGCGTAAATAAATATATTAGATCACGATAATTACGTAACGAGAACACATAAAACGCGAACACAAATAATCATGAACGAATAACTAAACATCGAGACACGGAAAAAGGTACGGGTACCTCATGTAGGGCCCCCTACCCGCGGCTACAAGGAACAAATGGGCCAAGCCCATTTGTATTTTTACTAAAAGGAGGTTAAGGAATTTTACACTACTCATAATTGTTTTTACAGAAGATTTACAGAAAACCTAAAACCCTCCTCTTTTTCTTCTTTTTGGCCGCCACCTTCAAAACACAAAAAGGGGGTGTTTGTTGATCTTGGATCGTGGAATTCTTGTTGGTGTTCGTGTTGTTCTTCATTCTTTTGATCCACGTATTCGGTAAATCCTTTTTAAACCTTTTTCTTTTGATTTGATCTTTTATTAATTAAGAACATGTTATGTTTTTTTATAAAACCTAATTAGATCATAGATCTAACATGAATTGGGATTAAATAAAATCAAAAGTAATGTTTTAAGGGGTGTTTGTTTTGGCCGCAGCCTACACCGAACCCGAGAGGGTTTCGGTTTGGCCATCCGAACACCACCGAGACCATATGGTCCCGGTTGGTAGGTGTGGGTCCCACGGCAGCATCAAGACAAGGGGTACCCCGATTTGGTTCGGGATACGTGTCGATTTCATGTCCGGTTCATGGTTTTTAGTCTAGATCCGGTTCATGGTGTATGTTTATTTTTTTTTATTTTTTTTATGATCTTATGTTAAAGTTAAATTAATAATATGACATGATTAATTTAATAACATGACTTAGGTTATTTTAATTATTAATAGTCATGAAATTAATTAACCTAAGTATTTTTATATTTTAGACTTATAATTAATTAATTATTTAAAAACCATGGTTATAATTAATTAATTAACATGACTTAGGTTATATTATTAATAAATAATAATACATGTTTTAACCTAAGTATTTAAATTTATTTAATTAAAAACATGTTATACTTTAATTAAATATTTTAACCTATAGTTTAATTTAATTACATGAAATAATTATTAAACTATACATAATATCATATGACTTAGAAAATAATCATGAAAACACTTAGGCTTATATACTTAGCTTATTTAACCAGCTTATTTCTAATTATGGAAACTTTCTATTTTTAGAAACTTATTTATTTCAGGCAGCTAATCTATTTATGGAAACTTATTTAATTAAGGCAGCTGATCTATTTATGGAAACTTTCTATTTTTAGAAACTTATCTATTTTAAGCAGTAATTCTATTTTTGGTAACTTTCTATTTTTGAAAACTTTCTATTTTTGGAAACTTTCTATTTTTGGGAACTTTCTATTTTAGGAAACCTGCTATTTTTAGAAAGTTACTTATTATTACACAATAAGTATAATAATACATGAACTACCAGAAATACTTAATCAGATTAAACAGAATATAAGATAAACACAGTTTAAGGTGTTAAACAGTAAAACATGGTAAGAACATATAAAATAAGCTAAGACATGACATAAAACCAGCTACGTATTTTGTAAGCAGATACTTATTCATGTATGTATTTATGTAGCACTAGTGATACGGAAGTAGGATTCCTCTCAGTTCATCTTCTTCGTTCACTGGACATAAGGTACGGATTCCCGTCCTTTTAGTATGGACATTCTTTCCTTATTAGGATTCCCCGTATGCAGCCAAATGTTTTCCCGTAGTATAAGTTACATGTTTGATTTGCTTATGTTTAATTAAGAATACCTATATCCATATACATGCATGACCAGTTTCACCTAGTTATGGAGGTACCATAACAATAACATTAGAGGCACTGATGTTATGACTTCACCACGACGGAGTGATTGCTCGTGGCGTCCCTTCAGCTTTTGGCCATCTATATTATATTTATCATGTGGGGGCGTATGGGTGCATCCTAGTTACATGTTTTCAGTCAGGATTTCATGATGAATGTGGTGTGTGCCTTGCATCCTTCACAAGGAGCTGATCCCTCCTACCCAAAAACCAGTATATTAAATTAGAGGCAGCCCCTCTAATTTGCATGATGATGTCACCCCTCTAAGTATTCATGCACGGTGGATTTTCATGACCTATATTGGCTAATGCTAAAATATGACAAACAGTTTTTACAAGATAAACATAAGACTTTTCAAACTATAAAACCAGTTTTATCAAGACTTAACCAGGTTACTCGGGACTTAGTTTTCTTCCACTGTTATATGTTATATGCTTATTTTATTCATGCTTTATTGTACATCCGTGCACTGAGCGTATTCGCTCAGCCGTTTTACTTTTCTATGTTCCCAAAACGGCAGGTACTCAGGGACGCTCGTAGACACTAAGAGTACGTGCATACGGACTGGAAGATGTCTAACCTTCTTTACTTTATGCATTTCCTTTCTTATGATACATTTGCTTTGGACATTGTTTAGTCGTTTCCTTTATTATACTATGTTTGTGTGTGATGAACTTTACGTTTGGACTACCGATGTTTGATTCCGGTATTTTCCTTTTATGGTCAAGTAATGTTTAGACATTTTTCCTTGTATCCTTTGATGACACGCCATAATTGCATGTGACATTTCTATTATCAAAATGGGGTGTTACAGTTACAAGTGTTTCACATTCATTCAATTTAATAAAAACAGTGGATTATAATTTTTGATAGGTTTATAGAACTTCGTGAAGATATGACTAAAATTGCGTGCATCCTTAATCTTTTCGGAAGAAGCCATGTCAATCCCTGTATATATTCAACAAGAAATAATAACGCAAAATAAGTCATCACAATTTTTTATTCACGAAATACAAAATGATAATGGGAAATGCTAAGACGTGTCTTGTATCTTCATGACCATGATATAAAGTGATAAATGATCTAGATGAATAGAGCCTAAAATAAGTCATTCAGATTTCTTTTCAAAACGGATCATTTTTAGAATTGTTTTGGTTAAAGTCAACCGGTTAACAAATCGATCCAGTTTTAACCTGTTTCCAACTGTATCGGTTCAGTATTAACCAATTTTTAAACCAGTTAGGTTACGAACCATCAGACTGATTTGAGAAAAAACTTCCTTGGATTGGTGAACCGTTTAGTTTACTTATAAAACTATAAACAATGACAAAAAAGACAAAAAAACACAACAAATATATACACATACATATAAAAGATACAAAACAAGTCTATTGGGTGACAAAAACAAAAAAAGTACAAAAACATAACACTAAAACACAACGTACTCTTAGAAAATACAACACAACCCACCAAGTAAATACACAAAATAAATATAAATACGTGTATTAAAAAAACACAATAAATATTCATACATAACATATTAACAAAAAGAAATTATTGATTACGATCACATAATACATTCGCTAGATGGGCCAAACAAAAACAAAATAGAACCTTAGTTTCTTAGAAAAACAAAATCTTTGTGTCAAACTGCTAACAAATATAACATTTCTTTTAAAAAAACATAATGAAACATAATAGAACGTCAGTTTCTTTATAAAAACAAAATCTTTGTGTCCAACTACTAACAAGTATAACATATCTTTAGAAAACTTAATGAAACATACCCGCCCGTTGGGCGGGTTACGAAACTAGTATATATATATATATATACATATATATATATATATATATATATATATATATATATATATATATATATATATATATATATATATATATATATATATATATATATATATATATATATATATATATATATATATATATATATATTATATATTATATATATATATATATATATAGGTATAATTATGATTTGAAACCACACTTTTTAATCCAGTCATATCCCAGTCACATCTTTTAGCCAATAGTATTTCAGAATTTCTTAGAAAATCTCCAAATTTTACGAAATTCAGATTTGAAATTGCAATTTTTTGAAAATCGCGTTTTGGAAACGGAGTTTTGAAAACTGCGTTTATATGGTCTTGACCGGTCCGGTTCAAGTCTCTAACAGGCCGAGTCTAGCAAAAACTCGGATTTTGTAGATTTTTTTTAAATTATTTAAAACGTTTAAAAGTATTGAGCTAGCTGGGTTCGATCCTGGGTTGGGGATACAATAACAACATACACAACCACTGGACTAAGCTAGAAGTTGTGATTGGTATTTAAAAACCAAATATATAATGTTTAAAAAAATTATCATCCCTGATATGAATTAAAAACAGATTGTACATATCTTCCCCTTTAATATAGCTTGACAAATACTCCGTAATACCATCTTTCCCTTTAATATAACTTTTACATAATCGTAGCTATTGTTTCTTTTCTACAGGTTCTTTTTTCCAACCCTAGATCCTAGCATACAACTCTAAACAAGATCACATGTATGTTACTCATTGTATCAATCATGATCATACTGATAATTGTATTTATGCTGTCTTTTTTTAGTCTTTATCAATTATTATTTTTGTGCAGATTTGTTTTTTACCATGATTATATATGATCAAATCATCATCTGATGTATTTTATAACAACACCGACATAAATTCAAGTGGTTGTAACTAAACCCCTACTTAGAATTACTAAAACAATTAGTCTTGAAAGTGAAAAAGTAGGTGATCCATAGGATAAGCCATAACTGAATAAGCCATAACATTCTTATAACAGACCCGTCTAGTGTTCCACATTTTGGTTGTGACTAGCTGATTTTTAGATATTACAGTGGTAATATTACTGTGATTTGATTTAATATGTTATGCAGGTGCTATAGCTTTCTATGTTCCCCCTCCAGGCTCCACCCTAGATCATCTAAAACAGTCCAGTGGCGACCAAGGAATTAACTACAGTGCACAAGTTCAACTGTAATAAAACGTTGGTAAGATATTGCTTCAAAGTGATTTTGTTGCTTGAAGTTATTATAGCAACTTCTGATAATGAGTCTGACATATTCCCGTTACCAATAAAATTTTGAAATTGGATTAATAGATTTTGTTGTGTTAAGTTATTATCCAAAAAAGGGTGTTTGGGATTGCTTTCTTACTTATTTTTAAGCAGATAGGAGTTTTCATTGTCTGCTTAACTGACCAAATTAAAGAAAATGAGCGCCTAAAAACAGGAATACCTGTGTTTTTATATGGAAAAAGCAATCAGATTCCCAAACTACCCCTAACATTTGCAATAATCCAATAATACTTTCTTAACATACTACAAACAATACTATGACATCACTTGACTATAAAATATTAAAAGGATTAAGGGTAACAAAGCATATATATTTATATAATACACTTGGTTTTTTGCTCATTGTTCAATGTCGTAATCAGTAGCTGCAATGCGATAGTTATATCTCTGTGAGTCAAGTGGGTCAAAAAATTTGGAAATGGTAGAGCCAATAGATTCACAGGGGTGAGTGGTTGTTAACAATTAAGAAACGTATAGTTCTAAGGATCGTCTTTAGTGTATGATCACAAAAAGATATGCATAAAAGGAAAATAATGTTTTTCAAAAATCTCGTTCCTTGCTTCATACATATCCAAATACATACAGTAATGATTCTTTTAAGTGAAACTGTGAAAGCATATATTATTGTGCTTTTTAAGACGTGTGCTATGAAATTGATTATATGATGTTCAATACCATAGTCAGAATATCAGCTTTAGTAAAAAGGGTACCCGAATGTTGTTCACCTTTAACAAAAATGTAGTTGCTACTATTTTTCATGAACTATAATAATAGCATGCTTCTTTGTGATAAATGAAGTAAAAGACCTATTGTTGCTGCTGTTCTTACCTCGACGACCTTGAGCAGACTATACTGTCGGAATATAGTGAGAAAAGTTCAGCATTGCAGCCACCACTTCCTGATTGGAATGTTGTTTGTCCATAAAAAGTGGATGCTCGAGCCGTCGTGAATACTGTAACCAAGCACTTGCTTTCATTGTTACAGAAAGGAACAAGATTCTCCATTGACGATACCTCTAATAATATTATTGGGTTGTTTGGGGACCATATCCACTATGCCTTCGTCGAGTCCCACGCATTAGGAGACGACCATCTAACCATAGTTATCCTGTATGCATGTTTCTATTTATCGACGACCTCGAATAGGAGCCTTGAGGTCAGAGGTTTATATTCACACTTTACAATTCAACGTGTACACATACATGTATATTAATGTGTTTTTATTATTTTCTGGTTGAAAGTCGTCTAATCAAATTTCTTTTTTCATCCGTTTATTTACAGCCTCTAGGTAATCAATCAGGTGGTGTTATACCACATAATTTCTGACCTACATTTCTTGTGAGGCGAGTGCGGTAAAAAATTTCAAACGGTATAGTGAAATATCCTTCCTACCAAAGCGTCGTTTTAGTTGCCAATTGGGAAAGAATAATTAGCATGACGTTGCTCCTCTCTATTAGGTGGTAGTTGAAAATGAAAATGAGCAAATTGTATATTCAAGGCTGACGAGTTAGGTTTGTTGGTTTCAAACTTGTAACCTGCATAGCTGTGGTCATGGTTTTCTGAAGTTATCTGGGACATGGATAGCTAAGGTATTTCATTTTCCAACTGTTTTCAAACGGACACTACAATTCTGATCTATATTCATGTCAAAATGAGTACATGTACGTGTTTTTTCTTACAAAGTAGAAATGTTGAGCGATAGTTTTATTTGTATGTTTAAGTTTTGACTGAAAATTTTAAAAGCAGGGACTTAATCAGCTGCCAAGCAATCTGATAACATGTGTTTGACCATAGTTACAGTACCTAATGTGTTGTATGCTGGAGTGGGAGACGGTATGTCTAATCACGATTACTGGCAGCGCCCTGAATACATCACGACTTCATGAACGTCTTACAACAAAGATCATAAACATCCTAGAGCGGACGTTGTCGGAGAAACTGCCGCTGCATATACTTCTTAAACAGGAGGAGAGAGCACCATGAATCTAACCCAATTAGTCCTATTAAATCCACGTTTTTCAGAGATTACAAATACGTGAATGGTTATTAATTTTTAGCAGTTATTGTATAACACCCTTATCCGATACCAAGTTCTGTGGCCAGAAAATTGGTTTCTATAGCTTTGTTCATTTGTACGATTTTCTACTTGGTATAACTCATTGCAATTTGCTTTATTCAGGTAGATGGGATCCAACTTCAATGCTTGAAGGTGTATATTTCCTCACACTTGTGATTACGTATTACTGGGAGGAGGAATTGACGCTGGCCTGAAAAAAGAGCCAGTCACATGACGAGATGATGAAAAATGACACTCTTACAGGTAAGCTAAAGATTAAAAAGGAGAGAAGAAGAAAGCTAATTCGGTAAATGATTATGCTAATGTTGAGGTTGAGTTAATTGACCGGGTAGAGGCTAATTCTATTGATAATTTCTGATAATTCTACTTATAACAGTTCAACTTCTTCCATTCGTCTTGTAATTTTTGAGAACTTGATCAATCATATAAAGGATGAACCGGATAGTAAGAATGAAGATCAGTATAAGGGTCATTTAGCCTTAGGAACTAATGATTATCAACTGACAATTCAGGAAGATGTTAACTCTACTCGTCACAACAGATTTTCTCCTGTTCGGCTCTTAAATTATGAGGGCACGACCTATGTTATATCAAGGGTGAAGGGACAAAAAATTACCAGGATAAGGTAATTCAATATCTGATAGTACTGATGTTGAGTTAACAGGTCGTGCAGAGATAACTCTATTACTGATCAGATCTCATTTTCTTTAATTTTGTTTTCAGAATCTTAAAACGTTATTAAATCTCTCACGGATAAACCAAATACTACAAAAGGAAGACCAGGAGATTCATAATTCAGCATATGACCCATTTTCTCAGAAGAGGTTGGGAAGAGGCTAAGTTTATGGATTACGACCCATTTTCTCCTGTTCAACTTTAACTATTATTGGTTTTTATGTTTTTATCTGATGCTTTGTTTTAAGCATCAATCTGTTGGCTAATTATGCAAACCATTAAACTAATTGTTTTTTTTTGCTTTGGTGGATCAAATAATTTGGTCTTTAGGTTTGCGTATGGATGCTATTGGAAGCTCATGGTCTGCTATTTTTCTCAGCATATACTCTTCTTGTACTATTCTGGGCAGAGATTTATCATCAGATAAGTAGTAAGCTATAACTAAATTATCTAATTGTTTGTCTTTGATGTATATAATTTTTTAGCTTCCTATTAGAAAGTTTTATGCACTGGTACCATCTGCAAGCCAGGATGTAGCCAATAATATAGTTCTGACAGAAGGTATGTATCATTGAGATTATATGTCATTTGGTTTAATTTTAATTTAAAACAATACTTCTGAAACATTGGTTGTCATATTTATATAAATATTGTTTATAAATATGATATAGTTGTGTTGTATACATGGTTTTTTTCAACTCTGAATAGTTGTAATTTTTTTATTTTTTTTATTTTTTTGTCCTTTTAAATGTTTATAGTATCTATAATTTGTGAACTTCCTTTTTTTAACGCCAGTAGTCGAAAGCGACTACCACAAAGTAACAGAATCTGAGCTTTCATCTGTCATTTTCTTATGTTGACATTGGGACTTTAATAATTTTAAATCATTAGCTAGCACCATATCTGTATTATGAATTTGGTAATTGTTAGAATTTAATCTTTAGTTAAGAATATGATTGATAAAGTTAAGTAGCTAAACTGTAGAAAATTTTGTATTGTTACTTCACAAGGTGTTAAAGGAAACCGTATTAGATCAATCTTCATTAATATATGATGTTTAACATTCATAATTTACATAATGGATCGTTGCCCACATTTCATTAATTCATTTTGTTTTGGTTGTTGGTGCAGAAGAGGCCCGAGTAGTCTTCATTTCTTTCTCAACTGAAGAAAAAACTATGTACTCATCAAGTTACAAAGAAACAACGTCTCTAACAGAATACAATGTGCCTCTCTTGAACTCTCTTTTGGTATATGTTGGAACAAAGGTATGTGCAAAGAAGATATTTGGAACAATATAATATTGTATGCAATCATATTTGACAAATAACATACTAAATATTATGTATCAACTTTCGGTATACTTTTGTGCAGGCCATCGAGCAGCTTTTACCAAGTAGTACTAATGCTAATGATCTTCATTCAGTTAGATCGACTGATTCCTTAGCTGGTGTGCATATGGACATCTTTCAAATATGAATACAAGATTTAGACTCGGATGGCCGCTATCTATTATTTACTTTAGTAGCAAACCAATTATCAAAACGACATCAAACTAATCACCTTTGTTATATCAAAAATATACGTGATACAAAGAAGTCTTTTTATTTTCACTCTTCTCTTGGAGAAGGCTGTGAGAGTACTTTTAAAAATAAGTAACAACAGCAAGAACACCAGGCATGACGTTGGCGCATTCAGAGCAGATGACAACAATCAAGAACGCTTCTTGGACTCAAGACCCAATTCGGTAAACAACTCTACGGAATTAAATCACTTGAATCCTAATCCAAAAAACCATGTCTGTAGTTCTCTACATAAAACAATATTCTGGAGCCGACTCTTTTGGCGATAACAAATTATATTACTGGCAAGAATTCGACCCATCAATTCTTTTAGGATATTTATGATGCCGGATTTTTTTCTCTGACAATTAAGGGATTTATTTGAATGTTTGCCGATCAGTTCATAAATTTCCTTTTCAATTGTTTGAAGTTGTGTTGGAACATTAAGTTATTAAAAACCCAATGAATATGTGAGTACATTCATCCCAGTTACGATCTTATTGTTTTTATTACTTGTCTTGGCTGTGAATTATCAATTATGGTTGTATCTAATATATTTTCTAGAAGTTTTTCATTTTTCTATTAGTAAAGAAAGTTCAAAAGAATGGTCAAAATGGGTCGACTGGTTGGGCCCCTCATTAAAAAAGATATCGAATTTGGTGGCATTTTGTATCTCTAGAGGAGTTTTCTGGGAACCAAATTAGAGTACTTTATCATAGTCTTCGATATCATATGATTGAGTTCGTCGTAGATGTCGTTGATATTATTTGGCTGATGGTTTATTTGAATATTAGGATGTGAGTTAATCACTTGGTTACTTTATTTAGGATGAGGTATGTATACATGCATTAAATAATTTATAATGATATTTGTTATGGCATACCATTCACTTTTATATATCCAATAAAAGTTCATTCAAAGTTAGATTGTCATATAGCTAAAATTTGATGATTTAGAATTGCTATAAACGTTTAAGATGTAAGACATAGAGCTTTAGTTCATCCACACTTAATATGGTTTTTGAAGGTAATTTAAATGGCAAGTGATCTATATATAATATGATCATAAACAACATAATATAAGGTCGAAAATTACAACTTCTTAAATTAACTAAACATTTATTTAAAAATAAAAAGGTAATAAAAAAATATAACACATGTCAAACTTTTAATGGAGGCGATTAGCCGGTTAATTATAAAGGTCTATTTTGAAAAATATATTTTACCAAAAAAACGAATCAAAGTTTAAAAATTAGGGTATTTTAAAGTTTAAAAATCCATATTATAAAGATACAAATGTACTGTCAACGTGGTTAAGAATATCGCGATGAAACAACAACAAAAACAACAACAACAACAACATACCCAATCCCGCTGAAGCAAGGTAAGGGGGTCGCGATGAAAAAAGAGGCTAAAATTTATAAACAACATAAAAACTCAACACACCTATTTTTTCTTTAGAATTTTTTTATTTCATGCATGAAATTATTTATCTTTCAGTTTTCATTATTTTAACAATCACAGATACTAAAATCTAATTCCAAACACTATTTTTAAGGTTATCTCATTGCAACGTCTATTCTTTAGACCAACCAACTTTCATAATAACAATTTTTTTAATGTGTTTCTTTAATTTTTTATGAAAAACATCATTAAAACTACTTTAGCGAATACTATAATTCAAATATATTAAAGGTTAAATTACAAACTAAAAAACAAAAAATGTACAAGCTACAACCACTCCGAATCAAGAAAAAAACGACCCCGCCCGTTGGGCGGGTTACGACGCTAGTGTATATATATATATACACATATATATATATATATATATATATATATATATATATATATATATATATATATATATATATATATATATATATATATATATATATATATATATATATATATATATATATATATATATATATATATATATATATATATATATATATATATATATATATATATATATATATATATATATATATATATATATATATATATATATATATATATGTATATATATATATATATATATATATAAGCACTACTAGTTGCTCACTTACACTTGCCATATCTTTCGAAAAGCAATCTTCCTACTTTCAGGTTTATCTTACGTATTAGTATAATATGTCTGCATTCTATCTCTACATACCCCGTCGAATATCTTGTAGTTTACCGATTTTACAGTTTTTTATCCATCAATATACCTTATAAATATTAATAAAAGCTTCATAACTATTGTTTTTAATATATTTTAATCTTACTCAAATAAAGTATTAACTTTTTTTATTTAAATTTATTTAAATATCAAACTTTATTCAGATATGAAGAGACAAATCCTCATACTTTATATCCATCTTAATTAAATGGATAAGATTAAATCAAAAACTCACTTTCACCTTTTTTTTTATCAAACATTAACATCTCTTAAACCATTAATCATTACGCGAAAAAATACAATGGAGCATTTAATTATTTTTTTATAGATATGTACCATGATATATTTTTGACAATTCTTTTTTCTTTTTTTTTCTAAGTTTTTTTTCTTATAATATATAGTACTAATATCATATATGGTGTAACACAAGTATTATATATGATATAACTATTGTTCGCGTATATAGCCGCTGGGCCGTTCCCACGTGCCAAATCTCCTAGAAGTAAGATTGGCCACACGGTCTGGCAGACCGGCCCACGTACCAAGCACAGACCTAGAGGGTGTCCTCGAAAGCAATGCCAACGCATCGGGAAGGAACGACACACCCTATTGTCCAGTGGACATACGCCTGGCGTTGGGATAAAGGAGTCACCCGCCTGCACACCTCAAAAGCAGGGTAGATTCCCTCGGGAACAAACGGCACATCCTTTTACCCAGACGCCTTACTCAACCTCCTGGACCAAAGCTGGGCCTGTCAGATCCCAAGGCTCAAGGAGCGTTGCCTTCAAGGACAACAGTCCACTACAGTACTTTGGGTACTATAAATACCCCTCATTCAATGTAAGTCATTCAGGACACACACAGTCATTTAATACACATACTTACGTGGCCATTCGGCTCTGCATGATATTGGTCATTCGGCTCAATCAGATACTTACTCTCACACCGGAGTTGGTCTCGGGCTCTCCACCCGAGGCGAGCTAACGTGTGCTGCTTTCTTATAGGCTTGTGGATAAGAAGACCGAGCGGCCCAGCGGCATTCTCGGCCCACTAAGAGGCCCAGCGGACTTTTGCATCTACAAACTGGCGCCATCCGTGGGACCCTAAATTCGATCTACCAAGTAGCTAAAGAATGGCAGGTCCTACCCCAACATCACCTGAAGTTGAAATGCACGATGACAACCACAATAGCCTCACCAACGAAGAAATCATCGAGGGTCACCTTTCGGCCCTGAAGGAGTTAATAAAAGACAAAAGTAACCGGGACTACATCAAGCCAAGGCTAATCAGTTTTGATGAAGGGGAAGAACACTCGGGAGATAAGGAAAAGAAGGAAAGTCAAGGCGAGGGAGAGAAGACGAAGGGAAAGAAAGTGGCAGATGATGATTTGGGAAAACCTTTCAAATCACTGGCCAAATGCCCCCTCAGCCGGAGGATCATCGAGTACTCAGCCCCTAGCCATAGGATGCCGGCCAACGTTAGGATTTACGCTGGGACGGGAGATCCGGCCGACCACATCAATCATTTTAAAGGGATGGGGAACCAAGGGGAATGGCCCATGCCCGTGTGGTGCCGAATGTTCCAACAAACGTTAGATGACAAGGCCAGGGCTTGGTTTGACGAGTTGCCGGCGGGAAGCATAGATGATTGGGATGATTTGGAGGCCAAATTCCTCGCACGGTTTGGGATGTTGAAAGCGTGTGCAAAGGATCCAACGGAGATCACAAAGATCATCCGAAAGGCCAATGAAAGCCTACCGGTATTCAAAGAAAGGTGGGTAAGTGAGTCCAACTCTATCCCAAATGTGCCAGATCTCATGAGAATCTCTTCATTCATGGGCGCCCATAAGTGCCCTGGTTTGGCCAAGCGATTTGCTGAAAGCATACCAAAAACGGTGGATGAGATGTTGAAACATGTGGACGACTACGTCCGTGCTGAAACAGCGTTTAGGGATGCCGAATTGCCCAGAGGAGAGTACATCCGAGGAGACGGTTCTCCGTCGGGAGGCCAGAGGTACGACCGGGCCCAAAAAAGGAGTTTTGGAGGAAGAAGAGGGGGTGGGCGAGGAGCCTATCAAAATAGAAACCCCTACACCCAACCCTATACCTTGCCTTATCATAACCCGCAGCGTCCTCAAGAGGTGAATCGAATATTTACCCTAGAGGACTTATCCAGCTCGCCGAAGGAAATCTTAGCAGCAGAACACCAATTAAACCTCCCGGCACCACCTCCCATGATAGGAACACCAAAAAAAGAAAACATGGACAGATATTGTGACTACCATTGCGCAAAGGGACATTATACGAATGATTGTTTTCAATTGAGGAGGCAATTGGAGGCCGCCCTAGAATCCGGAAAACTTAACCATTTGATTAAGGACGTGAGGCAGAAAGGCAAAGGGGGCCAGAAGGGCCACCCCCAAAAGACCAAGGTGATAAACATGGTATCGGGGCATAGTGATAACCGAAGGAGGAAGTCAAGATGGATCAATGAAGACTGGATGAATGTCCCAATAACATTCCCATCGTGCCCAAATGAGGACTTGTCGGAAGAAGCAATTGTGATAGAGGCCGAGGTCGAAGGATACCTGATAAGGAGGGTGCACGTGGATGGCGGTGCGTCCGTAGAAATAATATACGAGCATTGTTTCAACAACCTTCACCCAAGCATACAAGCTAGGATGACTAAGACGCAAAGCACGGTGTCAGGATTCTCAGGGGAAAGTGTGAAGCCGTTGGGAAAAATAGAGCTAGAGGTCTGCTTCAGGGACGGAGGGTTGTTCCGAAGGGCCATGATGAAGTTCACTGTTATACCTGCCCCTTCTCCATATAATATCATCCTAGGGAGGCCAGGAATAAGAAGGTTGAGGGCCATCCCATCCACCATCCACGCCATGATGAAATTCCCAACGCCCCGAGGTATTGCAACTCTCGTTACATCATCTTCAATTATTAACGAGTGCAGAGAGATAGAAAAAAGGAAAATGGCAAAAGGCGAGCCAGAAAAGCAGGAGGAGCGCCAAGACGTCAACTTGACAGAAGAAGTGATGATCAACCCAGCCTTCCCTGAACAGCTAGTCACGATTGGGGGAAACTTGTCAAAGGAAGGCTCGGAGCAATTAAAACAATTGCTGAAGAACAATTTGGACGTCTTTGCGTGGGAACCGCAAGACATGACCGGAGTCCCAAGAAGGATTGCCCAACACAAGCTCAACGTGAACCCTTCGGTTACGCCGGTGAGCCAGAAACGAAGGGTACTGTCTGCTGAGAAGAGTGAAGTCGTGACCAAGGAAGTGGAAGAATGGGTAAAGGCAGGAATCGTGAGACCGGTTAGATATCCTACATGGATATCCAATACGGTGTTGGTCAAAAAAGTAGATGGGGCATGGAGAATGTGCATAGATTTCAAAAACTTGAATTCTGCCTGTCCGAAGGACTATTACCCTCTACCAGAGATCGACGCCAAGATAGAGGCTGTCATGGGATACAAATACAAAAGCTTTTTAGACGCCTACAAGGGTTACCACCAAGTGCAAATGTCCCAAGAAGATGAAGAAAAGACAGCTTTTTACACCGATCAAGGCACGTACTGTTACACCAAAATGCCCTTCGGTCTGAAAAACGCAGGGGCAACTTACCAAAGGTTGGTGGACACGGCGTTCGAGTCACAGATTGGACGAAACTTGGAGGCATATGTGGACGATATGGTTATAAAGAGCAAGACCGAGAAAGAAATGCTAGCAGACATAGCTGAAACGTTTGACAACTTACGAAAGATAAACATGAAGCTTAATCCAAAAAAGTGTTCTTTCGGGGTTGAAGAGGGCAAATTCTTAGGGTACATGGTGACGTCAGAAGGAATAAGGGCTAATCCAACCAAGATCAAAGATGTCACCGATATGCAATCGCCTAGAACATGGAACGAAATGCAAAGCTTAGCTGGGAAGTTGGCCGCGCTCAACCGCTTCCTCTCTAAATCCGCCGAGAGGTCGCTGCCTTTCTTTGACACTCTGAGGAACATAACCAAGGCCAACAAGGAAGAGTACAGATGGACGGAAGAAGCAGAGGAGGCTTTCCAGCAAATGAAAAGAATGGTAATAGAACTGCCGTCCCTCACCACGCCCAGGCCCAAAGAGACGCTTTCTTTATACCTAGCGGCAGCGAAAGGAGCAATAAGCGCGGTACTGCTAGCAGAAAGAAAGGGAATCCAAAAGCCAGTCCGCTATGTCAGCCGAACGCTGCAAGAGGCGGAAAGAAACTATGCTCCTCTGGAGAAGCTGGCCTTGGCACTTCTAAGCACATCGAGAAGACTAAGGCGATACTTCGAAGGGCACCCAATCAAGGTCATCACAGATCAGCCCGTAAGGCAAATCCTAAACAAAGCCGAAGCATCGGGCAAGCTCGCCAAGTATGCCATAGAATTGGGGACATACGACATTGCCTATGAACCGCGAAGTGCCATAAAGGGCCAAGTGCTGACAGACTTCCTGAATGAAGTACCGGTGGGGACGGACACTTCGAAAGACCTTGAAGCACATGTTTCTAAGGAGGAGAAGGCCGATAAGGAGGAGGATTGGGTACTATATACGGACGGAGCGTCCAACCCAAAGGGCTCCGGAGCGGGTTTAGTACTAATCAGCCCCAACAGCATGGAATACACGTATGCTTTGAGATTGAACTTCGGCAGCACAAATAATGAGTCAGAATATGAGGCCTTGTTAGCTGGCCTAAGGATAGCAGAAGAGATGGGAGTAGAACACTTGGCAGTAAAGGTGGACTCAAAATTGGTAGCCAGCCAAATCAACGGGGATTTTGTGGCCACCAATGAAAGCATGATCAAATACTTGAGAAAGGCGAAAGAGCACGCAGAACGGTTCAAGAGCTTCAAAATCATGAACATACCGAGAAGTAAGAACCAAAAGGCTGACGTATTAAGCAAGCTGGCCTCAGTGGCATTTAACCATTTGACAAAAGAAGTATTGGTGGAAGTGTTGGACAAACCCTCAACGGATAGGGAGGAAGTGAATGCCATTGTGGAGGAAGAGGAAGACAATTGGATGACACCCATCATAAGGTGCTTAGAGCAAGGGATATGGCCGCAAAACCACAACGAGGCACGTGCCCTTCGTATGAAAATCAACCAGTACGTAATGGAGGAAGGTGTGCTCTTCAAGAAATCTTACTTGATGCCGATGTTGCGGTGTGTGGGGCCACTACAAGCCAACTATGTGATCCGAGAGATACACCGAGGAGCTTGTGGCATGCACTTGAAGGCAAGGCCAGTGGTGGCCAAGGCACTTAGGCAGGGATATTATTGGCCCACGATACACCGTGACGTGAGGGAGGAAACAAAAAAGTGTGACGCATGCCAGATTCACTCACCGGTGCCCAAGATGCCTAAAACACTAATGACATCAATTATGGCCCCATGGCCATTCTTCCAGTGGGGCATGGATGTGCTGGGACCATTCCCCGCGGCACCAGGTAAGGTCAGGTACATCATTGTGGCAATTGATTATTTCACTAAATGGTTGGAAGCGAAGCCCTTGGCCAACGTAAAAGGCAAGGATGTGATAAAATTCGTGTGGGATAACATTGTCTGTAGATTTGGCCTACCACATGTAATAGTGACCGACAACGGGACCAACTTTGTGGATGACCCATTCAAGACGTGGTGCAAAAAACTCAATATTAAGCAAATGAACACAGCAGTTGCACACCCACATGCCAATGGTCTTGTGGAGAGGGCAAACAAGTCACTCATGGAAGGGTTAAAAACAAGGCTAGGTCGGGATCGAACAGGATGGGTAGACGAACTTCCGAATGTACTCTGGGCACACAGAACATCATTAAAAACAAGCAATGGAGAAACTCCCTTCAGCCTAACATACGGAAGTGAGGCCGTAATCCTTGCGGAGATAGGAATGCCAACACATAGGACGCTTGTGATCAAGGACGAGGAAGCCAATGATGAAGAGCTCAGACTCAATTTGGACCTGTTACAAGAAAGAAGGGAGGCCGCAGCCATCCGGGAAGCCAAATACAAGAAAAAGATGGAACAATACTACAACAAGAGGGTCAGAGCCAAGTCTTTCAAGGTGGGGAGCTATGACTACAGAAGGAACGAGGCCAGCCGCGTGGAAAAACCAGGAAAATTGAGCCCAACATGGGAAGGTCCTTACAAGGTGACTGAGGCCTACATGAACGGCTCATACAAGCTTGAAAAAGTGAATGGCAAGGCCGTACCACGCACCTGGCACGCAATTAACTTAAGGGAATGCCATATCTAGCGTAAGGTTTAAAGCTTGTATTGTCATTGTAACGTTCTAATTGTGAAATTAATTAAAAGCTATATCCCAGCTGAGGAATAGCAATTTTCCCTATATGATAAAGGAGTATAAACATAAGAGGAAAAGTGGCCCCCTCCGAAAGGCCAATCACCTACGGTAGGAAACGTGTGGCCAATGTTTATAACCATCCTTGGGAAAAAATGAACACACGAACGGTTCTAAATAACCCATGTGCATAGATAAACAAAAAGCGATCCCACGTGATCGATATCTAACAAAATAGGCAAAGTACAAGCGATCTCGACGGAAGGCTCGCAACCTCCGGAATCGATAAATATGGTCGATGTCTATGGAAGGGGAGTAAAAGGTCAAGTGGCTCCGAGTGGAACTTAGATCCCTCCACTCGATATATGTAGTCAATACTCCCCAACCAAAACCAAGAGTTGGATAAATATGCAAGTGGCTCCGGAGGGCAGGTGATTCCTCCCGGCCGATCAATGTAGCCAAGGTTCACTCTTAAGAAAAATATGTGGGTCAAGAACGAAAGGCCAAAAGGGAGGACAATAAAAAGGGTGCATAGATAAACAGGCACGACGGCCAAACGTACAAAGAGACACTGAAAAATGTACGAGTGAGTTAAGGCCGATGGCCACATAATTGTTATTACAAACATTGACATAAAAGTTCATAACAAATCACTGGGCAGAAGAACAATCCAGCAAAAGAGGTCCTTGGCCAGGAGTCACTTCCCCATCGGGCATCAAGTTTTGGAGCTCCATGGGACTCCTAAAGCACGCCCGAGAGATCTTCTCCACGAAGGGGTACTTCTTCACAAATAAGGCCTCGAATGCTGCCACCAAGTCAGTCTCTGTCACAGAGGGGTCAACACCGCTCGCCTCAGCCAGAGAGGCAGCAATTTCCTCTTCAGTTCTCCCACGGCTAACGGCTTGCATGAAGCCCAAAGACATTGCAAGGCTGAAAACATCCCCATGAGCAGATTTGTACTCTCGGCTCGCCAGGAGGCGTCGAACAAATACAGGGAAGAGATCCTTCACCAAGTTCTTCCTCAAAGTGGCCTCACGGCCCAAGTCAACGACCAACCTAGTGTTATCAGTCCTCAGCCCTTGGGCATCCTCCTCAGCGGCCTTTAACTCGTTTTCCAAGGCAACAATCCTTTCATCTCTGGCCGCGATCACCTCAGCGTGAAGTTTCTGTGCCTTCTCAAGAGCGGCCAAACGCCCGGCCATGTCCGTCTCCGAAGAGAGGAGAAGATCATGCTCACCAAGAAGCCTATCATAGTCCCGACGGCTCTTTAGAAGCTCCTCGTTGGCAGTATCAAGTGAGGTGCGACAAGCCTCCAGCTCAGATTGGGAAGACACACAAGCTTTATGCTCCTCTAGCAAAGATTCGAAGTGGAGTAGAACATTGGATTGCATCTGAGTACTCTGGGCCAACCTACGCCAGCTGGACCGTATGGCCACCTCATGATCAATGCCTTCATTAAAGTATACAAGGTCAGCAGGAGTAAAGAGATTGGCAAGCAAGTCACGACAGTCCTTGGATTTGTCCACACGAGTAGACTCAGTGATGCCCCATTGAGGATTGAAGGGCCGCTTCCCAAAACGCTTGTAAGGATCACCTGCAAAGACAAAATAAACATAAGAGGAGGGACATGCCATCCGAACAGCAGTAACACAATGGGCGAGAGAGGTGTCCTTACGGTAAGAACTCTCAGCCTCGTCGGGAGTAACATCTGCGTCCAAGTTGATGGGTTTAGAAGCATCACCTGGAAAAGAAAAGCGACAAATGTAAGAGAAGACATACATGATAAAGATATAAAAAGCATACACATGTACATAAAGGAGAGAAGTGAACGAGAGCCAACCTCCAGGAAAGGCAAGATTTTCGCCATCAAGAGAGACATGGCGCCCACTAGGAACAACGGAGGGGGGACGAGAGGCAGATGAGGGGGGACGTTCCTCTTCATAAGGCCCACCTTCAGAAGCTTGCGGTTGAGAGAAGACATCATCAGTATGTTGTCGAAGGTCTTCCATAGCATTGGGCCCCTCGGCTGAAGGAGTGGGAGGGTGAGATTTGCTAGCATCATCCGCCTCAACAGGGCTGGGGGGAGCAGAAGGAGGAATAACGGGAGCTCTGGTGGCTTTACTCTTCTTATGAGAGGATTCTTTCTTTTTGTGAGAGGACTCTTTCTTCTTGTGAGAGGAACCCTCACCATCGGCCTTCCTCTTCTTGGAATGTGTGGTAGCCCGGGTAGCCCTAGTGCCAGCGCTATGAGAGCCACCAGCCGCCACATCCTCACGAGCCGCTTTCTCAACAGCACGTCTTTGCTTCCTCTCGCGATCAGCAACAACCCTAGCATCGACGGTCTCAGCTTGCTCCATAGCAAGAGTCTTTGGAGGGATAGGAGCATCCTTAGGCAAAGGAGAGCTAGTGTAGGTAGGGACAACCGTGCCTTGCGGCAGAGGATCACCCTTACGAATGGACGCACCAGCAAAACGAGGAATCCTCAAAAACTCAGACATGGTGACACCTGCAGAAAGGAGAAAAATTAGTCAACACATAAGATGTGAGGAACCAAGCAAGGGAAAAGAGGAAGACATTACTTTCCCCGGCCGGACCATTGAGTACACAATCGAAGCCTGGGTACTTCCAAAAAGGGGAAAGACGGCCGGCATACAAAAGACTTTGGTAAGGCCTCCGAAGGGGTATAGCAAATTCACAAAGTTTTTTGGCATCCAAAGGATCATACTCCGAAGCTTGGGGAAGGGGATCAGCCACGCTGGAGTCATGATGCCTCCATGGCATAGCGATGGGAGCAGCCCTGCGATCGACAAAGAAAAAAAGACCTTTCCAACCTTTTAAACTAGTAGGGCCATCTTGAAGAAAGGCACGATAAGGTTTGGCACCACGACTCTGGAAGGAGAACCAGTCACCTACTTTACAAAGTTTATAAAACAATCGGAACAATGCGACGGTAGGAGTGACATCCAAGCCACGACAATAAATCTCGAAGAGAGTAGCTTTATTAACACCAATAGGAACAAGCTGTGAGATATGTACACCAAAATGTTCAACGACTCGAAGAAAGAAGGAGGAAAAAGGGATGCGAAGACCGCCTTGAGAAAAGTGGTGGACGTAAAGACCAATAAGATGAGAGGGGAGTTCATTCATGCGAAAATTACGGGAAGGAGCAGAAGGGTTCAGATCTGAGGGAATATGATAAGCCGCGGCCACGCGGCGCACATGATCCGAACTCAAATCGGAGTGGTAAAGATGCATATCAAACTTGGGCATAACCTGGGCCTCGTTAATGGCCTCACGCTGTTCTTGGCTAGGGAGGCCAAGCTCATAAGATCCGTCGGAGGACATAATGACAGGCCGGGGAAGACCAAGGAAAAGACAAGAAAAGAAAACTAATAAAAAGAAAGACAGACCTGGGAAGAAGAGATGTACCTCACGGCTCTCGACGGTAAAAAAAAGGAAAAGTAAGAAATGAGAAGGAAAAAGGGGTATTTATAGACCCCAAAGGCCGACCAAAGGTCATTCCATCAAACAGTAAAAACACGTGGCACCCTTCTCAGCCACGCAAAGCGCTAATGCTAGCCAGCTGGCCGACAAAATGCACAGAGGTATTAAATGAGCGTGGTTATCAGTATTTTTGACCGAGAGTAATTATGAGGGTAGGTACGCACTCACAAAAAAAAAAAAAAAAAAAAAAAAAAAAAAGAGAAAAAGAGAGAAGAGGAGGAATAAAATATTCAGAAACCACGAGTACAGGACAAAAGAAAAACGGAGGGGACGGCTGCACGGTTAAGTGTTGAATCATCAATGCTTCACATTGATAATCCAATACTGGGGGGACATGTTCGCGTATATAGCCGTTGGGCCGTTCCCACGTGCCAAATCTCCTAGAAGTAAGATTGGCCACACGGTCTGGCAGACCGGCCCACGTACCAAGCACAGACCTAGAGGGTGTCCTCGAAAGCAATGCCAACGCATCGGGAAGGAACGGCACACCCTATTGTCCAGTGGACATACGCCTGGCGTTGGGATAAAGGAGTCACCCGCCTGCACACCTCAAAAGCATGGTAGATTCCCTCGGGAACAAACGGCACATCCTTTTACCCAGACGCCTTACTCAACCTCCTGGACCAAAGCTGGGCCTGTCAGATCCCAAGGCTCAAGGAGCGTTGCCTTCAAGGACAACAGTCCACTACAGTACTTTGGGTACTATAAATACCCCTCATTCAATGTAAGTCATTCAGGACACACACAGTCATTTAATACACATACTTACGTGGCCATTCGGCTCTGCATGATATTGGCCATTCGGCTCAATCAGATACTTACTCTCACACCGGAGTTGGTCTCGGGCTCTCCACCCGAGGCGAGCTAACGTGTGCTGCTTTCTTATAGGCTTGTGGATAAGAAGACCGAGCGGCCCAGCGGCATTCTCGGCCCACTAAGAGGCCCATCGGACTTTTACATCTACAACTATCATATATAATATAACAATAATATTATATGTGATTTAACTCTAATGCATGATTTAAAATTAATATAATATATTTCTTCGTTTAACACTTAAGAGATATTTAAATTATAAAAAATAATAATAATAAAATATTTTTAATTTTTATTAGATTGGATGAAAAATGAGTGTCGTGATAAGTTAGACTACCGTAAAGACACAAAAAGCAGTAAAAAACTTGAAGATCCATACCATAAAAACGTATGAAAAGAAACAAGAAAATGAATAGCCCATTCGTCAAAAACTAACTCGATATGCCTGCCTTTTAACACACAAACACACGGTCATTGTACTTGTCACGATCTCTCTTCTTTTTTTTATTTCTATCTATCTAGGGCTCAAACACTTGATTCTACACCAAACACTTTTTAGGGTTTTTTTTTTGTCAGGTACAACGATGTTGCAATTGCATGGTTGGTGAAATTCGTTACATTAGGTTTGTTCTGCACTTGTGTTTTACTCTTAATTTGTTTCTTTTCTGCTTTTAGTTGAGTTATTCGGTGTGATTTGTGGTTATTGGTTGTTGTTGTCTTTGGTTAATGTTTTATTTAGGGTTTATGTGGTCAAGTCTTCTGGGTGTTAACATTGTTTTCCTTGTTTTTTTTACCTGGATAAAAAAAATTGGGTGTTTTTTTATTTAGCCGCCGCTTTTTTGGTTTTCGTTTATGTTTCATAATCTCACTTTTTGTGCCTTGTTTTAAAATGACATCATAAACATATATAAGCCCAAGTTTAGAAATCAGCAGCAAAAACTGACCATATGAAACATAAGCCCATAACCAAATAAGCTATAAGCCTAAACACCCCCTAAGTGTTACTATACTTTTGTTTTGTTTTGTTTATTAAACGGGTAAATGGAGGCTCTTTTCTGTGTTCAGGTTACCCGTGGAGGGTGAGTCTTTGACTTAGATGTATGCGGCTTAACCGAGGTAACCTGTGACCGTTTCCGACCCTTTTCCACGCCATCCTTAGCTGTGTAGCTAGTGAGGCTTGAACCCCCTGGACCTCTTTTGAGGAGGTCAGGTGACTCATCACTGTAGGCCATTTAGTGCTGGTTTGTTTATTATGTTTTTTTAATGGTGAAATTGAAATAATGTTGCAATTTGCTCCTTCCTTGTCATTTTAGTGTGTTTTGCATAAACTGAGCAGGTGTACGTAAGCATTTACTCAGTTATAACTATTGGATTAGCTTATTTGGAAGAACTTAAGCTCTTTCCGAATATCCTGAAAATAGTTGTTTGATAAATAAGCTAATAAGTTCTCAAATTAGGAAATAAGCTTTCTATATAAGCTAATGAAACACCCCCATGAGCTTAAGAAACTTTAAATTTTAAACCACAGGTGGTTATTCTCATTTCTATTTTCTTCTGATTTTATTACTTAACACTTATAGGACTTTTAGTTACACCGGTGCTAAATTGCATGGTTCATGAAGTACTTACGGTGAAATACTTCACCTTTGTTGCTTTAGGTTTGTTCTCTTTAACTGTTGTTGACCTGTTTGCTATTCATTTTTGTGCCCTGATTGAACTTCTAGATGTGATTTTGTGGTGTTTGGTGGGTTGTTAAGTTGGGTTTTTGCTTAATTGGACTTGATGCTGTTGCAAGAAATTTGTTGAATTTAGAGTCTGATATATTAGGGCCTATATAATAACCGCGTTGTTAACATCGTTATTAATTGGCGTAGAAAAATCTGAAGTTTGTGATATAAAAATTTTAAACTTGTCAAAATTTTTTGTTTCTTTATCTGTTTGTGTTGATAAGTATCCATGGTGACTTATGTATGCACTTTTCATTAGGTTCTGCGTGCGATAATGGCTAACAAGTTGTAGCTCTTATTTTTCTTTATATCTTGGGGAGCGTTTTGCATGAATGTGTTTTTATGTTTTTTTGTTGTATCGCAATATAAGATTGTTGGCATTTCATGTGCTTACTTTTGGTGACCAGGAACATGTAAACATAAAGATCAGCTGATAAGTATTTGTTTTACATTTTGAGTGTAACCCTTCTTTGGTTTGTTTGCCCTGTTATTTTTTTGTTTCCATAGGCTTAATGGGTGACTTATGTTTGCTCTTATCATATGGTTCTGTGTGCAACGAGTGTCTTTTAGAGCGTCTTGCATTATTGTGATAGTGCATTTGCTGCATTATCGCTATTGCTAGACTTATCGCTATTGGATTAGCTTATTTGGAAGAACTTAAGCTGTTTTGAAGAGTGATACGAACCTCAAAGTAGTTTCTTTTTGGGCTTATTTTGATTATGCAAAGCGTTCTTAAATAAGATAATTCGGACACTGCATTGAGCTGTAAAAACCTGATAGATTGGACAATATATGATTGAATTCTGTTTATAGTTTGTTCTCTTGTGTTTGATGCATCTATAACCAGCTTTCTCATCTTTGTTACATCTTCTTTAGTTAACTTTAAGGGACAGTGTTAGCCTCATGATATAGTACTAATGCACTTTTTCTTTTGCTAATGAGTAGGTAATAGTCATTGTGGGTTGATCTTAGCCTCTTAGGGACCCGTCATTAGCTAGTCACTGGAACTTTCAGCATGGATCTAAATGCATTGCCAGAGTCTGAAGAAGATGAAGAATATTTCGAACCAACTCTCAGCGAGGACAGTGCACCAGAAGAAAAACAGAGTCATTATGACAGTGCGCCAGAAGAGAAACATAGTCATTATGACAGTGCACCAGAAGAAAAGCATAGTCATTTTCAGTATCAACAAATTGAACATGTAGAGACAGCAGTCGATATTATGCGCCGGGTACTCCTCTCTTTATGCCTTACTATTCACTTCAGTTGCAATTTTCATGTCCTTGATATAAATATATGATTGTATGTTTTTTTAATTCTAAGTTATTTGTGTCATTCTTATATATTTTTTCAAAACAATTGCATGACTGCAATATTCTTTGACGTAATTGGCCACAAATCAAAGCTAACATTTTTTCTATGGAAACATTGTTAAATCAGGAGCGTGAAGAAAGAAAGCAACGATTGAAGCGAGAACGCCCAGATGACAGACAATCACAACAGCGGGCTTACCCATCGATGAACGATAATCCTTATCATGTAAAAAACCAAAGAACGTATGATAAGAGTAGACTACCACCAGGTAAACATGAATTTGTAAGAATTGAGTTTGCATCTTTGCATGGTACTACTATAAATTTTTTTATTGAAGTTATAATTTTTTTTTATTTATGTTTTAGGATGGTTGGATTGCCCAGCATATGGTCAGGAAATAGGTGGTCTTGTTCCTTCTAAAGTTCCTCTTGGCGAATCTTTTAATGATTGTATTATTCCTGGTAAAAGATACTCATTCAGACAAGTCATTCACCTACAAAGAGTTTTGGGGCGGAAGGTGTATAATTTACAAATTAACCGATTATTCTAGCTTGTGTCTATTTTAAGCATTTCTTAATTGTATCAAGCTAATTTTAAGTAATTTTTGCTACTTTTACAGCTCGGCGCGGTGATTGATCTTACAAATACAACTCGTTATTATTCGGTAAATGATTGGAAGAAAGAAGGCATCAAGTATGTTAAGGTTAGTTTCAAGATAGTTTATAGTGTATCTTCAACTTATGGAGTATGAGCACGGGATCCCATCTTTGTTTGCGTCTATTTCTTCATATAACGATTATTCATTTGTTCTTGCTTTTATATTTCTCATTCAGATCAACTGTAAGGGGCGTGGATCTGTGCCAGAGAATGAGGCTGTAAATCAGTTTGTATACGAGGCAAGTTGTATTACAAGTCATTTATGCACGCTGCTAGCTGTAAATGTGAAATTTTACAGAAAGAACAGAAAATTTTGGCAAAGTACTTTCAGTAAGATGATAGCTTGTCAAAAGAAAGAAATATAAAAGAGAAAAGAGCACGTTTACGTGTTAATTTATAAGCAGCAAATTATGTAAACTAATCACGAGAATTCGTGATATGTCACTTTGTTGTTATTGCATATGTTTGTTGCTACATTTTAGCTGTAACTAAATTTATTTGTCACCAGGTTTCTCAATTTCTAGCTCGGCAGAAGAACCCAAAGAAGTACATTCTGGTTCATTGCACTCATGGGCATAACCGAACCGGGTATATGATAATTCATTATCTCATGCGAACATTGCTGATATCTGTAACCCAGGTTAGTTAATTTGGCTGAGGTGGTTTTGGGTTTTCATTTTTACGCAATAATAGAGGTGGCAAAACGGACGGGCGGGCACGGGCGGCGGGCTAAACGGGCGACGGGCTAAACGGGCGGCGGGCCAAACGGGCGCGGGCTAAACGGGCACGGGCAAAGCGGGCGGGCGAAACGGGCGGGCTAAACGGGCGCAAGCTAAAATGAGAAAAAAGACATCAAAACGTAGAATTAATAAATAAAATAATTGTTTAAAAGCCGGGGATAAAAACTAAATATAAAATATCCGCCGAGTAGCCTAATTAGTGTTTTACATGTGCGCCCATTAAGCCCATAAATTTCTTACATATGCGCCCGTTTAGCCCATTTATAATAAAGAATGGGCAAAAAGTGCCCCATCCTTTTTTGAAAATGGGCAAAAAGTGCCCATATTTATCAAAATGGGCGCCACCTCTACGCAATAAGGACTTACTCTGATTGATCGTGTTACAGGCAATAAAAATATTTTCTGACGCACGGCCGCCTGGAATATATAAACCGGACTATATCGATGCATTGTATTCGTTTTATCATGAAAGAAAGCCTGATATGGTTACTTGTCCTTCAACTCCGGAGTGGAAAAGATCTTCTGAATTTGATCTGAATGGTGAGGCATTGCCTGATGAGGATGATGATGGAGTAGCTGTAGAACCTTTGGAAGTACGTCTACCTTGATTCTACTTACATTTGTTTATTTGTATGATACATTTAGGTTTACAGCATTGATTTTTAAACAAGAAGTTTTATTTGTTATTAGGAGAATCATGATGCAGAGGGGTTGATGACTAATGATGATGTTTTGGGGGACAGTATCCCTCAAGATCAGCAAGATGCATTCAGACAGTTCTGCTATCAAGCCCTGAAATTAACTCCAGGGGTAACTATCATTGCTTTTCAGTGTCGATCTTCTGCTGTGTAATGTTTGTAACTTCCTATAGTTTCTGATTAGGTACTAGGGCCGTGAATATCCATTGCCCTACTGGAATTCTGTTAGTCGACCAGATAGCTGTTTGCTCTTGTTCTCCATCAATTATTAGTGTATAATATTCCATTTATTGAAGTAGTATAGTGTTCTGTGAGAACAAAAACAAAATGTTTTATCCTCATATGGTTACAAAACATTACAGTTCGCTATGTATAGTAGGGGTGTGCGCGGTTCGGTTTGGGTCGGTTTTTGGCAAAAACTGAAACCGAACCGTAATATTCGGTTTTTATAAAACCAAAAACCGAAACCGTTCGGTTTTGGTCGGTTCGGTTTTTTCGGTTTTTAGTTGGTTTTGGTTCGGTTTTTCGGTTTTAAAACCGTTTATATGTGTGCTTAGTCAATTTATACTAACAAACTTGTTTTACGTAAAAAATTTGGTTATTTCTTTTAATTTTTTTTCATTCTAAGCCTAATAACGTTTATCCCAAAAAATTTAGAATTAAACATACATCTACAAACTACACACACATAAAAGTGAACATACGAATTATACATAAACAATCGTTCTCACATATGTAATGATATATTGTGAAGTAAACGTATGTACATATAAATACGTACATAAATATTAAGATAAATATATTATATTTCACCCACTAAAAGAATATTTTAGTAGTTAGAATTATTGTCTATTTTTTATATAGTATTAAATATATATTGGTTTTGAAAAAGTAAAAACCAAACCATCGGTTTTTTGTTTCGGTCGGTTTTGTCGGTTTTTGATTCGGTTTCGGTTTTTTCGGTTTTTTTCCTCACCCCTATCAGTCCTGAAAATTTTTATTCTATATCTAGAATCATAGTGAAGAACCTAGTTTTGTTTTCGCTTAGAAAGTTAGTATTCTGGAAGCTGGAATTCGGGGCATAGTGTACAAGTTATGTAATATAACCTTTTAAACTAGACCCCTTATTATGACCTTTCATCGTGCACGGATATGTTGACACACCATTCTGGAAACTATCTTTGTCAATTGCTGGGTGTTTATTTAGTACAATGAACCTTTGGCTGCACATTCTTTTTCTTGTACAATCGCTTCAGACCTAGATAGTATTGTATTATAGTATTATAAATAGGTTACTCGATTTGCAACTGATTCAATGCTGTATATTGATTATGATATGATTCAGAATCAAAAGTCTCACATGAGAAAGTCAAACTACTAAGTCAACTACTTTTGGCGGGAAAAGTAGTTAACTCACCCCCAACCCATCCTTTCATCCTATAAATACACAATTAGTCATTTCATTTCATTTCAGCTATTGATTTGTATTGTTCTTGTAACAAATTCTCTCTCTATAATTTATCAATCCCATAACAAACATTTAACCAATTCGTGTCCTGATTTCTGTTTCTTATTTGTATGAAATCTTGGCCCTATTGTGTTGCCTTACTCCTATTCCACTGATCGGGATTTGGGTTCGGATCATATCAAGTGGTATCAGAGCTCTTCCTTCCTCGGATTGGGCTCAATTCGGTTGTAACCGTTACACAATTCTGTTAGTTAGTTTGAATTCAGTTTTAATATTGTGTTGTGGTTAGTTGTGGGAATCTGTTGAGTTAGTTAGTCAGTTCTTGATTCTGTTAAGTGGATTAGTTCTTGATTCTTGTTATGGCTCCACAAACAAGGACTGGTGGTTGCTTTGAAAGATCTGGTTGCATCATTGATTAGAGAAGAGTTTGATCGGTTTAGAGAAGAAATGAGAAATGGTGCGAGTACAAGTGGGGGTGGGGCGGTTAGAACCGGTCAAGAAACTAACAGAATGCAACAATATCACAAATCCACCAAACTTGAGTTTCCAAAATTTGGGGGAGAAGATGTAAGAGGCTGGATATTCAAGTGTGAACAGTTCTTTCAAGGTTGATCAAGTAGCAGATGTTGACAAGATCAACCTCATTTCTCTTCACCTTTATGACCTACCTTTGATGTGGCATCAACATTTTGTTCAAATCTATGGAGAAAATGTGACATGGCCAGAGTATAGGGAGGCAATTGTGAAAAGATTTGGTAATGCCTATGATGATCCATTGGGGGAGATCAAGAAGCTGAAACAAACAGGGTAGTACAGGAGTATATAGATGGATATGATAAGTTGTTGTGTAGGGTGATGTTGCCTGATGATCAAGCCATGTGTTTCTTTTTGGCTGGGTTGCAACAAGAACTAGAAATCACTGCTAGGATGCTTAAACCAAGGTCTTTGGCTGAGATGTAGGGTCAGTACAGGAGTATATAGATGCATATGATAAGTTGTTGTGTAGGGTGATGTTGCCTGATGATCAAGCCATGTGTTTCTTTTTGGCTGGGTTGCAACAAGAACTCACTGCTAGGATGCTTAAACCAAGGACTTTGGCTGAGATGTATGTGTTGTGCAAGTTAGAAGAAACCAAACTAGGAGTGTTAAAACAAAAGCAGAGCATGCCATTGTTACCCTTACCCACACCAAAACCCTACAATTACAATACACCAAAACCCTACAATTACAATGCACCAAAACGCCAAGTTTCTCCAATGACAAATACTAGAGTTGTTCCATACAGAAAACAGTTGACTCAAAAGGAGTTGGATGAAAAGAGGGCTAAGAATCACTGTTTCTATAGTATGTGCCAGGTCATAAATGCCCTGGAAAGTTGTTTTCATTGGAGATTGTTCACAAGAATGACATGGTAGATGAGGACACAGACTTACAACTTGGTGAAGTAGTGTTTGGCAATACGGATAGCATAGTGGAATTGGAAGAAATGGAACAAGTTGAGGAACAAAATGTTCTGAGATGGTGGCACAAGCTCAAATTTCACTTAATGCTATTTCAGGGGTAAATACTTTTCAAACAATGAGAGTAAAAGGTGAAATCAACAATCAATCAGTTAATATTTTGATTGATTGTGGTAGTACACATAATTTTCTGGATATAACTTTTGCCAAATAGATTGGATATAATTGTGGCTGGAGGGAATTTTATTACTAGTAATCATGAGTGTAAGGGCTTATCATGGAAATTTCAAGGGGAAGTGTTTAAATCTGACATGTTCCTAATTCCTTTGGGAGGCTGTGAAATGGTCTTAGGAATGCGATGGTTAGCTACTTTGGGAGATATAGTCTGTAATTTTTAAAGTTGAGAATGGAATTTCAATATGAAGGAAAAAAGGTGATCATAAGAGGTGCACCACAGCCTACTTTGCAGTGGAGAGAGGGTAAACTGATGGGTGCTAAGTTGTGTTCTATGGCAGTTTGTGTTTATCCAACTTGTGGTGTTCAAGCTGAATTGATGACTACATGTATGGATACTACAACTACTAATGTTCATCCATCATTACTTCAGTTGTTAAAAGATTTTTAGGAAGTGTTTGCTGTTCCAAATTCATTACCACCAAATACGAAACATGATCACAAAATTCCTTTGTTAACCAACACTGCACCTATAAACATTACCTTATAGAGACCCTCCCACATAGAAGGATGCTATAGAGGCTATGGTTAAGGAGTTGTTGGATAGTGGTGTTATTAGACTTAGTCATAGTCCATTTTCTTCTCCAATTGTGATGGTTAAGAAGAAAGATGGTCATGGAGAATGTGTGTTGACTATAGAGCAGTAAAGCTCTCAACAATAAGACTGTCAAAGATAAGTTTCCCATACCAGTGATAGAAGAATTAATTGATGAACTGTTTGGTGCTCAAGTGTTCACTAAGTTGGATCTAAGATCTGGTTACCATCAAATAAGGATGTGTGAAGATGATATTCATAAGACTGCTTTTAGGACTCATCAGGGTCACTATGAGTTTTTGGTGATGCCTTTTGGGTTGACAAATGCACCATCTTCTTTTCAAGCTCTTATGAATGAGGTCTTTGCTCCATATTTGAGGAAATTTGTGTTATACTTGTCTACAGTAGTACATTGACTGAACATGCCCAGCATTTAGCTCAAGTTTTGGGTACTATGCACCAACATAAGTTGTATGCCAAATTGAGCAAGTGTGTTTGGAACTCAGAAAGTGGAATATTTGGGGCATGTGATATCTGGTCAAGGAGTAGCTACTCATTCTTCTAAAATCAAGGCAAAGCAGGATTGGCCCATTCCTGTCAACATAAAGAAGTTAAGGGGATTTTTGGGGCTTACTGGTTATTACAGAAGGTTTGTTAAGCACTATGCAACCATCGGTAAGACTTTAACAGAACTACTTAAGAAGAATTCATTTGAGTGGTCTAGTACAGCTCAAAAGGCTTTTGAAGAATTAAAGTTGGCAATGGTTAATGCTCCAGTCTTGGCATTACCAAATTTTCAAACAGAATTTGTAGTGGAGACCGATGCTTCACATGAAGGTATTGGAGTTGTTTTGCAACAACATGGTCATCCAGTAGCTTCCTTAAGTAGAGCTTTTGGCACCAAAACATTAGGGTTTGTCTACTTATGAGAAGGAATTATGGGCAGTGGTGTATGCTTTGGAGAAATGGAGAGGGTACTTGCTTCATAGGCACTTCAAGATCAAGACTGATCACTTCAGTCTTAAGTACCTAATGGAGCAGAGATTAACAACACCTTTTCAGACTAAGTGGTTACCCAAGCTGCTTGGTTATGATTATGAGATAGTGTATAAAAAGGGGATTGAAAACATTGTTGCTGATGCATTATCAAGGTCTCCTAATCCTTCTTTGCAGACTTTGGTGCTTAGTGATATCTCTAATGATTTGTTGTCTAGGATTCAAGCTAGTTGGCAGATCCTAGTGTGCACCAAATAATCACCATAGTTAGAAATGGTCCAACTATTCCTTGATTTAAAGCTGCACAAATTGCTCAGGTATTCCTTGATTCAGTGTATAAATTACATGGACTACCCAAAACAATCACAAGTGACAAAGATAAGGTGTTCATAAGTACTTTTTGGAAGGAGTTGTTTAAGAAGTTGGGGGTTACTTTACAATTGTCCACTGCAACAGAAGTGGTTAATAGATGTTTGGAGTGTTATTTGAGATGCATGACTAGTGAACAGCCAAAGAATTGGGTTCAATTACAACACAAATTTTCACACAGCCATTAACACAACTCCTTTTGAGGTGGTGTATGGTCAAACTCCACCAACACATGTTTCATATATGGCTAGAGATTCACATGTGGAAGCAGTTGATAGATCTTTGGTTGCTAGAGAGGAAGCAATTGCTTTACTACAGTTTCATTTGGAAAGGGCACAACACAGAATGAAAGAATTTGCAGACAAGCATAGAAGTGATAGGTCTTTTGAGAGGGAGATTGGGTGTTGCTTAAACTGCAACCACACAGGCAGGTCACTCTCAGGTTACACAAGCAACACAAATTTTCACCAAAGTTTTATGGTCTTTTCCAGATTCAAGCAAAGGTGGGGATGGTAGCATATAAATTGTCTTTACCAAACACCAGCCAGTGCACAATGTATTTCATGTTTCCCAACTCAAGGCTTATAAAGGCCAGCCTACAGTTCCAATTCCTCTTCCCAATTGTAACAAAGAAGGCCTAATTACTGCTATACCAGTTGCTGTGTTGGATAGAAGAATTGCCAAAGTCAGAAATGTTGCGGTGGTCTATTGGTTAGTGCAATGGTCTAATGGAAATACTGATGATGCTACTTGGGAAGATGCTAAGGAGTTGCAGTCCAAATATCCAGAGTTTCAGGCTGATTCTTGAGGATAAGAATGTTTTCAAGGGAGATGGATTGATATGATTCAGAATCAAAAGTCTTACACATGAGAAAGTCAAACTACTAAGTCAACTACTTTTGGCGGGAAAAGTAGTTAACTCACCCCAACCCATCCTTTCATCCTATAAATACCCAATTAGTCATTTCATTTCATTTCAGCTATTGATTGTTTTTGTAACAAATTCTCTCTCTATAATTCATCAATCCAATAACAAACATTTAACCAATTCGTGTCCTGATTTCTGTTTCTTATTTGTATGAAATCTTGGCCCTATTGTGTTGCCTTACTCCTATTCCACTGATTGGGATTTGGGTTTGGATCATATCAGATTAGTGATTTATTATCATTGGGAGAGTCGGTTTAGATCTCGAAAGTAAATCGTAAGAGATTGATTAAATCTACGTTATTTGCATATTGACTGTTTCTGTTTGTTTTTATCACAATATGGAGTTCGGTTCACATCACATTAGCTTGTCCTACATGTTTAATCTCTAAACACTTGGAAGGAAGAGTAGCTTGATCTTATGAATGTCCCAATAATAAAAATAATCTGAATTAATTTATCTATTCTCTAAAATGTACGTCTTTTTACGAATGCCTATATCACATTCATTTGTGAAGAAGTCCTTGTTTTAGTACTTTTTACATCCATCAACTTTTGACAAGGTCGTTTTATAATTTTCGGTGGTTTAGGTGAAAGCAATAAAAAGAGCCTATTACACTTGTAAACCAACACCAAATTGCATATAAATTTGACTTATATCGCTCAACTAATCTACCAGAAATCACAATTACCAATCCTGAGAGTTATGGTATGTGAGCAAATAACAAGAGTGAGGTGAAGGTTATGGTCAGAGGCATATCAAGATATATAAGAAGAGGCATCCCTGGTCTAATTAGCCGCACCATTTTTGCACCTGATTGTCCTTCACCTATTGTTAGAAGAGGTGTGTGTGTCTGTGTGTGAAAGAGAAGCACACACCATATAAGCCACTACCTTTATAGAAAACTTGTTTCTTAGAAAGGTTTTCACATCAAACTCTAGCTTGCTCTCATACCTAGAGTGGTGGCAATTCAGGCCCATGTACTTACACGGCGGTTAAGTGTTTTTATTTGAGCTTAAATTCACATGCATACTAGCTCTTGGAACTTTTAATTTTTAGTGTTCTTATGTATGATCATTAGTATTACATCATCGAATTACAAAAAAAAAGAGGGAAGAAATTCGGTTATTACATGTACTAAAACCTGATTCTTTTCAACCTGGACCTGCTTTGACCCTACACAACCTGCACAGCCGTTGTTATGGTTTAGATATGAAAAAACATGTATCAGATAGGGCTAAAAACAATTACCATTAACGTAGCCTCTTTTATTAAGCAATAACTTTCACTGTATTTGATGATCTCATTTATGATGTATTTTTTTTTTTCTTTCTTCTCAGGCTAGAGGGAACCATCAATTTCCAGGGTCACATCCAGTTTCTCTGGACAGGTCTGGCGTTGTAACTTTCTTATTTATAATTTGGTATCTTTTTCGTGAATAGACTATAATGATTGATAATTTTGCAGGGAGAACTTGCAACTTCTTAGGCAGCGTTACTATTATGCTACCTGGAAGGCAGATGGAACAAGATACATGATGTTAATTACGATGGACGGATGTTATCTAATTGACAGAAATTTTGTCTTCCGAAGGGTCCAGATGAGATTTCCTTGGAAACTAAATATTGAAGTATGTTTATATTGTGTTCACATTTAGAAAGTTTTTCAGTTTGAGGTTTCATGTGATTAAAATGTGATTTTCTTTTGCAAGGGTTTAGCTGAGAAGGTTCACCACTTTACACTGCTCGATGGTGAGATGATAATTGATACTGTGCCAGACACCGGGAAACAAGAAAGGCGCTATCTGATTTATGATTTAATGGCGATTAATCAAATCTCGATTGTTGAGGTAAAGTTTAATGATATGTTTTGCCTACCATCTTCCTGATAGACTCGTCGCCTGCTGGTGATTCTTTCTCTAAAAATTTATCTTATAACTTTGCTATCGTGGCCTTGATGTATTAAATGATCTGATTAGAGGCGGACAAACAGGCGGGTTGGATAACTGTCTTAATGGGGTTGTGTCATATGGGTTAATACTTATTAGTTATTACAGGTCAAAATGGGAGGTTTGGTTTGAGCCCAAAATTTTTTGCCCTTTTTTACCGTACTTTTATTATAATTTACAGTTTATGGTTTTAGTACTAGTTTTTGCTATCAATTTTAATGCATCTATCCTTATAAGCAAAAATACTATGATACCTAAAGTGTTGCGGAGTTGCTTTTATTAAGTATGCCCTGCTTTGACCATTTTGTCACTGCTATCTATAATGAATTCTTTGGGGGCCAATCACTTGTTTGTGGAATTACTAGTAAGTTTTCTTGTTTTAACTACATGGTGTTTTGAACTTGTAACTTGATACAGAGACCTTTCTACGAACGGTGGAAAATGCTGGAGAAGGAAGTGGTTGAACCTCGAAACCGGGAACGGCATAATATATACAAAAGTGGACATTCCCTGTATAGATATGACTTGGAGCCATTTAGGGTATTTAGAAAGACATAAATAATTATGTCCACTTTCTTGGTGGAAGTTTTTACTTATCCTTTGGTGTTCTGATAGGTAAGGAGGAAGGACTTTTGGTTGCTTTCTACCGTCACTAAACTTTTGAAGGAGTTCATTCCAAGGCTTTCACATGATGCAGATGGTCTTGTTTTTCAGGTCCCAATTCAGATTTTTTAGCAGTTTTCATATATTTAAATCTGTAGATATTTTTTAATAATTTGTTTTTGTACATTGGCTGTGACTTCTAGAAATAGCAACTATATTATACCATGTTCGAAATAACCAAAAAAAGGGCTCCCTTAGGCATTGTGGTCATTTGGTTATATATGATGAAAAAACGAATTCCTTACGAGTTACTGGATGCAATCGCTGAATATGGATCTCTATGTGGGCAGGGTTGGGATGATCCTTATGTACCCCGTACCCATGAAGGACTTTTGAAGTGGAAATATGCATCGATGAACTCGGTCGATTTCCTTTTTGAGGTTTGATTAACTTTTATCTTCATTTATTACATATTCTCATGATGTTATAGCCTATAGGCCAGTAAAGGTTACATTATATTCAACTGCATCCACAGATGGCAGAAGATCGGCAATTACTGTTTCTTCATGAGCGAGGGAAGAAGAAGCTAATGGAGGGGAATCGTATTGCATTTGGCGGTCAGTAAAGAACTTACCTGCCTCTGAAATGGCTACTTAAACAATAAACATGCAATCGCTGAATTAGATCTTGTGCTGAACTTTTTTATTTTACAAAATTACATTTTTACATTGAGAATCTACCTTGCATCATAGAACACGTTGCTAGGTTCTATGCATTTGAATACTTTGTTTAACTACTTGTCTACTTTCAGTGTTCATCCTAATTCTTTTTTAGGTAAATCTTTTATTTTGGCCCTTTCTAGAGAAAACATAAGCAAAATTAACTTATGGTTTGTAAATGGTTTAAAATAGTTGCATCCTCTGGAATTTCATGTTTTGGGTTTCCTGATCTAGTTTAGTTTCTTGGGAAGCTGCAGATGATATTGATCTTGCATCATACTCTGGAAAGATTGTTGAGTGTGCTTGGAATAAAGAGGAAGAAGTATGGGTCTGCATGCGAGTCAGGACAGATAAAGCTACACCAAATGATTTCAACACATATAGAAAGGTGAGGCCTCTTTCTTTCACTTATACATGCTTTCTAAGTGATGATTAAATAATGTGTTAGTAATGACTAAAGACCACTGTTGGTATAATTATAATCAGAACCTCCGATTAATTATATCAATACTTGAAAGGATTAAAAACTTTTATTTACGGGTACACACAGGTGATGCGGAGCATAAAGGACAACATCACAGAAGAAGTGTTGTTGGGTGAGATCAATGAGATTATTCGGTTGCCAATGTATGCAGATCGAATCAGACACGACAGCAAAGGCCACCACCAAAGACCTAAATGAGTTATAAGGATGAAGAAGTTAGGGTAGAAAAGGATAACTGAGAATGTTGTGTAATTAGGTGCGCGAAGAGAATTGACTTATTAATATTGTTGTAAACTGTGCTGTCTGGTGAGTTTGCATGATCCAGTTGATGCAGTTAATCTAGTAGCCATTATGGACATCATATTATTGAACCTTTCCATTAAGAAGTCATTGCCTAAGTACTAGCAGAAGGATCAGTAAATGTAAATTTTAGATGGACTATTCTTGACTTGTGGCTAGTGTTTGGTTGGTATAACCATGCTCTACTGAGTTCCTACCTTGCAACTGCACGTGCCTTGTTCTTTTGAGTGGTAACCATGCTATGTTCCTAACTCCCAAGTGAACTGAACCAACAAGCTAAACTGCTTTACCATTCGATTCCAATACCTATAAATGTCACCTGGTTGGAATGTTGGATTGGATCGGATCATCTCATATGACGTGTAACGTTTATTTTTGCATACGTTTATGTGAGTGATTTGTAATTAGAATGCTGGGATTACGAGACTAAAAGAAGCACGTCACAAATAGTTCATTGAATAATTCAGATTCAAGACAACACAGTTCTGACTTCCGAGCAAATAAGTCACAAGTTACGGTTGACAACCGATCAAAGGTGGCTTTTTTTTTCCCACTTAAAGACGTTCTGGTCAAGGCATTAAAATTGGTGTTTGTGTGTAAAAAACATGTCCGTCCCTACACTAAATGTGTTTTTTGTGGAACACTTGTAATGCGTTTTACATCATTTTGTGTAACACTGATCTTTACTTCAAAAGTTTATTTGTCCGTTATCACTTTGAGATTCTAAAACAACACTCCTTAAGAAGAATTTTATGGCTGTTTTCATTTTAAATTTCTCAAAATAAATTTAGAGAAACAAAATTTCTTTAAATATTGTGTTTTGGTATCTTAAATGAAACAAATGTAGTCACATAAATTGCCAAAATAAGAGAACTGGAATACCTTCAAAAAAAAAAATAAGAAAACTTAATTTACCTCGGATTTCTTTTTTAATTAGACAAGAATACTATTTTAACTTTTTTGGTTTTCTAAATCAAAAGATATATACCAATGTGGTGCTAGTCGAATTGGGTTGGTCAGGTATGATGACCCGTGCGTTCATCCAAACAGGAGTGTATCATTTGTGCTATGTCTTTGCAAGGTGCACAAAGCCAGTGTCATTGGTCCCGCCAGTTTACCATGCGGATCTTGTCGCATACAGGGGTCGGATGTTTCAAGAGGTGGCCATGGAAATGGAGTCTTCTGGTTCGACACCCTCTTCATTCAATCAGTACTTCTACAATCTTGAGAATAACTTGAAGGATTCTATGTTCTTCATATAAGGCCGGGGGTTCATGTGTCCGAAGTGCCAATACGCAGGCAAACATCCTTTTCTGTAATAGACTTAGTTAAGGGGTTTGTGCGTGAATCTAAACGCATTTCGTGTGTTTTTGGTTTGTTTTATTTAGTCCTATGAAGTCTGTCGAATAGTGGTTGTGTGTGTGTGTGTCTTTGCATATCTGAATAGGTTGCTGAAGGTAGTTTATGTTTTTATTTGTGTGGAACGTTTGAAGTTGCTGCTATGTTTTTATTATAAAAATGGTGTGTTTATGTACATGTTGGATGCTTCATTGTTGCACCTTTATATTATGTTGATTTCATTGATAAAAATTTCATATCTGACCTTATTTAAATTCAAGTTAACCGGGTTCGAGTCAATTTGAATCGGTTCAATTCGGTCCGGGTCAATCTAAATTTAAATAGAATGTAATTAAGTTGCATATTTTGTACTCGTTTAAATAGAAATTTTTATATAATTTATATTAAAAAGATAAAAAAATCTATATTCGGGTTACTCGGGTTGAACCGAATAACATCAATTAAAATTATAACCCGAGTAATACGACTCGAATAACCTTGGTCGGGTCGACACATGTCGGATCTTTTGACATCCATATCTATCTCTCCCTAAATAAAAATAAGGACAAATTTAGAAAATATTATGAATTATGTCAATAACACATGTAAGGTTATTTTAAATTTCAAATATTGGAAAAATGGTGAAACTAGACATAAAAAGGCGCCAAGTTCAAATATTTAAAGATGTCTACGACGTAGATGCATAACCCTACGTCATAGACAAAACTATGTCAGAAGATTCGAAGATTGAAGGCTCTACGGCGTAAACAAGATCATCCTTTACGCTGTAGAGAAATATTTTGTCATTAATACGAACGCGACAAGATTAAGGCTATTCAAGGAAGGTTTGTCAAGATATTGTCTATGACGTAGGCGCTTGTCCTCTCTACGCCATAGATCCCTTAGACGCCAGATGGAAAATGAAATTAATGAAGGCCTACGACGTAAGTCTTTGTCATATTACGTCGTAGGTAGTACGATTCAAGAAAGGAAAGAAGATTATATGTGTCTACGGCGTAGACGAACATAATGTCTATGTCATAGATGGGTGGAATCCTATACATACAAGGCTCATTCTCTCAATTCGACACATAACTTTACACTCCACTTCACCACAAGTTTTAGGTTGGCTTTTGAGGGTTATGAAGGTATGGTTTCGACCGAGGTTCCACCATTAAGGGAGATTTTTATTTCATACTATTTTTATTAATCATTCTAGTCCACAAACTCTATGAGAATTTTATATTGAATATGATCACTATCATTATGTTATCTTATTGTGTTTTTGCTATGAGTGGCTAAACACTTAGGTGTTGGCCTAGTTATAATACTGTTATTGATGGTGTGATTGTTTCTTAGTTGATGTTATTATCTATTTATATATCCTTATGTATGTTATAAAACCCTTGTAGTTCGAAAGTGTTTGGTTTATTAAAGATTCTTCTTGGCCTATAAGATTGGTGTAAAGGAACTAACCATTGAAAATTTCGCAAAGGGGTTTAATAGGGGAAAGTTAGAAACTGCTCTACATGTAGATGTCGTAAAGATCACCACCTATGATAAATTAAATACTTAAAAAAATGCAAGAAACTTAGTGGCAGGGTTGAGTAATAAGTTCATAAGGGTAGTTGTGGTTCAAACAATGTTATTTTTATACTTGGCTAGTTGCGACCGCGATAACTAGGACTTAAAAGACATAGGGAAACGAATGAAGTAAAAAATGGGCTTTTCGATATTGTGACCATTAGAACTAGAAACATGATCACAACTACATAACAATAAAGTAACCAGGCTAGTACATTTTCTCTTATCGATCTTTAATTAATTTCAATTATTTATTTTTTCATCTTTATTTCAATTATTAACGTGACAAAACCTTTTCAAATTAAAATCAAATACTCTAGCTTTTGAGACGACAAACGGGTTCTCTGCTCGTTAGTGCATTATTGGTAGATCGAGTTTTATAAATTTATAACCTGACGTATTTTTATCAAAAGAAAATATGCATCACATCATGATGCAGCTTAAGTGTAACACCCCATTTTGATAAATGGAATATCACATGATAATTTTGGCGTGTCATCAAAGCATGCAAGGTAAATGTCTAAAAACATTAAATGACCATAAAAGGAGATACCAGAAACAAACAACGGTAGTAACATAAGCTCACACACATGAATATAAGTACTGAAATAGAAAAGGACTAAATAATGTCCAAAGAAATGAAGTAACGTAATATATGGAAAATACATAAAGTCATGAAGGCTAGAAAGCTTCCATCCGTATGCATATACTCTCAAAGTCTACGGGCGTTCCTGAGTACATGCCGTTTAAGAACATGAAAGGAAAACGGCTGAGCATAACGCCCAGTGAACGGATATACAAGCATAGCGTGAAATGACATAAGCATAATAAGACTAATAGCAGCAGAAATGTGTAAGTCCTAGATAACCTAGAACATGTTCATAAAACTGGTTTTATAGTTTGAAAAGACTTATGTTTTTATGTAAAAACTGTATTAATTAGCCAATAGCCCATATAGGTCATGAGGTTCCACCGTGCATGAATACTTGGAGGGGTGACCTCATCATGCAATTAGAGGGGATGCCTCTAATTAATTAGTCTGGGTAAGAGGGATCAACTCCTTGTGAAGGATGCAAGACACACACCACATTCACCATGAAAATCTGTAAAAACATGTAACTAGGATGCACCCATACGTCCCACATGATAATTGTTGATGCAAAAGTTGGGGTAGACCGAGCTTAACCCAAATTAGGCTTAATTTGGGGTCTTGTGGACTCCGGCTCTCGCACCAAGTGAAACTTGCTTTAGGACCCTGCACACTAAACAGACACCGTTAGACTTACCGTGGGTTTGTTACCCACGATTAGACTCTGGCGTGAGAGTAAGTAATCGGTTTTGAGTATATTAGTGTTTAGGGTATTGTGTATATCGTACCTTTGTGGAACCTTGGGGTTCCTTTTATACCCGAGAGAGTCCAGACTGGGCTCCCTGTTCTTGCGGCCTAAGGAAGAGATAATGACTCAAAATAGCTTGATCTTAATTATCCAACTAAGGCAAGTGTATATCCCTTATCCTTAGGCGAATATAACTATAATATAAGTTATATTCGGTCTGATCCTGTCGCACTGTGACGAGGACTTGGCTAAGTAATCAACCTCTTGTGCGACAACGGCTTACCATGCTTTATGGGCATGTGCGCACATCACACAAGTACCCAATCCATTCCTGATGGATGCGGGTAGTACCCGTGAGTCGGACTATCCAGCCCGACTAGGGACTATACGTCATCATGTCCCCCCAGTCTAGTGGTCGCAGGTTCCAACCGCGGCTACTAGACTATTAATCATCAAGGCCCGCTCCCACAGATTCCCACTAAAAACCACACAGTCATGACATCAAATAAGCATCCATGTCATATTCCACTATCATAGTCCTTTATTGTAAATCGTGAAAAGCATTTAATCATGTCAGAAGAAGTAATTAGCGGACACCATAGGATGAACCATACGTCACAGACACGTGCCATAAGAACCATTACATCCATAGGGTATATAAATGCAGTCTGGCAGTCACATTCTTCATTTTTCCAAAAAATATTTTCCCTCCATTGTTGAAAACTGTAAGAACCACTTATCCGTAACAAAATATACTACCTTCGCCCCCACGAGAGCAAAAATGGCAGCCCAACTATTTGATGTGACGTCCCGTATATCCGAACAAGAGCTCTCCCGTTTTACCACCAAGTATGTAAAACCCGCATGCTTTTACCATGAATAGTACCCTTAATATCGTACGTATAAGATTAGAACTTTCCTTTTATAACATGTTTACGTTTCACGTACAAGAATTTTAAGTATTACGTACGTGTTAGAACACGATAAGTATTTATTACGTATGAACACACGATAATTATTCCAATAATAATTATAATCACGAACATGCGATCATGAAATCATGAACGTAACTTAATCACGAACTAATATTATTTACGTATATATATTTATTACGAACACGAATAAATATATTAAGTCACGATGGATAACTAATTAAAACACGTAAAACACGAACACGAGAACACACTTATTAATTAGACACGGAAAATGTTCGGGTTACCCCATGTGGGCCCCATATACCACGAAATTAGGAAGAGGAAAAGGGCCTAGCCCATTATTTTTACTAAACATGGAAAAGGAGGAAAACATGTTTCATTTTTACAAAAATTAGAAAACAAAGAAAACCCTAATCCTCCTTCGTCCTCTCCTTTTGGCCGCCACTTTCAAGAACACCACAAGGGTGATTCGATTTGATTTTAACCTTGGAATTATTACAAGGATCGTTGTGTGTTCGTCCTTATTTGATCCACGTATTCGGTATAGCTTTTAACCCTTTTCTTTTTATGTTTTGATTTTGATAATCACATGAATCATGATGTTTTAATGGAACTAATTAAAAAAACTTATTTTAAACATGTTAATGATCATGGGGTAAATCAAACAAGGATTTTAGGGGTGTTTGTGTTGTAGCCGACGCCTAACCGAGCCCTTAAGGGGTCTCGGCTTGGCTTATTACCCACCACCGAGACCATATGGTCTCGGTATGGTGATGATGATGGTCACGACAGCAGCAACAAGGGGTAACCCCGACCTTGGTTCGGGGTATGGTGTTGATTACGGGTCCGGTTCATGATTTCTAGTCGGGTCCGGTTCATAGATTATTTTTAAGGTTTATGATTTTAATAGTTATGTGTTAAAAAATTAAATTAATAAGACATGACATGATTAATTTAATTAACATGACTTAGGTTATAAATTTAATTAATAGATCATGAATTTTAACCTAAGTATTTATATTTAACTAGACTTTATAATTAATTAATTATTTAAAACCATGACTATAATTAATTAATTAACACGACTTAGGTTATATTATTAATAGTTAATAATACATGTTTTAACCTAAGTATTTTTACCTTTATTTAATTAAAATCATGTTATATTTAATTAAATACTTTTAACCTATAGTTTATTTAATTTACATGTAATAATTAATAAACTATACCTTATAATCACATGACTTAGAATAATAATCAGAAAACACTTAATCTTATATTATTAGCTTATTTAACCAGCTTATATCTATTTATGGAAACTTTCTATTTTTTAGAAACTTATTTAATTAAGGCAGCTAATCTATTTATGGAAACTTTCTATTTTTTTAGAAACTTATCTATTTTAAGCAGTAATTCTATTTTTGGAAACTTTCTATTTTTGGAAACTTTCTATTTTTGGAAACTTTCTATTATTGGTAACTTTCTATTTTTGGAAACTTTCTATTTTACGAAACCTGCTATTTTTAGAAAGTTACTTATTATTACACAACAAGTATAAACATGAAATACAATTAACACTTAATCAGAATAGACAAAATATACGATAAATAGAGTATAAAGCTTAAAACAGTAAAACATGACATGAACATATAAAACAAGCTAAGACATGATATAAAACCAGTTACGTATTCAGTAATCAGATACTTATACACGTATGTATTTATGTAGCATTAGTGATACCGAAGTAAGACTCTCTTCCGTTCGTCTTCTTCGTTCACTGGACATAAGGTACATATTCCCGTCCTTTCGGTATGGACATTCTTTCCTTATTAGGATTCCCCGTATGCAGCCAACTGTTTTCCCATAGTATAAGTTTGTATGTTTGATTGCTTATGTTTAATTAGAATACCTAAAGCCATATACATGCATGACCAGTTTCACCTAGTTATGGAGGTACCATAACCATAACACTAGAGGCACTGGTGTTATGACTTCCCCACGGCGGAGTGATTGCTCGTGGCGTCCCTTCAGCTTTTGGCCATATTATTATATTTATCATGTAGGGCGTATGGGTGCATCCTAGTTACATGTTTTCAGCAGATTACTCAGTATGAATGTGGTGTGTGCCTTGCATCCTTCACAAGGAGCTGATCCCTCATACCCAAAACTAGTATATTAAATTAGAGGCAGCCCCTCTAGTTTGCATGATGAGGTCACCCCTCCAAGTATTCATGCACGGTAGATTTTCATGACCTATATTGGCTAATGGTAAAATATGTTAAACAGTTTTTACAAGATAAACATAAGGCTTTTCAAAATATAAAACCAGTTTTACTAAGACTTAACCGGGTTATCCAGGACTTAGTTTTTTCCGCTGTTTCATGCTTATATGCTTATGTTATTCATGCTTTACTTGTATATCCGTGCATTAAGCGTTATGCTCAGCCGTTACTTTCCTTTCCATGTCCCAAAACGGCAGGTACCCAAGGACTGACTCGAGCATTTGGAGGACATGCATAGGATGGAAGCTGCCATAGACTTCTTCTCTTTTTTCCTTCATATACTTATGCTTGTTTAGTATTTCATTCATTTCTTTTGCTTTATTATGTTTTGGGCTTATGTTTGGGAACCGATGTTTGATTCCGGTTAACCCTATGGTCATGTATGTTTTAGTACATATTACCTTGCATGCTTTGATGACACGCCATAATCACACGTGACATTCCATTTATCAAAATAGGGTGTTACAATTATGGTATCAAAGCCAAGGCTTCGACCTGTAGGCTCTAAAACTTGACCTGTGACTAGTGGGTAGTCACCAGGAGCTTCCTAAGCCAACGTTTGTTATTCTACGTATTGATGTTTTCAGCGCATTGTTGTTTTAACCATGATGTTTTCAGCACCTTGAGGTTTTAACCTTGATGTTTTCATCGATATTGTTTTACTAATATGGATGGACAACCGTCATTCATATTTAGTTATGTGTCATTGTTTCATGCATAATGTTCCTCGTGAACTGTGGCTATGTGGACTGAACCCCAGTAGTTCATAATTAGTCACATAAATTTTTTTTCTGATAAGTTTTGACAGATGAGTTTCATTTATTTATGTTTCATGTATCATTGTTGTAGGAATTATGACTAAGTAATGGTTGGTACAGGACTGGCCCTATTTAGTCGCATGTGCTTTTATCGAAACTTTTAACTTTGGGACCGATCCATAGGCGTCTCCTCGCCATGTCTTTTGTTTTGGGACCGACCCATAGGCGTCCCCTCGCACATATAAAGGTTTTTATAAACTACATTACGCATTCATGCATTGTTTTTCATGCATAAATTTTTTGGTCATGATTTATTGGCATAAATTTTTTTCATGTCCCCTCATAAGTTACTATGTTTTTATGTCAAGTATGTTTTCATACTGTCATGGTTAACTTCAGTTTCATGCTGATTATGTTATACACTCCTTCATGATAGATTATTTCATGTTTCTTCATGACAATTCCGTCTTCATGTTGATTACGTCTTACGCCTCTTTTGTTATTTATGCTTTCATGCAAGACAATGTTGTATTTCATTAAATCCTGCTTTCATGATAGTCATGGTTGGTTTTCATTGACCATGCTGTCAGGCAAATCATCGTTGAATTTTGTGTAACCACACTTTAACGTTTCTCGTTACAACCAGAATGATGTCTATGCTAATACTGCCAGGTATCATGATGGTTTTCCTAACCGTTTAACCGATATACTTTCTTTAAATCATGACAAATGATCGACCCCATACCGATCATTTCATGTGCATTCCATGTGTACTCCATGTACCGTATTCCATGTGTATTACACGTACCTAAATCCATGTGTATTTCACTTGAAATACTTCAAGTGTATTCGCTAGTCGATTCTGAATCATCTCAGGCATATGTCCACTTGCTGATATTCTACAAGATTGCCGATGCCGCTCATAGCTTGGAGATGTTACTAGGGTTGATGCTGCTGATGTTTGGAGACGCTACGAGATGCTGATGCTGTTCACAACCTAGATATCTTAGAAGACGAAGACAAAGGCGTTAGATCAAAGCGATCGGACGAGAAGATGCTTCACCATCAGACGATTTTGATCAATCATTGTCCCTAATTCTTAGTTACATGTCACACGTCATTCAGTTGTCGTTTCAGTCATATGAGTGCAAACCGGTACCAGCCGGCCACTCAGCTGAATAGTTACATGAATCAAAGTCATGAGAATGACCGTCATGGAACTGACAGACAGGATGATAGTAACCACTACTATGACAACAACTATCCTAGAAATCGCAACCGAGACTCCGGCCGCGAACGTGATCAGACATACAAATGATCAGTAGTCCAACCGATCTGCCAATTCTGGCATAATAACCTAATATTGTAGTTCTATTGTTTCACGTCTCGAGACATATGTCAAGACATCAGTCAAGACACATGTCTCACGTATACTTTCGGAGGACACATGTCAAGACACCAGTCAAGACATATGTCATGCTTATATTTCCAAGACACGAGTCAAGACACATGACTCACGTCCAATTATGGAACATTTCTAAGAAATTCAGGGTACCCTCCCAGGGTATATCCATTTTGTTGTGCCATGTATTAATCAGGCCACAAGAATTTCAGTACCATCACCGGTGTATCAGTAAGGTCAGTCACGTTCGCTGGATGACACTTTCCTTTCTTGCACCTATGTTTCATATGTTCATGACCATATCGGACGCCATTCGCATTCCCCATGTATACGAAGGTTTTCTTCTGCCTAATGATAAGATCCCAACTGATAACGCATTACCTCAGACAGATGCGAGTTGAATTTAATCCTAATTATGGACTACGAACCGCACACCATGCTACGATTCATGAGTATGTACGGTGATGTTCAGACTCCTAAATATATTCAGCATGATTTTCCATCAGGAAAATCTGTGCAAATAATTTATGCTTTACAAGCACGTGCTTGGTTAGCATGACTGCTAAAATTTTTAGCTGTCAGTTAAGACATGACCACCGAAGTCCTTTTACACATAGCAAATTGATTTTTTCCAAAATCTTCCCATACATTCCAAAAGAACCTACAAGGAGAAGGACGGTACCATGAGATTATGTGTCGACTACCGTCGACTTAAACAAATCACCATTCATAACTGTTATTCTCCTCCACGTATTGACGACAGGTCCAATCAACTGTATGGTGTTAAGCATTTTTTTTCCAAGATCGGATTCATGATCATGCTGCCAATAGTGACGAGTGAAAGAGCAGGACATGTCCATGACTGCTATTCGCGCACGACTCGGTCATGCTAGATTTATGATTTTGAATTAGTCTCATCAATGCTCAGACAGCATTATAAGAATGAGTTTCCATAAACTCATAAGAAAATTCATCAGTGTTTTCATTGAGGATAACCTGATTTCCTCTAAGCCTAGAGAAGAACAGGAAGACCATATTTTCACCATGTTACAAATTCTATGACAGGAGAAATTCCACCTTGGAAATTTCCAATATCAATTCTGGTTGATTACAGTGACACGCTGGATCACATGGATTTGCATGGTTAATCTTACCATGACTCAGCTTATGCGCAAAGATGAGAACCCTACACTACATTAGGTGCCCAGAAAACCATACGCTAAGAAAAGTCTAAATTTGGAGACTCATAGTTCCACAAATTTCTATGTATCGAGTTTCTACGAAGCAAGATACAGTTACGTTCATATCTAGGTACCTGACATACCAACAGGTTAAGATAGGACACCAACAGACTGGGATGTTTTCATCATCTGAAATTGTGAATTGAAATGGGACAAGATCTCCATGGATTTTGGTTACCAGATTAACACAAACTCAGAAGAAGCACGATGCTATCTGGTTATTGCAAACAGTTTGATTAAGTCTGCAGAATCCTTACATCCGCAAGGATTTCAGAACCAACAGATTGATCGGACATGTTCCAGCCAAGGCTTATCCGATCACTTGGCAATCCCTCAGTTATCGTGTCAGACAAAGATTCACAATTGTGCTCCTTATTTTACTTCACGTCTTCATTCTAATTCCACGACTTGCTTTCACGCTCGCGTTCATGACACCATTCACGTTCATGATGGTATCTTGGCTTACGATTTTACGTTCATTTTTTTTTCTCATTCTAGGAAGTTTTGCAATAACTTGAGAGACCAGACCCAAGTTAGTATAACTCTCTATCCTCAGATAGACGTTTCACGTCATATTCTACGTCTCACCTTGTAGCGTTTGGCGTTACCGCCATTAAATTCTATGTTCACGATATGTTTCACATGTCATGTTCATTCCACGTTCCTCATATCATGATCAAGATATGTTACACGTATCATGGATCACGATATGTTTACTCATACTACACTCTCTATATCTCCACGTATCACGTTCAAAATTTTTCACGTATCACGTTCAAAATTTTTCACGTACTACGTTTCTTTATGTCTCGCGCATCGTTGCTAATTATCAGTTAAGTTAGAGTGTTTTGCACGATAACGTTTTAGTTGCCCATACACGTTAATTCTTATTCCCTCGATCAAATTTAGGGGATCTACCTTACGTTGATAACCAAGAACTTCTTCGTATTTCAAGTCAAGGTCAGGAGGACCAAGATTTATCATTCGTGTCAAGATCTCGTGAAGGAACCGTTTCAAGAGGGAGGCCACTTGGAAACGGACAAGTTCATCCGGACTTCTTATCCATTTTTCTCTTATCAATTAGATATGTCATCTCAGACACGTCACGTTCCATGTCCTTTCAAGACATGTCACGTTCCGCGTTCCTTCTGCCAGGTCACCTGCATGTTCATTCATCTTAAATACCCTCTCAGTTTGATTCGGGTATGTTTCTCTTTCAGTTTACGTTATCTATAATTCGGGGACGAATTATTCTTTTTAGAGGGGAAGAGTTGTAAAACCCGCATGCTTTTACCATGAATAGTACCCTTAAGATCGTACGTATATGATTAGAACTTTCCTTTTATAACATGTTTACGTTTCACGTATAAGAATTTTAAGTATTACGTACGTGTTAGAACACGATAAGTATTTATTACGTATGAACACACGATAATTTTTCCAATAATAATTATAATCACGAACATGCGATCATGAAATCATGAACGTAATTTAATCACGAACTAATATTATTTACGTATATATATTTATTACGAACACGAATAAATATATTAAGTCACGATGGATAACTAATTAAAACACGTAAAACACGAACACGAGAACACACTTATTAATTAGACACGGAAAATGTTCGGGTTACCCAATGTGGGCCCCATATACCACGAAATTAGGAAGAGGAAAAGGGCCTAGCCCATTATTTTTACTAAACATGGAAAAGGAGGAAAACATGTTTCATTTTTACAAAAATTAGAAAACAAAGAAAACCCTAATCCTCCTTCTTCCTCTCCTTTTGGCCCCCACTTTCAAGAACACCACAAGGGTGATTCGGTTTGATTTTAACCTTGGAATTATTACAAGGATCGTTGTGTGTTCGTCCTTATTTGATCCACGTATTCAGTATAGCTTTTAACCCTTTTCTTTTTATGTTTTGATTTTAATAATAACATGAATCATGATGTTTTAATGGAACTAATTAAAAACAATTATTTTAAACATGTTAATGATCATGGGATAAATCAAACAGGGGTTTTAGGGGTTTTTGTGTTGTAGCCGACGCCTAACCGAGCCCTTAAGGGGTCTCGACTTAGCTTATTACCGACCACCGAGACCATATGGTCTCGGTATCGTGATAATGATGGTCACGGTAGCAGCAACAAGGGGTAACCCCGACCTTGGTTTGGGGTATGGTGTTGATTACGGGTCCCGTTCATGGTTTCTAGTCGGGTCCGGTTCATAGATTATTTTTAAGGTTTATGATTTTAATAGTTATAAAAAAATTAAATTAATAAGACATGACATGATTAATTTAATTAACATGACTTAGGTTATAAATTTAATTAATAGATCATGAATTTTAACCTAAGTATTTATATTTAACTAGACTTTATAATTAATTAATTATTTAAAACCATGACTATAATTAATTAATTAACATGACTTAGGTTATATTATTAATAGTTAATAATACATGTTTTAACCTAAGTATTTTTACCTTTATTAACTAAAATCATGTTATATTTAATTAAATACTTTTAACCTATAGTTTATTTAATTTACATGTAATAATTAATAAACTATACCTTATAATCACATGACTTAGAATAATAATCAGAAAACACTTAAGCTTATATTATTAGCTTATTTAACCAGCTTATATCTATTAATGGAAACTTTCTATTTTTTAGAAACTTATTTAATTAAGCCAGCTAATCTATCTATGGAAACTTTCTATTTTTTTTACTTATCTGTTTTAAGCAGTGATTCTATTTTTGGAAACTTTCTCTTTTTGGATAATTTCTATTTTTGGAAACTTTCTATTTTTGGAAACTTTCTATTTTTGGAAACTTTCTATTTTTGGAAACTTTTTATTTTAGGAAACCTGCTATTTTTAGAAAGTTACTTATTATTACACAACAAGTATAAACATGAAATACAATTAACACTTAATCAGAATAGACAGAATATACGATAAATACAGTATAAAGCTTAAAACAGTAAAACATGACATGAACATATAAAACAAGCTAAGACATGATATAAAACCAGTTACGTATTCAGTAATCAGATACTTATACACGTATGTATTTATGTAGCATTAGTGATACCGAAGTAGGACTCTCTTCCGTTCGTCGTCTTCGTTCACTGGACATAAGGTACGGATTCCCGTCCTTTCAGTATGTACATTCTTTCCTTATTTGGATTCCCCGTATGCAACCAACTGTTTTCCCATAGTTTAAGTTTGTATGTTTGATTGCTTATGTTTAATTAGAATACCTAAATCCATATACATGCATGACCAGTTTCACCTAGTTATGGAGGTACCATAACCATAACACTAGAGGCACTGGTGTTATGACTTCCCCACGGCGGAGTGATTGCTCGTGGCGTCCCTTCAGCTTTTGGCCATATTATTATATTTATCATGTGGGGCGTATGGGTACATCCTAGTTACATGTTTTTAGCAGATTACTCAGTGTGAATGTGGTGTGTGCCTTGCATCCTTCACAAGGAGCTGATCCCTCCTACCCAAAACCAGTATATTAAATTAGAGGCAACCCCTCTAATTTGCATGATGAGGTCACCCCTCCAAGTATTCATGTACGGTGGATTTTCATGACCTATATTGGCTAATGGTAAAATACGTTAAACAGTTTTTACAAGATAAACATAAGGCTTTTCAAAATATAAAACCAGTTTTACTAAGACTTAACCGGTTATCCAGGGCTTAGTCTCTTCCACTGTTTCATGCTTATATGCTTATGTTATTCATGCTTTACTTGTATATCCATGCACTGAGCATTATGCTCAGCCGTTACTTTCATTTCCATGTCCCAAAACGGCAGGTACCCAAGGACCGACTCGAGCATTTGGAGGACATGCATAGGATGGAAGCTGCCATAGACTTCTTCTCCTTTTTCCTTCATATACTTATGCTTGTTTAGTCTTTCATTCATTTCTTTTGCTTTATTATGTTTTGGGCTTATGTTTGGGAACCGATGTTTGATTCCAGTTAACCCTATGGTCATGTATGTTTTAGTACATATTACCTTGCATGCTTTGATGACACGCTATAATCACGCGTGACATTCCATTTATCAAAATGGGGTGTTACAAAATACCACGTTCCGTCAGATCTCCATCCGACTGTGCCAGATCCACAAGCACATATTGGGAGTTTTCCTGACGGAAAAATTGGTATATACACCAGGTTCATTGAGTTTTCCAACAATCGCATACCTTTAAGCCGCTTCTTGATAGACATACTAAATTATTATAGTATACACCTCTCCCAACTACATTGTATAGGAGCCGCCAAAATCTCAAATTTTGAGATAAACTGCTTACTAAAAAATGTTGACCCAACCATAAACCTGTTTCGTGCCTTCTATAGACCCACATGGATGAACGGATGGATAACCTTCGCGAAACGCCCTGGTCAACTTCAATGTTATTCAGAAAAAGTAGATTCCCTAAAGAAGTGGACCGACAAGTTCTTCTGGGTAGACAAGGTTGTGTTCCCATTTGACCATGATTTCATCACCCCCGAGACAATGATAAAGGATGACCACCCCCTTGCCGGTCGAGGCAGACGCACAATCAATCAATGCTGATCGGATACCAATGCAAGAATATCCAGAGACACTGCTATACGCCCTAGGTGGGAATGCCAAGATGACAACTATAGGTGATTATCCATATAAACATGATATGAATAAATAATAAACGCAGCGGAAAGATCACCTATCAACGGATCCATAGAGTCATATGATTAATCAATAAAAGGGACATAAAAGTATACCTTTGTAGCGTGATTCAGTAAGATCGAACGGAGACCATCACGAACATATGATCTAACCAAGAAACCAATCAAATATGAAACCAAGTGATCAAAATAGATCACCTCTATGATGTATCCACACCACACATCCTTGTATACCAATATATGCTAGTCTTAAACCCCGTAACCTAGTAACACCTTTGAATAAACAAGATTCAAAGATGGAGATCATTACAAAACATAAACCCACGATTTTTACGTCTCAAAACCGTGCAAATCCCAATTAGAGGAAAGGGGGAGCATTTTTAGTAATGTTTTTAATGTAATCAATTAGAGTTTTTACCTAATAACTCATATTTATCACAAATGTAACTCCTTCCTCTTTTCATCTTAATGGGCCGGACTCAGTGGGCTTTGTATGGGCCTTGCCATACACTTTTACAAGTCTAATAACTAAGTACACTACTAGTCGTTAGAAGCCCAATAATGATCTCGAGTTACGAAGGTTGTTTATATACCGTAAATACGATAAACACGATATATTGAAATGGTGCCTCAGTGTATATGTGTGTGACCCCATAGGCCCATATGTGTCCAGCCGTATAATTAGTTGTTATGACACGAGCATACTCCAACAGCTCCCACTTGCGCACGTCATAATAATCATGTAATTATACAAGCAATGGTTAGCGTGTAGAAACACGCCAATGCCCCTAGAAACGTATGGGGATAGTTTCTCAAACATCTTATTTAAATGGTTAGATATTAGTCATCCTTTTGTTTCAGATACTCTGTTAAACTTTAGACATGGATCAACAGTCATTCTTAAGTTTAACTATTCTGTTTCTCGATATAGATAAGCAATCATGCATAACTATTTTTAGATAACATTTCAGGATGCGACATCAGAAAAGCGACTAGTTATCTTTTAAAATAATATGCAATAAGGCTTAGAAAACTATGATGTTATTTCAAGACAATCTAGAAATTAAGTGGGCCACTTACAAGGTGATAAGCTCATAGCTCCCACTGAATAAGACAACTTTACAAGTGTGTCCTATGGTTAAAAAATGCATTGCTCCCATTAGTTTAGACAACATTTTAAATGTATCTATACTAGTGAAAAAGCAAGTAATTTGTATACTTTCTAGTTCTTTGAATGTCTACACATTATAGCCAATGTGAGTCTCGTAGACTAGTAAACATGTACATAGATATTCAAAGAAAAGTATCAAGTTCTACTATATTTGTGATGAGATTTCCATCAATGCCATTAACTTGAAAGTTTTGCATGCAATTCCTCTTTCTACTTTACCTCAAAGGTGTGTAGAATCTTATGAAACTTGTTTGTGTAAGGAAAATATACTATAAAAACATGCTAGTAATTTCTTTTCCTCTCACGGTTTAATGAGACTTCAATTTCTAATCAAGACTCATATAATATCTTAACACTTTAAGATATGTAACCGTACTTAATCGTTTTGACTTACAAGACAATGTGATTTCTTGAGTAGGTGTGTATTAAGATTGATTAGAATTGAGAAGATTCAAGTGTTCCTATTACAGCTTTCTCATACAAGGAGAATTGATGGGAACGAGTCTTATTCTTACAAGGAAATAAGACTTAGTTTGTTTTCCTCTAACACAAAAGGAAACAAACTTTGTTTACGGGTTGTGTTGCACAAAATCGTTAATAGAAATACAAAGTTCATATTTAGTATTTTTGATAATTATCCTTTTAAAATTAACTACCCAAGTTTATAAAAACAATTAATTTTACGAAAAGGCTAAGATCCTCATTGAGGTTCCACCACCACATCATTTGATCTGCTAGCAATGATAGATTCAACAGGTAGATGACGTTCATCAATTGCAAATCTTGTGCAATTCTTAGATCCTTATGGGACTCATCACACAAGCAAACATTTCACTAAATGTCATGTTTAGTCCCATCCTTTCCTCGGTCAAGGTCTCACCGTTGTACCGATTAAGTAATCCAATTTGAGAACATGCGAGAATAAGTCTAGGTCTCACGCATAGATAATAATCACCTTGGGTTACAATTCACATCCGTCTTACAAGATGCAAAAAGTAATTGCAAGTGATCTCAAACGATTGGACGGCATGACTTAAATTTGAGATGGGTATAAAGTTTGATTTACAAATCAAAAGTGTGTACGAGAAAGCATGCATTCATCCATCGTAGCACAAGTTAAAAACATTTCTTAACTTAAGTCTAATCTTATTTTATTTATGCGTGTCAAGTTGTCCAAGTTAAAGACTAATATAAAACCTAAGTGGAAGTATTATTAGTTTAGACAATACATAAAATAAATAACATTCATAACAAGTTATGAATTGTTATGAAAACAAGATTTTTGTTTTAAATCGTATTTAAACTTTAGACTAAATCAAATATTTAGTTTTATAAACGGTTTGTAACTGGTATCAAGTTTTATAAAAATATTTGCAAGTTATAGCAAGATATCAAACAAATAAGCAACCACACAACCACAAGTATGCAAAGCCTCAAACCGATGAAAAACCTAAGCTTGATCTCGTGATCCATCACGAGGACCAAGAAGTCAACTAAGGGTAAGTCAACACAACCACAAAGTGGGCTCCCACTTGCTCCAAGACCATCAAGAGCAAGTAGAACCCAAAATGAACATGAGGCCCAAATCTGCCAAACAAATTCAGTCGACTTCTAGGGCCCAAAACCCATAGAAGGATTCTTCCCTAGCCTGAGGTCCAGTTGAGACTTTTGAAGGCCCATGAGTTGTGTATAAGTACACCAAATTTGGGCTTCTATCTCCTTATAGAACTCCGGGAAATTACGTTTTAGTGCAGGTCACTCAGCAGCTCCGAATTTCACAATATGTCTTTAATTCTTTAGCCATTCCCATCCAAGCATCGGTTACAAATGATTTTTGACTTAAAACATTTAACCTATCATTAACCTACTGTAAAGTGCCCAAACAATGGCTATAACCAACATCAAAAACATATTACTGAAGCCGAAACAATGACAAATCCCCAAAACTGAAATTAAATGCAAATCAATACACAACATGTCATATTTGGTCTAGGTTTTCATCGGCTTTGCATACGAAACATAATAATGCCATAAGATTATGAATATAACAAGGTGTTGGCTAATTACATGACCAAACATGCATGTATTTTCCATGGATATAAAATAAATAACAAGTACACTTGTTAGCCAACGAAATCGAAGAAATAATCAACAATTAATTAAACCCCCGATTGGTACGTATAACCGATGACCTTAGGATATTAAAAACACATTTTAAACACCTTATAATCATCATATAATTACAGAAATCATGTCCATAGGGCTGTTCTAAAACCGATTCACAAATCGTGCCAAAACACGCATTTTTTGGTCATTTTATCCGTACCGACAACAAAACTAATTAAGATATGCGCAACCCGTGGCCATGGAATAAAAAATACAGATCATAAGACCATATTATGGTCTGTTTTAACACGAAAATTAAGCCCTTGGGGCTGTTTTATTTTTTTTCTTTATTAATCCTCCAAAAACACGCGATTTGGCCACTTTTACGCATACCCGATAATCATATGACATCATATGATAGCTCGTGATACCACTATAGGTGATTATTCATATAACCATGATATGAATAAATAATAAACGCAGCGGAAAGATCACTTATCAACGGATCCATAGAGTCATATGATTAATCAATAAAAGGGACATAAAAGTATACCTTTGTAGCGTGATTCGGTAAGATCGAACGGAGACCATCACAAACACATGATCTAACCAAGAAACCAATCAAATATGAAACCAAGTGATCAAAATAGATCACCTCTATGATGTATCCACACCACACATCCTTGTATACCAATAGATGCTAGTCTTAAACCCCGTAAGCTAGTAACACCCTTTGAATAAACAAGATTCAAAGATGGAGATCATTACAAAACATAAACCCACGGTTTTTACATCTCAAAACCGTGCAAATCCCAATTAGAGGAAAGAGGGAGGATTTTTGGTAATGTGTTTAATGTAATCAATTAGAGTTTTTGCCTAATAACTCATATTTATCACAAATGTAACTCCTTCCTCTTTTCATCTTAATGGGCCGGACTCAATGGGCTTTGTATTGGCCTTGCCATACACTTTTACAAGTCTAATAACTAAGTACACTACTAGTAGTTAGAAGCCCAATAATGATCTCGAGATACGAAGGTTGTTTATATAACGTAAATATGATAAACACGATATATTGAAATGGTACCTCAGTGTATATGTGTATGACCCCATAGGCCCATATGTGTCTAGCCGTATAATTAGTTGTTATGATACGAGTATACTCCAACAATAACCACCATAAATGCTACCCCTATCCAAAGCGTACCATGCATCGTAGAGTCTCCGTCAGAGGAAATGAGCGAAAAAGAACATGGTGCCGTAGAGGATTCTCACACCGGCCCATCTGCAGAGGACATACCTGTGCCAAGTTACAAAAGATTACCGTGCTCCCCTACGCAGCAAATTCCGAGAAGGGGGATAACATTACAAACAAGGCCACGTGCTAACGCAACATCTTGGGGAGCCCCATCAAGGCCACGGGAAAGCATACAACTATCAAGGTATACCCCTGCGCCCTTCTTTAGTATTTCATAAAAAATAAACAATTCGCACACCTCCAATAATCGTAAGACATCAAATTTGCAGCTCCCTTGCTTCCACAACCGAGGCGGATGCAGGCGCTGCGAAGTCCATCAGATTCATTCCTCCCTGGCAATACCCTCGCTCATGCGCTCTTGATGGCGCAGACGCTTGTGGGGACTTCCTGCAACACATATCTCCCCTTGGCCGCGCTCAACATTTACACGAGATGTCCGACGAACTACTAATGAAGGAGCTAGACACAATTTCCACCCAAGAAGTAACTTTAGCTGCCCACTTGAAAAAGAAGATATCCCAGCTGTCCGAGCATTTAGCACAATTAAACGAAGAGGTCCGCCAGGTTACAGAACAGAAAGACCTCAAGCTTGTAAATGCGAAAATCGAATTTGCCCCTTGTGTGCCGTGTCTAGTATAAATGCCGGATCCATCCAATATTTAGAGGACGAAAAATCCCCACTCTCTGAGTTCCTAGACCGTGAGTGCCGCTTGCGAGCGAAGCAAGAGGACAAAAACCGCTGGGCCATGGAGAAACTAGAAGAAGGCATGAATGCCCTTGCTCTGAATTGCGACAATTTTGTCACCAACTGCCAGAAAGACATGGCCAAGAAGTCCGAAGTTCTGAAGTATATGAGTACGGATTTTGATGAATAGCTATATCCGTACCTCACCGCAGTGCGCGCTGAAAATCGATGGCTAATAAAACATGGTCTTCCACTTGCTGATAAAGGTGTCATGAACTTACCACCTTTTGACAAAGCGATCAAGGATGTATATGATGCCGCGTTACTGCTTGGATCCAGTCTCGCCATGGAACACGCTTCCAAAGAGAATTTACTAAGGGGTCCTTTGAAGGGAAATGAGATCTATTCCAAATATGCGCAGGAGATGTTTGACGCCGCTTTCCATAGATTAGAGAGCCTCCCAATGCCAACTATAGATCTAATTGAGAAAGGTCAGTACCTCCCAATTAGCGTGACCATGACAGGCCTTATGCTTCCGAGTGATAGTGCATACCCGACAGAAGGAGACCCTGAAACCACTGGTGAGCCGAAACTATCCCAACTACAAGTCCATTTGTACATTTTTGGCACTCCAATATTGGTTCTGCTGGAAGATAAATTAAAGCAACACGTGCGTCGTGTCGCCAAGAAGAATCATACCTCGACCAAAGGCGCTGTTATCAGCCTAGGCTTAGCACACCCTAGCCGGTCTGACGGTGTACCTGTGAGTCTTTCATCCATTGACGTATACTACACTCGCGTGCTTCAATATATGAAAGAGGCATGGGCACAACATCGCATATCGTAGAACCCACAACATTGCAGGTTAAAGAGGTCGGTGTCCACGAGCGACCTTCTATAGAGGCTGTCCTGCCCCACCATATTTATTGTTGTATCTGATGCTAACTAATCTTGTAAATTAATAATTTGTTCAATGATAATAGCGTCCTGCATCATATTCATGTGTAGTCACATATATATGTGTCCAGGTTCCTACACCCACACCTGATATGGTGAGGGAGAACACCTATTTATGAGTACGCCCGTTGGGGTGCGACTTTGTACTTATGGGTGAGTCTAAAAGTCATTACGTGTAGTCCTGCCACTACTACCATAAGTAATGTCATTGAAAATGACATGTTTGTTAGGCATGCACACTGTAGCATCCGTCATAAAGTATGAGGACTGTTATACTTACCACAACGTCTTGTGAAAAGCTGCCTGACAAAGGATACCTGATCCGGCGCCGCTGGGGGTGCATCCCCCTTACGCGACAAGTTTAATTAGTAGGTGTGACAACCGTGGTTTTGAGGTTCGTCACTTAATTTTATTTTGTGCTAGTTACGTGTCTTTACGTGTTTATGTGCGTATTGGTGTGTATAGATTGTGGTTTGGATATCGTTTCTGGTACGGGGTACCTTGTGAGTGAAACGATGTGTGATGATTTCATGTTCATGAGCTCACATGGTAGTGACTATGAAGTGAAATGGTGTTATTTAGTGGTTTTACGTATACGTATATGTATTATAGAAAATCGTATTTTTACGATTTACGGTTTAGCATTTTGAGGTCTCGGAAGAGGTATTTAGTCACGGGAATATTTTTTGGGATGGTTTTAAGTCATTTAGGACTTAGCTATAAAGTTTATTTCAAAATTTGAGATTTTTTTTAAAAGTGTATATTTTACGACTTTTACGGTAAAACGCGTAAAAATTGACTAGTTTTACGGTTTTGAGGTTTTGGAGGTTTTAGGAGCTGAAATAAATTAAGCTAAATTAAGGTATTGTTAATAACATAATATTAAACAATAAAAAGAAAAAAAACGAAATTTAATGGATATGGAAAGGGTATAGACGGTTGGAAAAGAAAAAAAAAGGGAAAAAGGAGAAAAAGGAAACATTGTATTGGGCTAGGATTAGTATGGTAACTATATAAAGACTTTTATTAACTAAAAACATATCATAATCCCCTGGAGATCAAGCTTAGGTCGAATTTAATGGAGAATATTAAGGTTCTTCATAAAAGTTTGGGGTTTTCATAAATCAAAGGTAAATATTCAAATCCCTTTTTAATTTAATTGTTTTTATGTTTTGTTTAATCATCTTATGATGGAATTAGGTTAGGGTTTAATCTAAAAACAGTAAATTAATGTTATAATAATGAGGTTATAATGATTACATAAGTTAGGGTTTGTAATTAGTGGGGTTAGGGTTAATTAATTAGTTTAATTTGATTAAACCCGTTTTTAAAAACTGGGCAGAATGTTGAGTCAATTGTTTTGATCATATTGGGAGTTATACAAACTCTTATTTTGCGATCCAAGTATCCCTGAAAAGGTAATTGAAGTGGCTTTCCAATGCAAGAAACGAGAACTAAATTGGAGGTCGGGAAATGGGTCAAAAACAGGTTACAACAGTCGGAGGTCAAAACAGTTTTGAATTCAGCCTGTTTTCTTTTTAAGTTTTGGGTTGTTTGGGGTACTTAGGGTTGCATTGGGATCTTCTAACGAACATGAGAGATGGTTTATATATTGTATTAAGGATCTGCACTTGGGCTAAGATTGTGGTTTAGGGTAAGACCCTCTAATGGTAATGAACTTTTCATACGTTTAAAATCAGTGAATTCTGGATAGGTAGCAATATATACACATATATATGGGCATTAACAGTAGCTTTAAGGTTAGGGCAAGTGGGAGGTTTTAGCTAACATGTATAAAAGTGTGAATATTCCTTATACAGAGATCATAGGTGTGTTTAGGTGGGTGTTTGACTTATAGTTTGGAGACCTAAAACTGGGACTGTTTTTGATAAAACGTTAACGGGATGTGTTATGAAGTAAAACGAGTTAAGGGCTTTATAGAGGGGTGTAATGAGATTCTTAGAGCATATATATGAGGTATATATATGGGAGAAGGTTAGATGTCCATCATAGGTTGATGAGCCATTTTTAGTGTTTGGTTCATGTTTTGATTATGTGTTTTTGGTTGTTAGCTTTTTGCTAGTGCGCGGATGTTTGGGGAAGCTCAATCAGGTGAGTTTCATAGTCCCATGTTTACTATTGATTTTGACTTCCAGATGGGATGGAAGAGACACTATGTTGGGTTATTTTCTAAATTGATGTTGTGAATGTGTTTGTGATTTGAGATGGACTTGTGTGTACATTATGTGATTAATTGCTATGTGATTTTTGATTGTGTATGATTTGGATCGGGGGACACGTGCCGTCTCAGTTATTGTGGTTTGACAAGGTAGTGGCTGATATGAGCTTAAACTCATATCCTTTTATCAACAAATAACCCTAAAACATGAAGCAAAATACCAATTTATTTGGCAAAAACAGTATTATGTGGTATGTTTGTGTTTGTGTGCACTTGTGTAGGTAAGAAGATACATTTTCAAGCAAACAAGGAAAAATCAAGCTCAAATGGATGAAAAAGACAAAAGAGGATCAAAAGTGACAAGACTTTGAAGTATAAGGACCTATCTTGACAAGTTATGAAAGTTGAAGGACTAAAAGTGAAATAATGTAAAAGTCAAGATTCAAGTCAAACTTGGTCAACTATCAAGTCAACTCAGTCAAGGGATGATTTTGTTGAAGAATCAAAGTTAAAGGACCAAATATGTCAAAAGAATGAAGATCCTAACTCAAAACAACATTCTGCCAAGTACAAGGACTAGTTCTGTCAATTGTTGAAAGTAATTTGAAGCTTGATCCATGTGAAAGGGAGAGAACCAATAAGATTGCAAGAAAAGTGGGACAAGGATCACCACATAAGCCCACTAGCGCCGTTTTGCATTTAATACAAAATCTGAACAGTAAAGCGCACTTCATTTAAATCAACCAATGAGAATGCGCCACTCCATAATCCTTTTATCCAATTTTGGATATTGATCCGTGTGACCAGATGAGAGCCAATAAGAAACTGACACGTGTTTTCTTCTTCAAAGTGAAAAATTGCCAGGATCGCGATTTTGATAGAAGCCATTTCATGGGAAGATTAAAACACCAAACTTGCTTAATTTTGAGAGACGAGTTCAACGGTGCAAACCAATTAACAAGACATTCATCCAATCAAAAATACCCAATTCATTGTTCATACCTTCAAAATGCGGATTTGCAGATTTCTCCACGTGGCAAGCTGGGATTGGCCCTGACACGTCACCAACCCCAACAAACTCTCCCTTCTTGCCTATAAATAGCTAGATTGTACTTCATTTTCAGCTGTAGCTTAATTTTGTAAAACACCTAGTTCTCCCTTCCTTTTCCTTTTTCCCTTAATTCTACCATAACTACTCAAGAGTCTGACAAACTCTTGAGTTAGTTAGTTAGTTGATAGCTTGTAACAAACTTTGTAACTGATTTACCTCAATAAAATTCAAATTCACTTTTTCCCGCCAATTGAGTTCTTCATATTACTGCTTCTATACTGCTCTTGTGTGATCATCCTTTTGCTGTTGAGTGTTTGTTATGATCAATCATTGATCATAATTAACATTAAGGAAGATTGGTAGCTGTTTGATCAGAATTTGTTCATTCCATTGTTCATTTGAAGATTTCAAGCAGATTGAAGATTGTAGATGATTTGTAGCTGATTAGATTGTTGATTAAGTGTTCCCTAGTGATAAGGTGGTGGTTATCACTAGGGCAAGAGAGCTCAACGCTCCTCTTCTTCTCAAAGGATTACTTCAATAGGTTTTGAATTGCTCATTTTTGGTTCCACTCAATTGCAATTGCCATGCTTAATACCTAGTGTAGAATTTACTTGGTGGCATGATAAAAGTTGATTAGTTCAGTTGTGATTGATTCTAGACCTGTGTAGCTTTAGTGTAATTGGTTATAGTTTTGTAGCTTGATACTTAGTCTGTTTCAGTTTTCATAAGTTTAGCTATTCATTTTGAGAATTAGTAGGGCTTAACTCTTGTTACTTGCTTGTATCCATTGCATCTTGGTTTATAAACTTAGGATATTATAGCTTTTAACTCAGTATAAACTTTTGCTCAAAAATCTTTCACAAAGTCTAATAAAAAAATCAGAAGTAGTGTTTGGCAATAGGTTTAAGCCATAATCATTGTGAGATTTGTGGTGTTTTAGTTGTAACAAGTTGGATTTTTAGCCTGTTTTGGTCTTGTGTGATCAAGTTGAGTTCAATTTTTCTGATATTCTCCACTTATAAGTCATATAGCTCACTTTTGTGCTTTGAAACTTTGTGCATCAATCTTTGCAAACTAGCATTTTTAGAACTTTCCATTTTCAAAACATTATAGCATCTTTGTTAGTTAATCATTTTTACTCAAACCTTTTTCTATAGATCAAGTAACATCTAAGGTTTCTGTGATAGTGAGGATTTTCTACAGTATTCAACAATAAGCTAGAAAATAGCTTTTCAGTTCAGTCTTAGCAAAGTGCTTTTTCTGTAATGTTTTAGGCACTGTTTTCTTGAATCTCCAAATCCACTTCATAAAAGTAGTGATTTTCTTTCACAAAAACGTTTACAAAGTGTTGAATATTGATTTTTGAAAATTTGAGCTTTTTCCAAAATCTGGTCAAACTTGGTCAACATAAGCTCTTTTGAGCTTAATTCAGATTTCTAGCTTATTTCTTGATGAAAATAGTTCTGGTTTGATTTCCCATTCTTGAAATAAGTTGCTTAATCAGTTTCATTACAAAAATCAAGTTGTGACTGTTTGGTTTAAGCTGTAGCTTATTTTGAGCTTATTGATAAGCACTCATTAGCTTATTTCTAATCCTTAGCTGAATTCCTTTAACACACGTAGTTTAAATTGGATTTGAAGTCTTTTGCAATTTGTTTCATTGATTTTGGTTTAGTAATAAGTTCAAACGAGCTTATTGTGTCATTTGTCCCGTTTTTAGTTAAGAAGTTATCTTAATTGCACTTTGGTCCTTTCAATTCAATCAGTATTGAAAACTTGGCTAAACTTCCAAATATTTAGGATTTGCATTGTTTAGGTCCCTGGACTTTGAAAGTTGTTAGATTTCAGTTAGTAGTTTGTTAATTTGTTACATTTTTGGCAAGTTGGTTATAGTTGTTACATTTTGACCCTTATAGTTTACTGATTTACATTTTTAGTCCCTATAGTTGTTAGAATTTACATTTCAAGCATTTACATTTCATAGAATTTACAATTTCAGTCCCTTTAGTTTCAAGTTTTGCATTTTAAATTTTTACTTGAATAAAAACGTGGTATTTGCAATTTGTTTTACATATACGTAGGTATTATTTTTCCTTTTGGCAAGCTTTTGTTGAATTAGAAATAGATTACCAAGCAAGCTTAACAACCAAGAACAATTAAAAATCCGATATTGGTTGGACTTTCTATTGGTTAAGAACTGAGAAAAACGAACTGCATTATACTACATTTCAAATGGCGCCGCTGCCGGTTCTTTGACTACACGAGAGACTATCGATTGACGGTTTTCATTGGCTTTTGGGATCCGTTCATTTTGTGAACGTTATTTTTACGTATCATAAATCAAAAACAAATAAAAAATCAAAAATATAAAAATATATAAAAACTAAAAAATTAACAAAACAATTCTTTTCCTAAAGAATTGACCAAAAAAATTAAAAGATCCAAAAAGCAATCTTTTTCCTAAGAGATTGCACCCAAAAATATATATTATTGGATTCTCTCGGTTTTTATGTACATATAGTATTTTCCTTTAAAAAACTCATAAATACAAAAATATTTTCCATATATTATTATAAGTAAATACGTATACGTATAAGAACAATCAATCTACATATCTTCCATAAGTATTGCCGAGGCAATACACCGTGTTGAGGGGCGCTCCGGTCCTTGACACGTGTATCGATCAAACAAAATAAAGCAAGAATAGATAAATACTCTCAATAAGCAACAATTCGAAGAATACGAACATTTAAGTGAATAGAAAGGCGATGTGCTATAAAATGCCATCTAAGGGTCAATAGGTACTTAAGTGCTTCGCGCCACCTAACCCCCCGTTCACTTGGGAGTATTCTAAGAAGGAAGGCTTCATTGAGGGTCTTGCACCCAAAGTAGTAAATACATATATTGTTATTTTCTTGTGGATATTTAATATTGAAACTCGAAGAGGATAATCCATTTCTCTTCAAAGTCACACGAGAGCTTCTCTCTCATTCCTCGTATTGAGTTGCATGCTCACTCGCGGGCGTGCACAAATACCGATTGGTGTACAACCTCTTCCTCCGAAAAGGAAGAAAAAGAGAAAGAGTAAGACCACCACCGTCCACCAAGCCGATCACGAGAATCGTGCTTTGTCACCACCACAAGAAGCCATGGCTATTGATAATCGTACTTTGTATGAACGTATGCAATCCAACATTCATGGATATTCTAGTGCCATTAAGATTCCCGACTTTCCCGCTAACACATTTGAGCTACATACATCCATGATCAATATGGTTGCTTTATCACCTTTCTTGGGAAAACAAAATGAGGATCCTCATGCTCACCTTAAGAGATTCCTTTCACTTTGCAATACCATTAAGCATAATGGGGTTCCACATGAGGTCATTAGATTGATGTTAGTGTCATTTTCCTTAGATGGGAGTGCTAAGCATTGGTTAGACACCCAACCACCCGATAGTATCACCACATGGGACGGTTTTACCACTAAGTTTTTGAACAAATTCTTTCCTCCACAAAAGACTATGGCTTTGAGGAATTTAATTATGGGCTTTACACAAAAACCTAGTCAATCCTTTAGTGATGCTTGGGAAGAGTATAGTGAGTTGTTGAGGCGATGCCCTAACCATGGATTGGATGATGTAAACCAAATCAATACCTTCTATAATGGCCTTAAACCTCACCACCAAGATTCACTAAATGCTTCCGCGGGAGGGAGTATTCTTCTTAACACATACCACGAGGCTTTGAACATTATTGAGACTAAGGCAATGGTTCAAACAAACAATCCATTTGAAGAAAGGGTTCATGTTATCCAAAACACTTCTCAAACTCCTTGTGACATCCAACTTCTTAAAGAGATCCTTCAACAAGTCAAACAAGGACAAGAAATGACTAATGACATGGTTCAAAATTTTAAGAGCATGACATTGAACAATTCCTCAAATAATGTGAATGCCATCACCATTTCTTGTGTTACTTGTGGAGGCCCCCACTCTTATGAACAATGTGATAAGGTGCAAGGGTATCAAGGGGAATGCTATGCTTATCAAGAGGAACACCGTGAACACTTCAAGCCTAACATCAATCCAAATAACCTTTCTTACAAATCCCAAAATTACCTTACTCCACCCGGCTTCCCACCCCAACCACCCACCAAAATTCCACAAAATCCTCCTCAAATTTTAGCAAGGAATCAAGGGCAAAGACAACCATACCAAGGAAATAACTACAAGGCACCCAATCAATTTCAACCTCAAGCAAATACCTTTTATCCACCACAACAAGGGTTTAATCAACCACTTCCATTTATTCCCAATCAAGCATATGCTCCAATACCAAATCAAGCTTACCCTCAAAATCCAACTCAAGGATATGGGATGCAAGAGACTCAAGAGTATGTTGACAAGAAAATGCGTGAAATTGAGAAGAGAATGAATGATCAATTGAAACGTACAATGGAGGAACAAATCAATAGGGTTTTAGTGGCGGTAACTCAAAGACCACAAGGGGCTTTACCTTCTAACACACAAACAAACCCTAGGGCCAATGTTAATGCTATTACAACAAGGAGTGGTACAACAACAAAGGATCCTTCACCTCCTAAACCTACTCTTGTTCAACCCACTTGTGCTCCTACTTGTGACAAGCCTTCTACTTCTACTCTACCTCCTCAAAATGCTCCTATTCACTCAAACACACCTTCTCAACCACCTCATACTTCTCCTTTACCTTCCACACTTCCCAATGAAGAAGCTAACAAAGACAAATCTTCCACCACAACACCTATTCCACCTACACCAAAACCTACTCTTCCATACCCTTCAAGGTTGAAAAAGGACAAGTTAAAGAACAAAGATGACATCCAAGTCTCCAATTTCTTAAGGATGTTCAAGCAACTCAATATCAACATATCCTTTGCGGAAGCTCTTGCTTATATGCCAAAGTTTGCTAAGATGTTCAAGGATTTGCTTTCAAACAAAGAAAAATTGGTTGATTTGCCCAACACATCACTTAATGAAAATTGTTCCGCGGTGTTACTTAAAACTTTACCAACAAAACTTGGAGATCCGGGGCGCTTCTTGATACCTTGTAATTTTCCCGGTGTTGAAAATTGCATGGCTTTGGCGGATTTAGGGGCGAGCATAAATCTCATGCCTTTATCGGGTTGGAAACAACTATCTCTTCCCGAGCTCACTCCCACTAGGATGACTCTTGAACTAGCCAACCGAACCATAGCTCACCCCGTAGGTATAGCGGAAGATGTGTTTGTAGGTGTGGATAAGTTTACCTTTCCGGCCGATTTTGTAGTGGTCGATTATGACATGGATCCTAGAGTGCCTTTGATTGTTGGTAGACCGTTTTTGAGAACGGGTCGTACCTTGATAGATGTGGCAGAAGGAGAATTAATTATGAGAGTAGAAGATGAGAGAGTGGTGTTTAAGTTAGGGAAAGTTTGTGATAGAAAAGAGGTTAAGGAGTCTAGACCTTGTGAGACTATTAACATTGTGGATGTGCTAGATGAAGTGTGTAATGAACACTTTCATGATGCTTGTAAGAATGCTAGTGATGAGATACCCCATGTTGAAACCGTGGCCTCAATTGCTCCCTCTTTAACACCTTTTGGAGAGAGTGATTTCCTCTTGGAGGAATTTGAGTCCAACTTTCTTGGTGATGATGATTCTCCCATTAATTGGGAAGAAGATATTCTTACAATCCAAAAGTTGCTCAATGAGGACCCTATTCCTTCTCCTATTCCGCAAGAGATTACCATTGAGGAACCTTCCATAGTAAAACCTTCCATAGAGAGTCCACCTCCCATTGAACTTAAGGAACTCCCATCCCACTTAGAATATGCTTTCTTAGAAGGAAAAGACCAATTACCGGTGATTATTGCTAAAGAGTTGAAAGAGGATGAGAAGGAGCAACTTATTGAAGTCCTTAAGAAACACAAGAAAGCCTTAGCATGGAAAATATCCGACATAAGGGGAATTGATCCACATTTTTGTACTCACAAAATCCTTATGGAGGATGATTATAAACCCGCCATTCAAAACCAAAGGAGAGTTAACCCAAAAATCCATGAGGTTATTAAGAAGGAAGTGATTAAACTTTTAGATGCGGGTATGATTTATCCCATTTCCGACTCTCCATGGGTTAGCCCGGTTCATTGTGTTCCAAAGAAGGGTGGAATCACCGTGGTGCCTAATGAGAACAATGAGCTTATTCCTACGAGACTTGTAACCGGTTGGAGAGTTTGCATTGATTATAGAAAACTCAATGAGGCAACTAAGAAAGACCATTTCACGCTTCCCTTTATGGATCAAATGCTTGAACGCTTAGCGGGAAATGAGTACTATTGTTTTCTTGATGGCTTTTCGGGTTATTTTCAAATACCCATTGACCCTAAGGATCAAGAAAAGACCACATTCACTTGTCCATACGGTACATTTGCTTACAAGAGGATGCCTTTTGGCCTATGTAATGCACCGGGGACGTTTCAAAGGTGCATGATGGCGATTTTCCATGACATGATAGAGCAAACCATGGAGGTTTTTATAGATGACTTTTCCGTATTTGGAAGCTCCTTTAGCTCATGTCTCACCAATCTTGAGAGAATGCTTAAGCGTTGTGAGGAAACACGTTTGGTGCTTAATTGGGAGAAATGTCACTTTATGGTGAAAGAAGGGATTGTTTTAGGACACAAGATATCAAATAAAGGATTAGAAGTTGATCGAGCTAAAATTAATGTGATTGCTAAGCTTCCCCCACCCACCTCGGTTAAAGGTGTGAGGAGTTTCTTAGGTCATGCGAGATTTTATAGGCGCTTTATACAAGATTTCTCTAAGATAGCTAGACCGATGACTCATCTTTTGGAAAAAGAGGCTCCTTTCATTTTTGACCAAGCTTGTTTAGACTCTTTTGAGACCCTTAAGGAAAAATTGACTAAGGCTCCCGTTTTGGTTTCTCCAAATTGGGAATTACCTTTTGAGCTTATGTGTGACGCTAGTGATTATGCGGTGGGGGCCGTCTTAGGACAAAGAGTTAATAAGCATTTTCAACCTATACACTATGCGAGTAAAACCATGACCGGTGCACAACTTCATTACACGACCACGGAAAAAGAGTTGCTTGCTATAGTATATGCTTTTGAGAAGTTTAGACCATATCTTGTGCTTTCCAAGACCATAGTGTATACGGATCACTCCGCTCTCAAGTATCTTATGACAAAACAAGATGCTAAGCCTAGGCTTTTGAGATGGGTTTTGTTGCTTCAAGAGTTTAAGATAGAGATTCGTGATAAGAAAGGGGCCGAGAATTTAGCGGCGGATCATTTGAGTAGACTTGAGCATCCTTTTCAAGGAGATTTCCCACATCAAGAAATCAATGAATCCTTTCCACTAGAGGAGCTCATGTCTATCTCTTCCCAAGAGGATGCCACACCTTGGTTTGCGGATATAGCAAACTATCTTGTGGGCAATGTGCTTATTGAGGGTCTTACTTACCAACAAAAGAAAAAGTTTCTTAAGGAAGTTAAGTATTACTTTTGGGATGATCCATATCTTTTTAGGCAATGTGCGGACCAAATCATTAGACGGTGTGTAGATGGGCCCGAGGCATTTAAGATCTTAGAGGCATGTCATAAAGGACCTACGGGTGGACAGTTTGGGCCTAACTACACCGCCAAGAAAGTCTTTGATTCGGGTTACTATTGGCCTTCCATTTACAAGGATGCCCAAGAGATGGTGAAATTTTGTGATGTTTGTCAAAGACAAGGAAAAATTACACAACGTGATGAGATGCCACAAAATTTTATCCAAGAGTGTGAGATATTTGATGTATGGGGAATAGATTTCATGGGACATTTTCCATCCTCTAAGGGAAACAAGTATATACTTGTGGCGGTGGATTATGTGTCCAAGTGGGTGGAGGCTAAAGCCTTACCTACTAATGATGCTAGAGTGGTTGTAAAGTTTTTGAAACAATTGTTTGCTAGATTTGGTGTACCTCGGGCCATCATAAGTGATCGTGGTACGCACTTTTGTAATGATCAATTCACGAGAGTTATGAAGAAATATGGAGTGAATCATAGACTTTCTACCGCGTATCACCCTCAAACAAATGGTCAAACCGAGGTCACAAATCGTGGTTTAAAGAGAATTTTAGAGAGAACGGTGGGAGAGCATAGAGCTTCTTGGTCGGATAAGCTCGATGATGCTTTGTGGGCGTTTAGGACGGCTTTTAAAACACCAATTGGTTGTACTCCTTATAGGCTTGTCTATGGAAAAGCGTGTCACCTCCCATTTGAGTTAGAACATAAGGCATCTTGGGCTCTCAAGTGGGCTAACTTTGATTTAAACCAAGCCGGTTCACATAGGAAAGATCAAATCAATGAGATGGATGAGTTGAGAGCCAATGCCTATGAAAATTCTTTGCTTTACAAGGAAAAGACTAAGAAATTGCATGATGCTAAGATCAAGAATCGTGAGTTCAAAGTTGGAGAGCCGGTTCTCCTCTTTAACTCAAGATTGAAGCTTTTTGCGGGCAAGCTTAAGTCGAGATGGTCCGGTCCATTCACTATTGCTCAAGTGTTTCCATATGGAACTCTTGAGTTGTCCCAACCCGATGGTCCAAATTTTAAAGTGAATGGTCACCGTGTTAAACATTACTTTGGGGAGGACATTTCCGTTGAAATGGTCCAAGAGGTCCCCATTTTCCCCATGAATTAATTCATTGAGGGACGAGTCGAGCTAGAGACTCATTAACTCAAGCATCGTATAACTAGGTTTAGAGTGTTGTAGGTTAGAAATAAAGGCATAGATTTGGAGATAAGTGTAGGGGAGACCTTCTTTTGTCTTCTTGATTGTTTGTAGGGTTGCTCACTCATCTCATGCTTTGGAGCTTATGGAGGAGGCCCTTGTATCCGGTTCACTTCATTACTTTAGTGAATTTTCATTGACACCTTGTGCTTAAACATGATTTCACTAATAGTTGTCCTTTCCTTAACTTGGGTTAAGCAAAGTCTATTCATTGTCATAAGTGTAGGGGAAGTTTTTATACTTCCATGCTCTTAAACATTGAGGACAATGTTTAGCTTAAGTGTAGGGGGGTCTTCTATCGAAGTGACCTTACCTAGAACTTGTCATTGTCTTGCATGATAACATGATAAAAATGAATTTTCAACATTTTTCAAATTTTTGATCTACTTTGGCCACCAAAATATGCATTCATAATTTTTGCATCAATCATTTTTCATTTTGCATAACACATTTGCATTGTATATATTTCTTCTTTTATTTTTCATCAAAAATATATAAAAGGAAAAAATATAATAAAACATGGTTTTAACAAGTTTAGACTTCTTTGACATATTAGGCCCGCCATGGATATTTTGACTCAACCCGAGTTTGCTTATTTTAGCATTCTCTAGCTAGTATCCTTAACCATGTAGTCCTTCATTGGTCTATTAGGCTAAGCTTCCACCAATTTCATTATTTGAAATTTTAAATTTGTGGAGAATGGGAAATGATAGAGTTGAAGCAAGTATAAAAGGGCTAGATAGACTTCATGGCAATTACTTGTGGCTAAACCCTTCTCTTCTTGACCTCTATTTTCTTCGCATGTATATAATTGTTAATAAATAATCAAGTACGGTTTTAATTGATTTGTAATCTCTTATGCATTTTTGGCTAATCATTTATGGTTGATATGAGTACGTCTTAAGATTCTAAGTTAGCACGTTTTATGTGTACTAGACTTATGTCATGCTCCATATTTAGCGGGTGTTTTTCCTTTTATTCTTTTCAACTTTCTTTGTGAGGAATAAAGAAAAATAAGAGCGGCTTATGAAAAAAAAATGAGTGGCTAGAAAGAAAAAGAAAAGAAAAAAAAAATAATGCAAGACTCCCAAGAGGGGCAGTGTGGTGTTAATTATAGTGACTATTGAGTTCCAATATTACCTTGACGGGTTGCGGGGATTCAATAGATTGCTCCAATCCAATATTACCTTGACGGGTTGCGGGGTTGAAGATCCAAAATCTCAAAAAGATGCGGATGTAAATTATTGCGTGAGTTTTATTTTTCTTTCCTTAGCGAGTGTGTAGTTACTTATGAAAGCATGACATGAGGATTTTACACATAAGGCGAATGATTTATTACTCTTAATACGGACTTATATTAATTGTGAGCGGTTTTTCAAGTAATGGATGAGAAGATTACTTAGGATTAAAACCGTGCTTCCTTATTTTTGGATTTTACACTTCTTATATTTCACACTTGAATAATGACAAATTTGCCCACAAGCAATTTGCTCAATTAATAACCGGTTCCACATTTAATTGTCATGAATAAGTTGATGCACTTTTTACTTGTGAATGCAATGATCCCATTTATAAGCTTGGTATGGGGAAAGTGAAACTTGAGGGTGATAAGTATCCATGGTACCCAAGCCCTAATCCAATTCATTGAATTCTTTATGAGTTATTTCCATCAAAACCATTTCAAGAAAAATCAAAAAGATATAGATAGAATTGTATTTTGATTCATTGCATTATTAAAAGTCAAAATCATGCATCATCTAGTTTAGAGTAGCATAGATGCATCTCATATGGCCAAGGTGGATTAATTAAGAGGGAAATGTAAATTTTTAAGCCTTGAAATATAATATTGCATGAGGACATGGCAATGTTCAAGTGTAGGGGAATTTGATATGAGCTTAAAATCATATCCTTTTATCAACAAATAACCCTAAAACATGAAGCAAAATACCAATTTATTTGGCAAAAACAGTATTATGTGGTATGTTTGTGTTTGTGTGCACTTGTGTAGGTAAGAAGATACATTTTCAAGCAAACAAGGAAAAATCAAGCTCAAATGGATGAAAAAGACAAAAGAGGATCAAAAGTGACAAGACTTTGAAGTATAAGGACCTATCTTGACAAGTTATGAAAGTTGAAGGACTAAAAGTGAAATAATGTAAAAGTCAAGATTCAAGTCAAACTTGGTCAACTATCAAGTCAACTCAGTCAAGGGATGATTTTGTTGAAGAATCAAAGTTAAAGGACCAAATATGTCAAAAGAATGAAGATCCTAACTCAAAACAACATTCTGCCAAGTACAAGGACTAGTTCTGTCAATTGTTGAAAGTAATTTGAAGCTTGATCCATGTGAAAGGGAGAGAACCAATAAGATTGCAAGAAAAGTGGGACAAGGATCACCACATAAGCCCACTAGCGCCGTTTTGCATTTAATACAAAATCTGAACAGTAAAGCGCACTTCATTTAAATCAACCAATGAGAATGCGCCACTCCATAATCCTTTTATCCAATTTTGGATATTGATCCGTGTGACCAGATGAGAGCCAATAAGAAACTGACACGTGTTTTCTTCTTCAAAGTGAAAAATTGCCAGGATCGCGATTTTGATAGAAGCCATTTCATGGGAAGATTAAAACACCAAACTTGCTTAATTTTGAGAGACGAGTTCAACGGTGCAAACCAATTGACAAGACATTCATCCAATCAAAAATACCCAATTCATTGTTCATACCTTCAAAATGCGGATTTGCAGATTTCTCCACGTGGCAAGCTGGGATTGGCCCTGACACGTCACCAACCCCAACAAACTCTCCCTTCTTGCCTATAAATAGCTAGATTGTACTTCATTTTCAGCTGTAGCTTAATTTTGTAAAACACCTAGTTCTCCCTTCCTTTTCCTTTTTCCCTTAATTCTACCATAACTACTCAAGAGTCTGACAAACTCTTGAGTTAGTTAGTTAGTTGATAGCTTGTAACAAACTTTGTAACTGATTTACCTCAATAAAATTCAAATTCACTTTTTCCCGCCAATTGAGTTCTTCATATTACTGCTTCTATACTGCTCTTGTGTGATCATCCTTTTGCTGTTGAGTGTTTGTTATGATCAATCATTGATCATAATTAACATTAAGGAAGATTGGTAGCTGTTTGATCAGAATTTGTTCATTCCATTGTTCATTTGAAGATTTCAAGCAGATTGAAGATTGTAGATGATTTGTAGCTGATTAGATTGTTGATTAAGTGTTCCCTAGTGATAAGGTGGTGGTTATCACTAGGGCAAGAGAGCTCAGCGCTCCTCTTCTTCTCAAAGGATTACTTCAATAGGTTTTGAATTGCTCATTTTTGGTTCCACTCAATTACAATTGCCATGCTTAATACCTAGTGTAGAATTTACTTGGTGGCATGATAAAAGTTGATTAGTTCAGTTGTGATTGATTCTAGACCTGTGTAGCTTTAGTGTAATTGGTTATAGTTTTGTAGCTTGATACTTAGTCTGTTTCAGTTTTCATAAGTTTAGCTATTCATTTTGAGAATTAGTAGGGCTTAACTCTTGTTACTTGCTTGTATCCATTGCATCTTGGTTTATAAACTTAGGATATTATAGCTTTTAACTCAGTATAAACTTTTGCTCAAAAATCTTTCACAAAGTCTAATAAAAAAATCAGAAGTAGTGTTTGGCAATAGGTTTAAGCCATAATCATTGTGAGATTTGTGGTGTTTTAGTTGTAACAAGTTGGATTTTTAGCCTGTTTTGGTCTTGTGTGATCAAGTTGAGTTCAATTTTTCTGATATTCTCCACTTATAAGTCATATAGCTCACTTTTGTGCTTTGAAACTTTGTGCATCAGTCTTTGCAAACTAGCATTTTTAGAACTTTCCATTTTCAAAACATTATAGCATCTTTGTTAGTTAATCATTTTTACTCAAACCTTTTTCTATAGATCAAGTAACATCTAAGGTTTCTGTGATAGTGAGGATTTTCTACAGTATTCAACAATAAGCCAGAAAATAGCTTTTCAGTTCAGTCTTAGCAAAGTGCTTTTTCTGTAATGTTTTAGGCACTGTTTTCTTGAATCTCCAAATCCACTTCATAAAAGTAGTGATTTTCTTTCACAAAAACGTTTACAAAGTGTTGAATATTGATTTTTGAAAATTTGAGCTTTTTCCAAAATCTGGTCAAACTTGGTCAACATAAGCTCTTTTGAGCTTAATTCAGATTTCTAGCTTATTTCTTGATGAAAATAGTTCTGGTTTGATTTCCCATTCTTGAAATAAGTTGCTTAATCAGTTTCATTACAAAAATCAAGTTGTGACTGTTTGGTTTAAGCTGTAGCTTATTTTGAGCTTATTGATAAGCACTCATTAGCTTATTTCTAATCCTTAGCTGAATTCCTTTAACACACGTAGTTTAAATTGGATTTGAAGTCTTTTGCAATTTGTTTCATTGATTTTGGTTTAGTAATAAGTTCAAACGAGCTTATTGTGTCATTTGTCCCGTTTTTAGTTAAGAAGTTATCTTAATTGCACTTTGGTCCTTTCAATTCAATCAGTATTGAAAACTTGGCTAAACTTCCAAATATTTAGGGTTTGCATTGTTTAGGTCCCTGGACTTTGAAAGTTGTTAGATTTCAGTTAGTAGTTTGTTAATTTGTTACATTTTTGGCAAGTTGGTTATAGTTGTTACATTTTTAACCCTTATAGTTTACTGATTTACATTTTTAGTCCCTATAGTTGTTAGAATTTACATTTCAAGCATTTACATTTCATAGAATTTACAATTTCAGTCCCTTTAGTTTCAAGTTTTGCATTTTAAATTTTAACTTGAATAAAAACGTGGTATTTGCAATTTGTTTTACATATACGTAGGTATTATTTTTCCTTTTGGCAAGCTTTTGTTGAATTAGAAATAGATTACCAAGCAAGCTTAACAACCAAGAACAATTAAAAATCCGATATTGGTTGGACTTTCTATTGGTTAAGAACTGAGAAAAACGAACTGCATTATACTACATTTCAGTGGCCTTGAGGTTTGACAAGGTAGTGGCCTTGTGGTTTGACAAGGTAGTGGCCTTGGGATAGGTACATAGTGTGATCATCTATGGTACCATGTTGTTTGGCAAGGTAGGAGCCTTGGATTTTGGTTTGGAATGATTGATCTTGAATGCTAGTTGTTAATACATAATTGTAGCACATTGTCCATATGTTATTGTGTTGATGGTTGTTATCCACAGCTTGTAATTGATTTAGCGTTGGAGTCTAAACCTATGACTCTCACCAACTTTATGTTGACGTGTTTTAGTGTCTCTTTCAGGTGATACTATGGTTAAGCATGAGAACATAAGTGGCTAGGATTGGAGAAGCTTAGGAATACATATAGAAGGAGAATCCCCGTTTCCTTCTTAGTTTTTATTTGTTCTTTTAATAAGTGATACTGTGGCACACATATATTTGTTTGGTTATGTTATTTGTTTGTCTTGGGTAAGCGGTAGGACTGTTACCTACTTACCTAGAATCCCGAGTCTGATGAGATATTGTCATGACTTTGTGTCTCCATTTTATGACATTTCTTATTTCATATAGTTATCTCTATAGACACGCCATGTTGTGATGATATCCATACGTCGTGCCCCATATTCCGCCATGGTGGGGTGTGACAGTAGGGTAAACTTATTCCTCTTATTCCGCCTGGAAACGCTATTGTACATGTACATCTAAAGGCCCAATATATATTAAAGAAAGAATACTTGCATGCATGCATTAAAGATGAGAAAGAAAAAACATCGTTTGGACTGCAGAACTAGCTAGGAACCGCAGTGTTCTATTCATACCCTTTTGCAAATGTTTTGAAACAAATAATAAAAACCTAAAAAACGATAAAAAATAAAAAATACATGGATCCTTATTAGGGCTGCTAGCAGCCAAGGTATTGGTCCATGCCAACTATGTGATATCTCAAGGAGAATATCGTCCAGAACTCCAGTCGTCTCTTAAACCATTCCTTGTAGGACCAGATAGCGATTCTGCATAACCATGCACACTTATCCTAGTTTGTGAGGAACCTTTGCTCGCCTGACCGCGCTGCTTCATACTTCGTGCCGTTGGTAGTATGCCCATACGAAGCCGCTGTTGCTTAGCGAGTGAAGTTATCCTTGCTGTGGGGACAACTGCTCCCCTGCGCTGCTGTTGATGGTTACCTTTAGTCGGGAGCAGCGTTACCGCGTGTCGCGCCATATTTCCAATTGACGTTGCTAAGGAACTTAGAGCACGTCCCAGCTTTGAGAATAGTCCCCTTCTACTGCACCTTTGGTTGAGAGTGGGCCATTAACCATGTTAGAATTCGTCCGACGTCTTGAGTCCGCTTGGCATTTCTGACAACGCGCCACTCTTTTGCGCGCATCTTTATGTGCAAATGGCCAAAAGTACCCTGAGCGAGTGACTTCCTCCACCATAGCGACCGAGCTACGAGGATACACTCTTCTATGCGCGACTTCTACTACTGCCCGCGCCTGATCTGGTGCTAAGTATTGCAACATCCGACCTTTGCCTGTTTTCCTATACAGTGTCCCTTTGACAATTTGAAAATGCCTAGCTCGCACCTGTATCTGCTTAGCCTTCCTTCTGCTACTTGGCAATTTGTTATGTGACAAAAACTTTCGAATGGGTGTCGTCCATGTTGGTGACTCCATGTTCGCACTCACATTTTTGTGCAAAATAAAATCGACGAGAACGTGACCAGGAGGCTTATTCATGTTTACAATGGAAAGTTGGTCCATGTCCACTGATATTTCATCTTCCTCTTCTTTAACCCTTCGTATAGCAAACTCCGCGAACCGTGACGTCATGTCTCGTATCTTTTCCGTATACTCGATTAGCACCCGCCCTCATGGCTCGCATGACCCATTGACTCTATTCGCCACCAGAGGGTTGTAGGTGTAGGCCACCAGGCGATTTATGTCCATTCTTAATGCTAACCTAAGACCTGCTATGAGGGCTTCGAAGTCTGCTTCCATGCTGGTAGTGGGGAAGTCAAACAATAATGCGTACGTTATTTTTATGTCGCCCTGGTTCATGAGGATGAAGCTTGCATCTGGCCCCCTTCTCCTGTGAAGCTCGTCGAGAAAAGGACCCATGAGAGTCCTGGCAGCGATTCAGTGTGCACAGATATGCTGGGCGCCTGGGATTCCTCCAAGAAACGCCTCCTTCTGCTCATCTGTGGACTGGACTCTATATTATGTTGACACCGGTCTGCCTGCTTCCTTTTGGTGCTGGTGCTAGAAGTACTGTTACCTCCTTCGATTGTGTCTATATTACGGATGGTAACTACTCCATTTTGCACCGAGAATTTGAACATACCATGTGCCGTGGAAGGTACTGCGCGCAGTGTCTTTAGCGCCGGCTGTCCGATTATCCCGTTGAACGAGGATCGAGAGCGCACAACCATGAAGTCCATCCATACCGTCAACGAGTGTTCCGCGTTCCCAATGGTCACCTATGTGCAGAGATGCCCCAGTGGTCGAGTCTTATCACCGCTAAACCCTGTGAGAATCTGTGCTGTCTCTTCTAGCTCCTTCCTTATTTCCCATGGCAACCGTGCGAAGCAATGCTCGTATAATATGCTCGCTACAGACCCCCCATCGACGCACATGCCCTCTATAGTGTGGTCTCCGAAGGCTATGTCAATCATCAACGAGCCGACTCTGTAGTCCGTATCCAAAAGGATGGGGAACGCTATTTCCTTATCGTGCGAAAATTCTGCGACCACTCTTCTTTGCATGAAATATTTTTCCCTCTCTACCATGTATATGGTTATAGGTTTATCTTTCTGTTTTTTCACTTCGACCTTCTTCGCATCCGCGTTCTTTCTCCAATCCCTTATCAGGTGGTTCAGTTTTCCTGCCTTTACCAGGCTTTCAATGTGTCTTTTCAACTGAATACACTCATCCGTAGCATGCCCTTTATCATCATGGTACTCGCAGTGCTTTGTGTTATCCCGCTTATCCACTGGTCCCAACATTGGGCTAGGCTTTGAAAAGTTTGCTCCTTCCGATAGAAATATCTCTCTAGAGGTTTTTTGCAGCGGGGTGAACTTGCTGTTGTTGTTGTTGTTGTTGTTGTTGCGCCCTTGCTTTGCCGCTCCTTGGAAGTCCAACGTGCGACTGATATTTTGCCCATATGTTTGTTTCTTGGGCCTATCTTGGTACCTGTAGCCCGACGCCATTTGTCAGCTATCTGCTACTGCGGTTTCTCCTTGAATAAACGCTCAGACCTTTTTCATTACCCCGTCAAACCTTGTCGGGGTTCTGTCGTTAAACTTTTTTATTAGGTCCGGATTTGTGATGCCTGCGAGGAATCCAGAAATCTTTAGAATTTCCGGGCAATCCTTAATCTGGTTGCACTCAGATTTAAAGCGTTCCATGAAGTCCTCTAGGCTCTCGTTATGCCTCTGCTTCACTCTTGCGAGTGAAACCGAACTTTTGTCATACTTCTTCTGTTGCACATAGTTCCTACGGAACGCTCTTCGAAGCTCTTCAAACCCGTGGATGCTCCTTCGCGGGAGACGATCGAACCATGTCCGAGCGTTCCCGATGAGCGTCAAGTTGAACATATGGCACCATACGGCTTCTGGCCATTGCTCTATCCCTGCCTGTGATTCCAATACTTTCAGGTGATCATCCGGATCCGTCGTGCCGTCGTAGGTCTTAACATTAGACAGCATGCGCCTTTTCTTGTTATCCCTGAAAGTAGTTATGCGTTCCGAAAACTCGCTTCCTTTTTCTCGACGCCATGGCATGGTCCATTGATCTTCACCTTGTATCCTTGGCCTTTTTGGCGCCCTGTGGTGTTTTCCTTCGTAGTCAGAGGAGTCACAGTCCTCAGTGGATGAAGGAGAGGCCCTTTTACGGCGGGGTTGTCAGTCGCTATGGCTAGAGTACGAGGAACCTTCGCTCTACGAATTCCTCTTGTGCCTTCTTTCAGTGCTCTTGCTCCTTTCCTGAACTCGTAGATCCTGAGATTCATCTCCTTCTAAGGGGCCTAGCCTTTTAAGGGCACTTTGTCTGCTAGTAGGATTAGGCCCTAGTCTGTCCTTCACGCTTGTGCGCTGGTGGTTATTGACTGGTGTCATGAAACCATCCTCTTATCCTGAGTCCCTGGAGCTATCTAAGGACGATGCGTCCTCAATGAGAGGCACATCCGAAGTGGATGCTAGGTTCTCAGTCGCTCTCTGCTTCATTCTCTTCTCCTTTCTAGCTTCCTTACTGGATCTTAAGCCTCCCTTAGACTTAAGTTCTTTATCAAAGTCTAAACTGATCCGAAGGTCTTTTGCTGGGTTCGCCCTCATTTGCGCCCTCATAAGTGGGATTAACGCCTCATAGTTTTCTATGACATAGTCGCTCATACTTTGCTTCGCCGCGGGGGAAGTTTCTGTTTCCACCCGCGGATCTATCACAGCCCTTGCGTCCAGAGTCTCCTTGCGACCTTGATTAGGGATTTCCTGAGAGGACGATGTGGTTGTGACCGTCGGTAGGGTCGAAGTGACCAGCAGAGAGAAAGATACTTGCAGTCCTTTCCCTCCACGACTTGGGTTATTGGGTTCAAGGCTTGAGTAAGGACCTGTTGCCTTCTTGGCTCCACCTTTGGGTGGGGACGGGTTTGCGCCGTTTTTTGTCACTGGATAGAGTTTAGTTTGGGTCCCACGGATGGCGCCAACTTGTTGATGCAAAAGTTGGGGTAGACCGAGCTTAACCCAAATTAGGCTTAATTTGGGGTCTTGTGGACTCCGGCTCTCGCACCAAGTGAAACTTGCTTTAGGACCCTGCGCACTAAACAGACACCGTTAGACTTACCGTGGGTTTGTTACCCACGATTAGACTCCATCGTGAGAGTAAGTAATCAGTTTTGAGTATATTAGTGTTTAGGGTATTGTGTATATCGTACCTTTGTGGAACCTTGAGGTTCCTTTTATACCCGAGAGAGTCCAGGCTGGGCTCCCTGTTCTTTCGGCCTAAGGAAGAGATAATGACTCAAAATAGCTTGATCTTCATTATCCAAATAAGGCAAGTGTATATCCCTTATCCTTAGGCGAATATAACTATAATATAAGTTATATTCAGTCTGATCCTGTCGCACTGCGACGAGGACTTGTCTAAGTAATCAACCTCTTGTGCGACAGCGGCTTACCGAGCTTTATGGGCTATGTGTGCACATCGCACAAGTACCCAATCCATTCCTGATGGATGCGGGTAGTACCCGTGAGTAGGACTATCCAACCCGACTAGGGACTATACATCATTAATAATATAATAAATACGCCAAAGCTGTAAAGGGAAGCCACGAGTAATCACTCCGCCGGGGGGAAGTCATAACACCGGTGCTTCCAATGTTATGGTTATGGTACCTCCATAACTAGGTGACATGGTCATGCATGTATATGGCTTATGCATTTAAAACTAACATAAGTAGATCAAAACATATATAAAACAAATACTTGGGAAAACAGTTGGCTGCAAACGGGGAATCCTAATAAGGAAAGAGAATGTACATACTGAAGGACTGAATATTCGTACCTTATGTCCAGTGAACGAGGAAAGATGAAAGGATGAAAAGTCCTACTTCGACCTCACTATTGCTACATAAATAAGGGACACGTATAAGTTGTCTGGTTACTGAGTATGTTACTGGTTCTTATATGTTCATAGCTTGTTTTATTTGTTCTTGTCTTATTTTACTGTTTTAAATGATATACTGTATTAATTATGTATTTCATGTCTTCTGATTATGTATTATCTTGAATTCTTGTATTATTATACTTGTATTGTAATAATAAGTAACTTTCTAAAAAAATAGTAGGTTTCCAAATATAGAAAGTTTTCAAAAATAGAAAGTTTCTAAAAATAGAAAGTTTCTAAAATTAGAAATTTTCTGAAAATAGTAAGTTTCCTGAAATAGAAAGTTTTCATAATTAGAAATAAGCTGGATTAAGAAGCTAATAATATAAGCTGATGATTACTAGTCGTATACTATAAGTCATGATAATTTATTAATAAAGTTTATTAAATCATACTATATGTTAAAATAATTATTAATTATTAATAAAGTGCATGGTTTAATAATTAATAATATGTCATGATATACTAATAAACTTTACCTTATAGCGTTTAATTAAATTATGACATGGTTAATTTAATTAAGTCTAGAAAATACTTAGGTTAACATGTTTTATTAATTTTTAGTTAATAAACCTAATTCATGCATTATTAATTAATTATAAGTTCATGTATAAAATAATTAATTAAGAAAACTATAGTCAAAATTAAATGACAAAATATACTTAGGATAAACTTGTATTATTTATAAAAATAATATAACCTAAGTCATGTTTTAATTAAATTATTTATTAAGGCATGTTAATTAATTAAATTAATGTTGTAAAAAAAATAACTTGCAACAATCCCGAGCCCGAATCCAGAGACAAAAACCAAAAACCGGACAACAACCGCCACTCAGAGTCGCGACTGTGGTGGCGGCTGGTGGATGCGCAGCCAGCGGCGGCAGCACAACTGCTGATGCGCTATCGCCTGCCACTGTCGAGAACAATGTTCCTACCGGTATGAGCCGGTGGTACCCCCTGCACTCGCTGCGTTCCCCCTGCTCGCACAACCTAGCCACCGGCTTGAGCCGGTGGTTCCTGCTTGTTGGGCCAATGAAAGTTTTAACTATGGCCCAGCCTAGATTTGTTTAATTAGACTAAGTGTTCACTGATCGCTGAGAGGACCAGCGAAAGAGACCAGACCAGTGGAAGGCAAAGCCTCAGCTGGTACACCAGGAACATTTAAGTCAAAGACAACGTCAGAGAAGTCGAAGACAATCTGAAGTCAGACTCACCAGCGATTATGGATAGCTGGGATGTTGAAGGAATGTACTGGTGTTCAAGGATCTCTGAGTTGACAACACTCAGAGATCACTTAAGAACCCTAGAAGTCTGGGATAAGCAAAGCTTATCCAATCCTTTATAGTTTAGGCGGGAGAATCTTCCAAGTGTTTTGAGCGGGACAAAACAAGAGATTAAAAATAAAGCCTAGTACGACCTAGTGGGACAAAAGGTGAACAGTTGGTAGAACTGTCCACCTAAAGTTGTTTAAAGGCATGTCTTGATTTGGACATGCATTTAATACGTTGTACTCTTTCATTCAGAAGGTGACACGTATCAACTACTCCCACTAAGGAAGCAACCTCGTACACTATAAATAGGAGTGAGAAAGAAGAATTAACTCAACCCTTGTGCTTGGATAATTGATCTAAGTTCTTTCTCACCTTGGAACCGCTGAGCCCCCAGCTGTCTACCAGCATCTCATTGGTTCCCTTGTAAACTTGAGTCTCGAATCTAGTTTACTTGTTTCTAGGGTTCATATCTTGTTGTCATTCAACGAGTGTATTCATAGCACTTTGTAATACTTTGTTTATAATACTTAATAAAGCATTACACGTTTGAAAAGTATTTCATTGTGTCTCGTGGTTACAAGAGTTATAGTTTATCAACAGTCATATTAAGGGACTTTCAATTGGTACCAGAGCGGTTTGATTTATAAAACTTTTCATAATCCGTTCTAGTTTTTAAAATCAAGATCTTAATATGGCTGATACTATACCTCCTCCACCTTTTGGTCAAACCAGTTTAGGTACCACTTCGACCACCATACCGGCCACCACATCTACTACCATGCCTACACCAGTTGTAAGCACTGGTAATAATGATGATGACCTTCCCCAACTACTTGATGTTCGAGGGGGGTCATATGTGTCCAATGTACCAGCATTCGATGAAGAGGATTTCTCAAGTTGGAAAAGTGAATTTCTTATATATTTAGATGGCTTAGAACCCTTCTTGATAGAAATCTTAGAAAATGGTCCATATGTACCACTGGCCGTTTCCTCTACCCCTGAGAGACCCATTAAGAAACCTGTTAAGCAATGGTCTCCAGCGGATAGACGTCTGGCTAACCATGACAAGAGACTCAAAAGTATCATAGTCTCTTGCCTACCCAAGAACATTATGAAGTCCATCATTAAATGCAACTCTGCTAAGGAGATGTGGACTGATTTAGTTCTAGGGTATGAAGGTCCAGAGGAAACAAAAGAAACCAAAATCCAAGCCCTTAGACTTAAGTTTAATGATTTTAAAGCTTTGGAAACAGAAACTGTTGCTCAAACTTATACTAGGCTTAAGATTTTGTTGAATGATTTAGGAAACAATGGAGTTGTTCTACCTAAGGCTGAGGTTAATGCTACTTTTGTCAATAGCTTACCTAGAAAATGGCTTAGCCTAAATCAGACCTTAAGAGCTAACAATGCTATAAAGAATGATACTTTAGCCCAATTGTTTGGTAGATATAACTATGAAGAAGGGCTAATTAACTCCATTTATAAATCAGAGACTGACCGATTTACAACCAGTATCACTGGTTCAAAAGCTCTTGTTGCTAACCACTCCTTTCAGGACAGCGACTCTGACATTGAAGAGGACACCATAAGTAGCCAAGAATTTCTTAATGAATTACATGCTGAGTTCCATGACAGAGCTCTTTTAGCTGATCAAAAGAGGTACTACAAGAGATCTGGTAGAGTTGGAGCTACAAAGGTTGATAAATCCAAGGTGTCATGCTACACTTGTGGAAAGACTGGTCACTATCTAAAGGATTGCTGGTCAAACAAAACCTCCTCTCCAAGCTTCCCTTCATCCAGCAACAACAACAACAAGAAGAAGTTTTCCACCTCACCTTTCAAGCAAACCTCTCTCTCTGACTCAGAAGGGAAGAAGGACTACAAAGTCAAATACAAAGCCTTGAAAGCTGAGTTGCTAAAACTCAATCAGAAAGCCGATGATGCAGCAAAGAAAAAGGATGTTAAGAAGACTGAAAAATGTCTGATCGCTGCCTCATTCGACTGGGATGATGAACCTCTCACTCCTGAAATAGAAAGTTTCCATAATTAGAAATAAGCTAGATTAAGAAGCTAATAATATAAGCTGGTGCTTACTAGTCGTATACTATAAGTCATGATAATTTATTAATAAAGTTTATTAAATCATACTATATGTTAAAATGATTATTAATTATTAATAAAGTGCATGGTTTAATAATTAATAATATGTCATGATATACTAATAAACTTTACCTTATAGCGTTTAATTAAATTAAATACTTAGGTTAACATGTTTTATTAATTTTTAGTTAATAAACCTAATTCATGCATTATTAATTAATTATAAGTTCATGTATAAAATAATTAATTAAGAAAACTATAGTCAAAATTAAATGACAAAATATACTTAGGATAAACTTGTATTATTTATAAAAATAATATAACCTAAGTCATGTTTTAATTAAATTAATTATTAAGGCATGTTAATTAATTGAATTAATGTTGTAAAAAAAAAAACTTGCAACAATCCCGAGCCCGAATCCAGAGACAAAAACCAAAAACTGGACAACAACCGCCACTCTCAGCCGCGACTGTGGTGGCGGCTGGTGGATGCGCAGCCAGCGGCGGCAGCACAACTGCTGCTGCGCCGTGGCCTACCACTACCGAGAACAATGTTCCTACCGGCATGAGCTGGTGGTACCCCCTGCACTCGCTGCGTTCCCCCTGCTCGCACAACCTATCCACCGGCTTGAGCCGGTGGTTCCTGCTTGTTGGGCTAATGAAAGTTTTAACTATGGCACAGTCTAGATTTGTTTAATTAGACTAAGTGTTCACTGATCGCTGAGAGGACCAGCGACAAAGACTAGACAAGTGGAAGGCAAAGCCTCAGCTGGTACACCAGGAACAATCAAGTCAAAGACAACGTCAGAGAAGTCGAAGACAATCTGAAGTCAGACTCACCAGCGATTATGGATAACTGGGATGTTGAAGGAATGTACTGGTGTTCAAGGATCTCTGAGTTGACAACACTCAGAGATCACTTAAGAACCCTAGAAGTCTGGGATAAGAAAAGCTTATCCAATCCTTTATAGTTTAGGCGGGAGAATCTTCCAAGTGTTTTGAGCGGGACAAAACAAGAGATTCAAGATAAAGCCTAGTACGACCTAGTGGGACAAAAGGTGAACAGTTGGCAGAACTGTTCACCTAAAGTTGTTTAAAGTTATGTCTTGATTTGGACATGCATTTAATACGTTGTACTCTTCCATTCAGAAGGTGACACGTATCAACTACTCCCACTAAGGAAGCAACCTCGTACACTATAAATAGGAGTGAGAAAGAAGAATTAACTCAACCCTTGTGCTTGGATAATTGATCTAAGTTCTTTCTCACCTTGGAACCGCTGAGCCCCAGCTGTCTACCAGCATCTCACTGGTTCCCTTGTAAACTTGAGTCTCGAATCTAGTTTACTTGTTTCTAGGGTTCATATATTGTTGTCATTCAACGAGTGTATTCATAGCACTTTGTAATACTTTGTTTATAATACTTAATAAAGCATAACACGTTTGAAAAGTATTTCATTGTGTCTTGTGGTTTCAAGAGTTATAGTTTATCAACAATTGTCATATTAAGGGACTTTCAATTGGTATCAGAGCGGTTTGATTTATAAAACTTTTCATAAACCGTTCTATTTTTTAAAATCAAGATCTTAATATGGCTGATACTATACCTCCTCCACCTTTTGGTCAAACCAGTTTAGGTACCACTTCGACCACAATACCGGCCACCACATCTACTACCATGCCTACACCAGTTGTAAGCACTGGTAATAATGATGATGACCTTCCCCAACCACTTGATGTTCGAGGGGAGGTCACATGTGTCCAATGTACCAGCATTCGATGAAGAGGATTTCTCAAGTTGGAAAAGTGAATTTCTTATATATTTAGATGGCTTAGAACCCTTCTTGATAGAAATATTAGAAAATGGTCCATATGTACCACTGGCCGTTTCCTCTACCCCTGAGAGACCCATTAAGAAACCTGTTAAGCAATGGTCTCCAGCGGATAGACGTCTGGCTAACCAGGACAAGAGACTCAAAAGTATCATAGTCTCTTGCCTACCCAAGAACATTATGAAGTCCGTCATTAAATGCAACTCTGCTAAGGAGATGTGGACTGAATTAGTTCTAGTGTATGAAGGTCCAGAGGAAACAAAAGAAACCAAAATCCAAGCCCTTAGACTTAAGTTTAATGCTTTTAAAGCTTTGGAAACAGAAACTGTTGCTCAAACTTATACTAGGCTTAAGATTTTGTTGAATGATTTAGGAAACAATGGAGTTGTTCTACCTAAGGCTGAGGTTAATGCTACTTTTGTCAATAGCTTACCTAGAAAATGGCTTAGCCTAAATCAGACCTTAAGAGCTAACAATGCTGTAAAGAATGATACTTTAGCCCAATTGTTTGGTAGATATAACTATGAAGAAGGGCTAATTGACTCCATTTATAAATCAGAGACTGACCGATTTACAACCAGTATCACTGGTTCAAAAGCTCTTGTTGCTAACCATTCCTTTCAGGAAAACGACTCTGACATTGAAGAGGAAACCATAAGTAGCCAAGAATTTCTTGATGAATTACATGCTGAGTTCCATGACAGAGCTCTTTTAGCTGATCAAAAGAGGTACTACAAGAGATCTGGTAGAGTTGGAGCTGCAAAGGTTGATAAATCCAAGGTGTCATGCTACACTTGTGGAAAGACTGGTCACTATCAAAAGGATTGCTGGTCAAACAAAACCTCCTCTCCAAGCTTCCCTTCATCCAGCAACAACAACAGCAAGAAGAAGTTTACCACCTCACCTTTCAAGCAAACCTCTCTCTGACTCAGAAGGGAAGAAGCACTACAAAGTCAAATACAAAGCCTTGAAAGCTGAGTTGCTAAAACTCAATCAGAAAGCCGATGATGCAACAAAGAAAAAGGATGTTAAGAAGACTGAAAAATGTCTGATCGCTGCCTCATTCGACTAGGATGATGAACCTCTCACTTCTGAGGATGAAGGTACCACCACCGTCAGAGCCTTTATGGCTGTCTCTGATGAAGAACCCGCTGTGGGTAAAAGTGAAGCAAGATCTGGTCAATGGGTGGATATCACCATGAAAAAGGTATAAAGAATGTTATCTATGACTGAAGGTCCTGATAGAGACCATGTTAGTGACTATACCTTGGTTGACCTCTGATAGGTGTGTAAACACCCATCCTTTTTACCACTTAATTACAATAATAACCAAGCCAAAACGTATATTTTATGTCATTTATGTCGGAATTATGTGTGGTTTATGTTTTTGTTGTGATTTAGGACGAAATTGTGAAAAGTGGAGAAAACACGGGCATTCACGGGCTTTTATTGAAGAAAAAGATGAAAGACGAAGTCAAGAAGTCAAGAGTGCAAAAAGAACGGAAGTCCAAGACCAATTCTGAAGATTTATCGAAGAAAAAGTCAAAAGACGGAATTTACTTAAAGCCGAAGAACTCAAGTCTTATTTATTGAAGAATTAAAAGACGAGTCCAAAGAAATCCCGAGCCAAAAGTCATTAAAGTCCAAGATTTAAGAAGATTAAAAGGCTTAAGGACTTAAGAGTGCAATTAAGGAAAAATGAAGGAGGGGAGGAAGCTTCCTAAGCACTCCTTAATCCTCCCCTATAAATAGTCATTAGGATTAATCATTTTATTTTGTTGGATAGTTTGACACACTATTTCTTCCATTTTATTTACCTTGCACATTTAAATTCATGTCATTTACCTTATTGTCAAATTTAAATACCTTGTCTTGCACCTTAATTACATTTAATTTCAAGTAAGTTCTCTTTTAATTCTTGTCAATCTTTACTTTTTCTTGTTAATCTCTTATCTACCTTTCTTTATTTGATCTTAATCTTCATGCTTTATTGTTTATGTTCATGTTCTTGATTTTTATTGATTTATTTAAGTGGGTTTTGATTATTTTGGTTAGATAGTTTGATTGTTTTGGATTGATTATTTATGATTAATAGATGTTTATTTATTAGTTTGATTTAATCTTGTGGTTGATTGTGTTTAGTTTTTATTAGATTCGTGTATATCTTGTTCTCCTTATTCTTCGCGTTTGCTGTTACTGTGTTTTCCCAGGAAACATTCCGGATCAGCAGGTTATTCCGAGTGAAGGATTTCAAAGGGAGTTCATCCGGAATATTGGATATTACGGATCAATTGAGTTTATTCGGAATATTTATTATTCCGCATCAAGGTGCTTTATTCGGAATATTAAAACATTCCGATCAAGGTGCTTTATTCGGAATAATATTCCGGATCAACCAAAATTTCCGGATCAACCTTTTATTCCGGATCAACGGAATATTCCGGATCAAGGGAATATTCCGGATCAACCTAACATTCCGAATCAAATAATATTCCGGATCAAGCAAGTTCATCCGGAATAATTTATTATTCCGGATCAAGGAGTTTATTCGGAATATTAAGACATTCCGGATCAAGGGTTCTATTCGGAATATTATTCCGGATCAAGAATTATTCCGGATCAACAGCAACATTCCGAATCAAGACCAACATTCCGAATAAAGAATTTATTCCGGATAAGTGACATATTCCGGATAAAGGATTTATTCCGGATCAAGGTATTTGGTGAATATTCCGAGTGAAGAAGAACATTCCGAACGAAGGTGACATTCCGGATGAATGTTTATTCCGCATGAGGGTATTATTCCAGATGAGCTATTTTTCAGGTTCTTTTAAGTTACTGTTTTTAACTTTCTGTTTTTAATTTTCAAGCTTTATTTTTCCCGCCTTTTTACTTAGTTTCACTTTAAGTTTATTTGCCTTAGATTTATTTTAGCCTTGCCTTAGTTTTAGTTTTAGTTGCGTTTTAAGTTTGCCTTAGTTAGATTTAAGTTTACTTTTGGTGCCATTTAATTTCCCGTCACGCTTTTAAATATTTGCACAATTTAATTTAAGTTAGACTTAGATTTACTTTAACGCCCTTTTACTTTTAAGTTTTGCACTTTTTAATACTACAACGACACAACCTTTTGTTTCACCAAAGAACGACTGAGTCACATAGTTAAACCAGATCAATTCGATTAGACCACTACTTCGAACTTTAACTTTTATACGAGCAAAAGCCGTGTATCAAATGGCGCCGCTTCCGGCTCAATTCGTAAAGATTAACGTTTTTTATGTGAGAGACGCGTTGCTTTTTGGGATCCGTTCACTTGTGAGCGTTATGTTCTTGCAAAAATTTTCAAAAAACCATAAAAATCCATAAAAAATTAAAAATTTCATAAATCCAAAAAGATTTTATTTTTATTGTGTATATATATTGTCTTTGCGTTTGGTATTGTTTTCTTTTGCCTTTGTAGGTGTATGCGTACTAGATCTTCTACTTATCAAGAGCCCGAGACTCGAGAAGATTTAAGTATGGCAGGTGTTAACAACAACAATAATCCACCGCACCTCAATAATAATAACAACAATGCTCTTCCACAGCCCGATCTTCGGACAATGGAGGAGCTTTTTCAACCTACCATGTTTGGATGAGGAGGACCGATTGCGCCGATGCGAATCACGGCTCAGGAGTTTTCGTTGAAGCACCACATGATTCAGCAAGTGCAAACTAACCATTCGCCGGAATGCCTGATGATGATGCCAACAAACACCTCGACAAGTTCATTACTATCACCCAAAGCATGAAGTTGCCCGGTGCTACAATAGATGTTCTTCGCCTACAACTCTTCCCACATACTTTATCACACCACGCCGAGAAATGGTTTGATCGTCTCCCGAAGAATTTAATTCACACTTGGGATGACATGACTCAACGCTTTTTGTCGCGCTACTTTCCACCATCCATGGTCACGAGCCTTCGCAATCAAATCAGCGGTTTCATGCAAGATCTCGATGAATCTCTTTTTGATGCTTGGGAAAGATATAATGTCTTGATCGATCGATGTCCAAACTACAACATGCTCCCTGTGACATTAATTGATACTTTCTACAACGGTTTGACTTTTCGTGATCGTGATACGATTAATGCAGCCGCCGGTGGCACATTTATGAAAAGGAGACCCGAGGAGTGTAGAGAGCTTATTGAAAACATGACTACTCACCACAAAAACTGGGATTCCTCCGCTTCTTCAAGGAACAACCCGAGAGTCAATGTTTCTTCCACTTCAGCAAGCCCCGATATGACCGAATTCACCCGCATGATGACTAAAATGAACAAAAGTATCTTGCTTCTCGCTTCAAACCAACAACAACAAGTTAAAGCGGTTGCTAATCCTTGTGAAACATGCGGCGGTCCACACTCATACACTGATTGTCCTTCTACTCTAGGAAATCCGGAAAACGTGTATACAGCTTATGGTAATTATTCACCGGAAAATTACCAAGCTCAACCTCAAGGGGATAGAAATTTGCTGAGTTACCGGTCCAACAACTACCTTTCACCTGGTTTTTCTCCTCAAAACCAAAACCCTAACAACAACTATACTAGAAGCAACCAAATCCCACCAAGAGCTTCTAATCCTTATCACCCACCCGCCCAACAAGCACCACCCATAAATCAAGATGTTGAAGCCATCATGAGAACCCAAGGTGAGCAAATCAAGAATCTGCAAAGCCAAATTATCAATCTAAAAGGAGATATCACCAAGCAAGGGAATGACATTAGATCCGAGCTTCGAGATAATATCCAATCCTCCTTCAGCATCAAACGAATGATATAAAGAATATGCTGGCTAGTTTCTTGCCCACAGCTCAACCTTCTTCTTCGAGTTCTCTACCTTCAAACACCGTCACCAATCCGCGAGCAAATATGAGTGCTATTACTACCCGTAGTGGAGTTACCATAGTAGGACCACCTATCCCACCCCCATCATCTACACCTCCTCCACCACCATTTATCCCTACTCCTCCTACACCTAGTATTCGTACACCATTACCGTCTCCGCCTCGTCATGACGATGTATTTAGGAAGGACCCTTCAACATCTCAACCTTTACCTACTACACTTGCACCTTCACCACCCAAACCCAATATCCCTTATCCTTCACGGCTAGGCAAGACCACAATGCTCACCAAGGATGACTGTCAAATGTCAAATTGTTTGAAGATGATCTCTCAACTAAATTTCAACATTAGCTTTGTCGAAGCACTTGTCCACATGCCGAAATTTGTGAAAGCATTCAAGGAACTGCTTAACAAGAAGGAGACGTTGATTGAGCTCGCCAACACACGCTTAAATGAAAATTGCTCTGCAGTTATTCTTAAAGAACGTCCGGAAAAGATTGGAGATCCCGGTCGTTTTGTGTTGCCTTGCATTTTCAACAAAACCGAAGAATTTTCTGCCCTTGCTGATCTCGGGGCCAATATTAATCTTATGCCTTTGAGTGTTTGGAAAACACTATCATTACCCGACCTTACTCCAACAAGGATGACTCTTGAGCTTGCAAATCGCACTCTCGCTTACCCCGTTGGTATTTGTGACAATCCGTCAATTTATGATTGATATTTTATTCTCAATATTTATTTGAAAACATTATTTTAATGTTACAATATGAACTCACTTACTTTTGGGAAGAAATTTTGATTTACGTCTTGAAGTAACATCGACTACGTCTAAACCGGAGGATTCAACGTTACGTGCTCACGTTTACATACACCGTCCTTGGTGACAGTCCGACATTTCAGAAAATAAATTTATCCGTAAATATTATTTTGGAGTTTTAAATTTGTGTTGGTTCATAAACTCACAAATTTACGAGAAGAGATTAGGACTTACAATTTTATTTTAACGTCCTTTACGACTAAACCGGAAACCTTAGGATTACGTATTTACGTTTTCGAACTCCGTTTTTGATGAGACAATTTTTATTGGATTCGTTTTGTGACGTCGATTCATAATTTATAAAAACGTTTTTCGTAAAACGACCCGAGGGCACGCAAATCGAGGAAACTAGAATCGAGGAGTACCCGTAAATAAATGGGGATGAGACAAGTGGGACACTTGTCCCACCCCCACTCAAAACCGTCCTAAATAAGCCACACAACACCACCACACCACATTTTGCTAGCTAAGTTAACACTTGTCCTACTTAGCTTCACTTGAAAGCTAAGCTTTCCACTTAACCACAAAACCACTCCTACATACCATTAGCTCCCATTTTCTCATGCAAAAACAACTAAAACTCTCTCATCTACTCCATTGATGCCGTCCTATTTTACACCTCAAACACCCCATCCACACAAATTTTAACCACAAACATATGTTATAATTAACATAAGTTAATCTCCATTCAAAGAGATGAAGATTGGTGGTCATTTTAACATCCAAGGAGGAGTTTTCATGGAGTAGTAGGGCTGATTTTCCACAAGGAGTTCATGGAGCATGGTGGTCTTGAAGATGGTCTTGGCTATGCACAAGTTTCTCCATCAAAATCCATGTTTTAATCACAACCTACATCAACTTGGTGGTATAAAGATTGTCCTCCTCAACTTCTTGTTAATTTGATTATGTAAACATGTATTTTATTTCCTATTGTATATATTTATGATGATTATATGATGATAAAAATGTTATGTGGGGATTTGTTGTTGATAATCATGGATAAAAAGGTGAAAAACCATAAGAAACAAGGTTAAAATCTTGGTTAAATTTGATGGCTGTATAAAACAGTAAAGAACCATATGTTTAAACTGATAAAATGATGAAGTAGAATGGATTTACAGTAAGCTATGGGTCTTGTACACATGTGAGAGTTGGCCATGCAATGGAATCAAAATAATGAGTGAGATATGATCAAAACAAGTTTAGGGTATAAATCTGAAGTTACTGTTTTGGACGATTTTTAGAAAATACTTAAAGGATGATTCAACAGTAGCTATAGAAGAGTTAAATGTAGCACATGTCATGTAGTTTATGTGATAAAAATTTGAGCTTCTATCTCCATCTAGAACTCAAGATATGGCAGTTTTGGTGAAGATGAAGTTAAAAATCAGATTTTTGGAAATTAAAGAATGATACTATTATATAAGCACTCACATTTTAATATATAAAATGTAAAATAAAAACCCACTAACTTATAAAACTTATTTATATAAATATATATATAAAAGTTAATCAAATGGATGAATTATATAAATGATGGTGAGATAATGTTTATAAGTAATAAAAACTATAAACATGATTTTTACGACTTTTTCGGCTATTGCCGTAAAATTAACGTTTTTGTTAAATAAAACTTAGATGGTTGGACCCGTCTAATGAAAACTTTATAAAACTTATATACTGATATATAGACATGTATAACAAGTAAAAACCGATAAAACCCGAACTTTAGGGCATACGGACATTAACGAGCTAAGTAAACATATTGGATTAATACTTGGGTTAATAATTGGACTACATAAGATAAACACCCATAAAAAGAATTTATTGGGCTTAACCCATTTGGGCCCAACTTGAAAGTGTATGTACTGATAATATAAGTACAAAAAGGATTAATACAAGTTAAGAACTTATAATAGGCTTATTGGACCTAAAACACGTAAATAGGTACAACGAGAAAACTAGTATAAAAGTTATCAACACATAACTCTAAAATGAGTAAACGAGAATATGTAAACCCACTTGATCATCATATATATATAATCATCATATGTATACATAATTGTTATTTTTATAAAGTCATTGGACAAACGTCTAAGACCGAGTATTATTTGTCTAGGTTTCCGTGATTGAAGCACATATCGTACGTCCGAATTGCCGATAACCCGCCTTCCCACATCAACGTGAGTTCATAGCCTCGCACTCTTTTAAATGTTTTATAAATGCTTTATAAACCCGCGAGGGAGATAACATGTTAGTTTTTATAAAAGTTTGGACACCATTTGTCCCGATTGTTTGTTTATTGATTTTGGACCCGAATGATTGAATGACCCGATTGTATGACCCGATGAATGATTAAAGGACCCGATAGATGAAATTAAATGGATTATTAAAGTTAGGTTATGTCACTAAAAGTCCCATTAGCATGAATTGTGAACTACCGGGAGTTGGTAGACGCTTATGCATTTAATAGTACTATTAGGGGACGATCACCCCAGTTCGCGCCTTGACGGTTGATCCCCGTCGTGCCACATTGATTGGTAAGCGAATTTATGTATGAGAAGATTTCCATAGCGTGACCTTTGTGACGACACGCTACTTTAGATGGGCAAAATTGGTATCGGGTTAGCTACCCGTTGTTGGTTTAGTAAGGTAACAATGTCATGCGGCTTATAATAATCCAAAACTAACGAAATACTATTAGACGCTTCGAATTACGATGTATTGCCTGACTAGCAATACTGGGTCATACTATTGATATTATGTTTGTATTTTGGTTTTCATAACCATATTCATATAACGGTTTTTATTTGATTTTATACAACGTCATAAGACGTATTGTATGATATTTTTACGACATTAGCTCGTATAATGATTTTAAGGCAAATGCCTATATTATGATTTTCGATAAGGATTTGTATAAAATGATTTTGGCTATTTTACGGCCTATTACAATGATTTGTATGAATTGGTTTTTGGTACTAATTTTATACCAAAGTTATATTGATGGAATTTACTAAACTCTATGAATTCACTCGGTGTTATCGCTGACCTTTTCTTTTAACATGTCTTATCTCAGGTACTTGAAGGTAATTCTCGGGAAGACAACAAGAATTCATGGCCCGCACTTAAACAATATTTTCCATTCAAATACTTTGTAAAATTTTGTATGAAATAATATGACTTGGGACCGATGTAACTTTGATATTCATGAATGGAAATGATTTATTATTAAACGACGCGATTTTTATGCGTTGTCTATGATGTGAGTAATGTGCTATCCCGTAACACCAACTAGTCTTCCGCTGTACTGAGTTGTATAAATTTGGGGGTGTTACAGTTTGGTATCAGAGCTCTCGTTATAGAGAACGAAAGATTTTTAAAAATCAAGGTTTTGAATAAAACATTTCAAAATCTTTTAACTATAAACATTTTTCTAAAATGTCTAAAAATCTTTTGACTATAACGGTGCCGAAGAATTCCCGAGTTACCGACAAGGCCAAGACTGAGAAGTGTTATTGATGAGACTGCTTTTATACATGGTCTCATCGTCCAAATCGGCCTTAAAATGCATAAAATATCATAAAATAGACCAAATATATGCTCGTGTTTGTTACTTGTGTATTTTTAGGTACGGATATTGAGGAATTGGCAAAAGATCACAAGAATCATTCAAAAATGAACACGGGAAACGAAGACGCACAATGAACCAAGCTCAAATATGGAATTTTGCAAAAAGACCCTTGAAGAATTGAAGATTGGCAAGAATGGCCCCTCATCTTTGAAGAACTTGTCACAATTGACCCTCCAAATGTCATTTGTACAAGTATGGTCCTTATATTTGAAGATATTACAAGACCAGTCCTTAAAGTTTGAAGAATATACAAAAGAAACCCTTGGATAAAGTTTTTGAAGAAGATGTGCCAAATTTGACAAGTGCCCAAAAGTTGATAAGTGTTAATTGGGCGCTGATGGGATTTTAAAACAAAGTGAAAGAATGGTGCAAACTTGGGGATCTGTCCTGCCAATTAACCAAACTATCCCACCCAGTCATAACTCGCCACCTCAGCAAAACCCACCCACCAACCCATAACTCTACCCAAACCCGTCCACCCACCCATGTCCAACCCGGTTTCATTTTTTTAATCCTAGTCAAACTAAGTCAAATCCCCCACTAACCCCTATTTCCCCCCATAACACATTATTTAAATTCCCTTTATCCCCAAAACAAATAAAAAACACCCCTTAATCCTGATAAACCCTAAACCCACCCCAGATTAATTAACCCTCAAACCAAAGGGGTTTTACCCCAAATGCTCCAGTTCCCTAATTACCCTCACTCTCACTATTTCCCACCTCTCAAAACAAACCCACATGCACTGTAGGACCCTCCCCAACCTTCCCCTGCTCAAGTCGTTTTCCACAAAAATCAAGGAGGGGACAAAATGAGCGGTTTGATGTCTCTCCTTGGTCCCCAAGGAGTTTTTAACGTCCAGGATTCGTTCAAACATTACTGGCATCACATGTATTCAGTTTTGACCAAGAATCACAAGACTTCAAAGGGGCTTTTCTGGAAATCCATCTATTAGGGTTTTAAGTTTATTAATTTTTTATTCCTAGACTAGAATGTTCTATCCACTAGTATTTAAGGAGCCAGCAGAATGTGCTTGAGCCCTTGTTCCAGTTTTTAAACTTTTGCACTTGTAATTCCTTTTTAAGAAAATAAAAGTTTGGTATTTGTGAAGTCAAGTGTAATTCCTTTTTATGTTTTTTAAAAGTTGTGTGTTGTGTTAAAAGTTTAAGCTGAGTTCCATTTAAGATTTCTTGTGTTGAAGTTTCAAAAAGGTTTTGAAAAAGTCCTTTTAATCTTCAAAAATCCAAAAAGTTGTGAAGTGAAAGTGGACTAATTTTTTGGAGGTTTGATATTGAAAGAGTTTTTAAAACGTGTTTGAAAAGGTTTGGAAGTTTTTGGAAAAGTTTTTAAGGAAGAAGAAAAGTTAAACAGATTATAGCATTTGTGCTTGTTTTCTTTTTGATTTTCTTAGCAGGTTGTGAGAATTGATTTGTTAAAGGTTCAGCACCAACCCCAGTTGGTAGGAGGTGGATTTACATCCACAAAGAACCTTGGATGTAAGGTTCTAAGGTAAACACCTTTTATTTTTTTTGAAATTTTCAGAAAATAGTAGTTTCATGTGATTTGCTTGATTTGGTGCTATCTGTTTGTTAATCTGTTGGATTTGAGTTTTTAAGCATTGTTATGCATGTTAGATGCTATTAGGGTCAGTTTGAGTAAGTTTTAAAAGGTTTTGATTTGAAAAAGTTGCATAAACAGATTTAAAGGACTGTTTGGATACATGTTTTAGCAGGGTAATAATCTTTGATTGTGCTTCTAAAAGGGGTTAGCAAGGTTAAAAAAGGTTAAGATAGGTTATTAGTTAGTTGGTAAGTAAGTTTGGAAAGTTTCAAAGCAAGTTGAGTGTTACAAAAGTGAAACAAGAAGCTCAAATCTGCATATCCATTTTTCTGATTATTTTTCATGAAAAATTGTGCTTGGATTTTGAATTCTGTGAAGTGTTAGGATATTTGAGTTATTGAAGTTGCTTGTGTGCCATTTGGTGATTGTGTGTGCTAAAAATTGGACTTGGAATCTCATTAAATTGCATGTAACTTGGATTTAAAAACCACCAGACTTAGAACTTTACATCAGCAACTGGATATTGCTAGTGTATGCTTTGTTTGTGATTCTTGTGTGTTAAGTGATTGCTGTTTGCTTGTCATTGACCCCTTGTGCTTCAAAGAGCACAAGGGTGCCCCCTTTGTCCAAGAAAACACCACCAAATAAGCCACAGCCAAATCCTTTTGGCTATATCCACTTGTGAAGAAACTGAAACAAAGAAGAAAAAGGCTTGTGTTCTTCAAGTAAAAACTGGATACGTTTTGGATCATAACTTGTTGATTCTTGGATAAAAAAGGATTGTGATTGTGTTTCAAAGCTAATTAGGGTGTCTGTTTGGATTGGGAAAGTTAAAAATAAAAAAGGAAATTTTTTATAAAAAGGTCACCCCGCCCGGACTCGAACACGCGACCCCTCGCTGGGGGACTAAGCGTGTTAACCGGTGATCCAGATGCCTTTTTACGTTATTGTCTCATTTCATTAGCTATTTAACCTCTTTTTGTTTTGTTCTCATTTAAATAAGCCGTGGGCTTATTGCTTATTCCTGGCTTATTTATTAAGCATTTATGGTTTATTCCATTTTTCCTAGGTTAATATTAGTATTTCAGACTTTTCTGTTTTAAAAAATTATTTTTCCTATTATTTAATTAATTTCTAGGATCATTTTTAGTTTTAAATTTAGAAAGTCAATAAAAAATAGTGAACAGTAATTAAAAAATCCAAAAAAATAGTTTTTAGGTTTTTATTTGTATTTTTGAGGTTTACAAATCATAAAGTTTTCAAAAACTTTAATTTTTAATTTTATTTAATTTTAGGGTTTTTAGACAACTTTAAAAATTAATATAAAATTAACTAGAAGGTTTTAGGAGCTTTAATTTACATTCTCTTCTTAGTTAGAATATTTAGGATTTTTGAGAATTTTTTAGAATTTATTTAAGAACTTTTAATTTTTTAGATTATTTTAATATTATTTTATTCATAAAAATAAAAAGTTTTATTTTTATTTCTTTTTTCATTTTTCCTAGATTCTAGACATTAAAATAGGAACTTTTTCACTTTCCAATTAATTTTTAGGCTTTTCAATTAATTTTTAGAATTAATTTAAGATTTAATAGATTTTAATAGTTTTTAGGAGTTTAAAAATAATTTAAATTGGTTTTAAAATTTTTAAAAATAGTTTTTAGCTTAATTAGGTCATTTTTAAGGTTTACAAACTATTAAATCTTGTTTAGGGCTTTTTAATATTTAAAAGTGATTTTTAGGGCTTTAATTAGCATTAAAAAGTCATTATTAAATTAATTAAAAGGTTTTGGCAAGTTTGGATTTTTTGTAAACTCTTAGAATATTATTGTGGATTTTTAGTAATTTTTAGGATCTTTTAGGTTAAAATTTTAAATTTTGCACTTTTTACGTTTCTACGTCGTAACTTTCTAGTAGTGTTTTTGCCTTATTTTTCTATTTTTTTTGTCTTCGTCATTTTCTCTTCTTTTCTTCTTGTTAATAATCAAAAACATAAATCAATCATTCATCACACAACGCACTAGCCTCCTCGAGAACGAACTCACTTTTAGGGTCATTCACACACGGTTTTCCTAAATCGTCGTACACGCTTACCCTATTTTATTGCTCTTTTCCTAAAGGGTAGTAAAATCACTATATCATTTTGGCGCCGCTGCCGGGGAGGCGTGTTGTGTTTTGATTGAAACATTGTTGTTTTTCTATACTAGCCATAATAGTAATTGTATTAATAGCACTCTATTAATACGTATTATCGTTTTTTCGGTTTTTGTGTGAATACTATTACTATATTGTATACGTAGAACAATAAATACACAAGTACTCCAAATACGTGAGCAATCACAACCTTGATTCGGGATTTCATCACTCGATCATTGTATTCGAATCTCAAACCAAAGAAAAAGGCAAAAATAGATAAATACTTTCGTGAAGCTTAATCTTGATAATACAAACTATAAGGTGGGTATAAGGCGGTTGTATTTCACGACCTAAAGGAAAAAGGCTCTTAAGTGCTTCGCGCCGCCTCGTTTCCTCCGCTTGCTTGTGCGTATTTGATTTTGAGAGTGAATCGAGGGTTTTGCCGCCCAAAGTATTATTACATATCATATATATTTTCTTGGTTTCTATTTGATTAAACCCTCTTGAACGATTTGGTGTTCCACCATCGTTCTAAAGTCATCGAAGGCGTTCACTCCACGTGATCGTTTTCATTCCTTGAGGCCTTTTTAATCAAGAGATTTGATTGAGGAGGAGATTTGTGGACTCATTGTCTACTTAATACATTTCACCAATTTCCAAAAAGGTTAATACAATCAAAAACCACAAAAAAATTGAAAAAACACAAAATACCAAAAAGAATCTTCTTTGCTCGTCTCCACGTTGTACGTGACGTTTATGCTCACTCGTAATCAAGCAAAACGTGCACGTAGACGCAAGAACAAAACTCCTACTAAAACTCATTCTAGTGAGGAGTCTCCAAGTGAGGAACCTATTGTAGAACAAGAAGCTATCATGGCTAATCGTACTATGATGGAGTTGCTTCAAGCACCCACCGAGGGTTTTGGAGAGGCCATTGTGATTCCCGCCATCCTTGCGGAGAACTTTGAGATCAAGACGGGTTTAATGTCTATGCTTCAAGCAAACAAGTTTCGCGGTCACGAAAAAGACAACCCACATTATCACATTAGGCAATTTAATCGTCTCACCGCGACAAGCAAGTTTAAGGATGTACCACACGATGCCATTAAGATGATGTTGTTTCCTTACTCGTTAGATGGACCCGCCAAGATATGGCTTGAGAAAGAACCGCCGAATTCGATTTTGACATGGGCCGATCTCGTGTCTAAATTTGTGAATCAATTTTTTCCACCATCTAAGACAACACATTTGAAAAACGAGATTTCACGTTTTACACAAAGACCAAATGAAAGTTTTTCAATGGCTTGGGAAAGGTTTAAAGAAATGTTACATGAATGTCCACACCATGATTTTTCCGAATTGCATCAAATTGACACTTTTTATAATGGGCTTAATGAACATGAACGAGATTATTTAAATGCCGCCGCGGGTGGTAATTTTTTGTGCAAAACGACAAATGAGGCTTTGAAAATAATAGAAAATAGGTCTAAGGTCTATAGCCCTCGTAACACACCGAGTGTTGCCAATTTGGGCTCGTCATCATCTCGTTCCATTAATGCCTTGCAAGATGAAGCAAATGAGGAGAATCGGTTTTTCGATAGGTTTTCGACTCTTATGTCTCATTGGAAAGCTCAAGAAGCTTCAAATTCCGCATCGGTTAAAGCGGTTGCTAAGAGTTGTATTTCATGTGGTGGAGCTCATGATTTTTCCGAGTGCATTACCGCGGATGGTAACACTTCGAATGCTTTTGTAGCCACGGGAACTTATAACCAAATCGGTCAAGGTTCCCGCCAAAATCAAGCTCCACAAAATCAAAATGCTAATAACTATCGAAACAACAATCAAGGTGGAAATTACCAAGGAAATCAAAGGAATTATAACAAAGGTAATTACCAAAGTGGTAATGGGCAAATTTCAAACCAAAACCAAAACCGTGATTTTCAAACTCCTACTCAAGGTTTTCAAAATGCTCACACTAAAAATTTGCAAGGAGAATTTTTAGATTATGCTAAGGCTAATGATGCTAAGTTTGATAACATGCAACGTGAGATGATTAGCTTAAGGTCCGAGTTGAAAAACGAGCTTAAAAACGAACTTGCTAATGAACTTAAAACTCATGCTAATAAAATGGAAGGAAATGTCACACGACTCCAACAAAATCAACAAAAAATGGAGCAAGGACAACATGAGATTAAGCAAGAGTTGTTAAAAGCGGATGCTAGGCAATCTAAGTTTGAAGATCGAATGGCTAAAATGTTTGAAGCTATCATGTGTAAGCCCTCTTCTTCGGGTGGTTTTCCTAGTGATACCATCGTAAACCCGAAAGGAGAATTGAAGGTTATTACTACTCGTAGTGGTAAAACTTTCAAAGAACCCATTTCTCGTCCAAGTACTTCTATGGAGAAGGAAAAAGAGAAAGAACCCGAGGTTGTGGTTGAAAAGGAGCACATAGCAAGCCCACGAAGTACCACTCAAACCACACCTACGGTTGAACCTATACCCATCATGGAACCCGAGATTCCAAGGCCGATGCCTATGCCTAATTTGCCCCAACCCACACCACCTTTACCCTACCCTTCAAGACGAGACAAGGAAAAGGCACAAGAACAAAATAATTATCAATTTGAACTTTTTATGAAAATGTTTCGTGACTTGCATTTCAATATAAGTTTTGCCGACGCCTTAGTCATGATGCCTCGATTTGCCGCGAACTTCAAAAGTATGTTAAACAACAAAGAGAAATTGCAAAAATCGTCTAGTTATTCTTCGGTTTTTCTAAGCCGCATACCTCAAAAAGTCGGTGATCCTGGAAAGTTTTTAATCCCATGTGCTATACAAGACATGGAAGAATGCTACGCCTTGGCCGATCTTGGTGCTAGTATTAATTTGATGCCTCTTGAGATTTTTAAATCGCTCAATCTTCCAAATCTCACTCCTTCAAGAATGTCAATCGAAATGGCCGATCATTCTACGATTCTAGCTTGTGGAGTTGCCGAGGACGTCTTTGTGAAAGTTGGGAAATTCTATTATCCCGTGGACTTCATTGTTGTTGACATTCCCATCGATCCTAAAGTTCCGTTAATTTTAGGTCGATCTTTTTTGGATACCTCGAGAGCACTTATCGATGTGCATGCAAGAAAAATCACTCTTCGTTTCAATGAGGAAGAACTCGTCATTAATGCAACCCAAAACTCCACTCTTTCTCATGTTTATTCTATCACATCTTTGTACAATGTCAATCCGATCAAAAACATTTGTCAAAAGATTTCAAATAGAGTTTTAGGAGTTGTTGAGAAAAATGAAGTTCCGTCCCCTCCGCCGATGGAGGTTAAGAGTGTTAAGCCTATGATTCCAATCTCGAGTGATTCTTCGGATGATGAATACGTTGATCCCGATGGGGAGGTTTTCTTTGTTGACAAAAGATTTGAAAACTTTCCACCACCAAAACCAAAAAGATTTCAAAATGTGAGAATTTTTAGTGTGACTAACATTGTTTTAGATACACCAAATATTTTTGACATAATTAAATCGGGTTTTCACAAGGAGAGTGTTAAAGATGAAAAAGGAAAAGATTTTGAATTTAATTTAAAAGATTTTTCTACAATTCTAACTCCGTCATCACCGCGTGTATTGAGTACTACAAGCTCGTCTTCTCCTTTTGACGATGCTTTGTGTGGACTTAGTGTAGGGGAAGCCCCTTATGTTCCCTCCCCTTTCTCCACCGAGGACGAGATATTTGATCCTGGAATTGCTTATATAGGGAAATCTCGGTCTTCCACCGATGCAATAAATGGAAAATCTTTTCATTTGATTGGTGCGAGTCTACCTCGAGTAGCTCAATGTTATGACTTACCCATTGTCCCACCCTTCTATTTCTTCTCTCCTATTTTCTTCTATCCCATTGGGATTTGTGTTGGAGTTGTGTTGTCTCGTCTTTCATCCGAAAACGAGGACGCTATCTTTGACCCCGGTATACGTTTATCGGATTTTTAAAGTACTCCACGTACTTTTAGGCCTTGTTTATCATGTAAGCCCCACCAAAAATTGACCAAACCATGATTATCCCTAAATGATCACATTTATGGGGATTCGAGTCGAGCTTTTGACTCGGTTATCAAAAACAAGGTGCCTCGTGGGGGAGACCCATGCTTATCCATGTACATATTATTGCTTTCTAATTAGTTTAATGTGAGGGGATTTGTGCCCTTCCAACCTTTGTTCCGTGGTTGTTTGTGCATTGTGTCTTTTAGATCATAATCTTCACGATTGGAGCCTCTCGTGTTCGTTTCATGGGAGCACTCGATCGTTTGCTTTGGAGGCCATTCCCAATATCCATATGATATATCCTTTTATGTTCTAACCTTAGGTTTTTAGCACACTTCATAAATGGCTATTAATTTAATGGTTACACCCTTTCCATGCTAGATTAGGCATTCGACTACGTCTCTAGTATGGGGGTGTTTGCACCCCTAGACTCGAAACATTGAGGACAATGTTTAACTTTAGTATGGGGGGTGAATAGATACTTGCCTTGCCAAACCTTCACGCTTTCCAAAGTTTATCGTTTTGTTATCATTTTTGTTGCAAAATAAGGCTAAAAATGGCCAAATTTTAAAATTTTTCTCATGTTTTATAAGTGTTTGAAGACACGAATGTATATTTTCCGATGGCGAGAATAAGAGTAATTTTTGACTCGACCGTGCGTGTTGAGCACTTAGCTTTGATTCCTTAACTACACATTAGGCTAAGTCTCTTAAATGAGGACGAGAAATGATAGAGTTAATTATAAGTTACTATGCTAAACGTAGAGTACTCGTATTCTTTCAAAAACTCATGTGTTCTCGTTGTTTGCTTATTCTCCCTTCGCTTGTAAATATTTTTTGCTTAATAAATATTGATTTAGCGGTTTAGTTTTGATTGTTGGGTTTCTAGTCTTTTCTAGTAGCTTCCGTGTAATTAAATTGGGAAGACATTAAGGTATCGCCAGCGTCACGGTTTTGAAGTATTGGCACCCTAATAATCGAAAGCTTCACCTAATAATAAGATTTCAAGTGCTCACCTAAATCTAGCAAACAATTTGAAGCCCCACAAGGCCTAAAATCTATGCAAAATTGAAAGTGAATCAAGCCTTAATCTTCGAAGCTTTAAAGATCCAAAATTCGCTTTAGCGTGAGGATATACGTCTTTGGCTAATAAAACCACCGATGATGGCGGATAATAAAAGGCAAGGCAAGACCGAAGTCATAATAAAAGCTTCATGGCGAAGTTGAATAAAAGATGGAGGTAAACCAAAGATAATAAGGTCCTTCCGTTAGGGGGCGTATAAAAGTCTTGGTAATAATTCTCATGTTCAAAACCGTTATAAAACCGTGTTTATCGATTCTTCTTGTCAACTTAATTTTTTAACATCGTTGTCTATTAGGAAGGGTTATTGATTTGATGGTCTTAGTTACACCGTTAGGACTCTATTTTTAGACCTAAATCTCTATTATCGCATAAGTCAACAATGTATCCTCGTGATCATTAAGACAAAATAAAATATAAGAGATACAACTTAGGAATAATGGGAGAATAAGCACGTGATTAGGGCATATGAGTAGTGTTAGCATTACTAACTTATAATGACAATGATCTCGTTTCACGCTTGGCATGGAATTAAGGTGAAAATCGAGGACGATGAAATTATTTCTAACGAAGCATTCACGTGTTCTTGTTCTATGAACCTAAACGTCCCATTTTGCGATGAGAATCATACATTATGTCTAAAACACAAGTAGTAGTAATAGTGTAGTGTAGCTAGTTATCATTTCAATAAAGTGAATAAAATTAAATTTTGGAGATGCTTTGATACTTTATTCTAGCATTGCGTGAGGGCACGACAATGGTTTAGTATGGGGGAGTGATAAGACTGCTTTTATACATGGTCTCATCGTCCAAATCGGCCTTAAAATGCATAAAATATCATAAAATAGACCAAATATATGCTCGTGTTTGTTACTTGTGTATTTTTAGGTACGGATATTGAGGAATTGGCAAAAGATCACAAGAATCATTCAAAAACGAACACGGGAAACGAAGACGCACAATGAACCAAGCTCAAATATGGAATTTTGCAAAAAGACCCTTGAAGAATTGAAGATTGGCAAGAATGGCCCCTCATCTTTGAAGAACTTGTCACAATTGACCCTCCAAATGTCATTTGTACAAGTATGGTCCTTATATTTGAAGATATTACAAGACTAGTCCTTAAAGTTTGAAGAATATACAAAAGAAACCCTTGGATAAAGTTTTTGAAGAAGATGTGCCAAATTTGACAAGTGCCCAAAAGTTGATAAGTGTTAATTGGGCGCTGATGGGATTTTAAAACAAAGTGAAAGAATGGTGCAAACTTGGGGACCTGTCCTGCCAATTAACCAAACTATCCCACCCAGTCATAACTCGCCACCTCAGCAAAACCCACCCACCAACCCATAACTCTACCCAAACCCGTCCACCCACCCATGTCCAACCCGGTTTCATTTTTTTAATCCTAGTCAAACTAAGTCAAATCCCCCACTAACCCCTATTTCCCCCCATAACACATTATTTAAATTCCCTTTATCCCCAAAACAAATCAAAAACACCCCTTAATCCTGATAAACCCTAAACCCACCCCAGATTAATTAACCCTCAAACCAAAGGGGTTTTACCCCAAATGCTCCAGTTCCCTAATTACCCTCACTCTCACTATTTCCCACCTCTCAAAACAAACCCACATGCACTGTAGGACCCTCCCCAACCTTCCCCTGCTCAAGTCGTTTTCCACAAAAATCAAGGAGGGGACAAAATGAGCGGTTTGATGTCTCTCCTTGGTCCCCAAGGAGTTTTTAACGTCCAGGATTCGTTCAAACATCACTGGCATCACATGTATTCAGTTTTGACCAAGAATCACAAGACTTCAAAGGGGCTTTTCTGGAAATCCATCTATTAGGGTTTTAAGTTTATTAATTTTTTATTCCTAGACTAGAATGTTCTATCCACTAGTATTTAAGGAGCCAACAGAATGTGCTTGAGCCCTTGTTCCAGTTTTTAAACTTTTGCACTTGTAATTCCTTTTTAAGAAAATAAAAGTTTGGTATTTGTGAAGTCAAGTGTAATTCCTTTTTATGTTTTTTAAAAGTTGTGTGTTGTGTTAAAAGTTTAAGCTGAGTTCCATTTAAGATTTCTTGTGTTGAAGTTTCAAAAAGGTTTTGAAAAAGTCCTTTTAATCTTCAAAAATCCAAAAAGTTGTGAAGTGAAAGTGGACTAATTTTTTGGAGGTTTGATATTGAAAGAGTTTTTAAAACGTGTTTGAAAAGGTTTGGAAGTTTTTGGAAAAGTTTTTAAGGAAGAAGAAAAGTTAAACAGATTATAGCATTTGTGCTTGTTTTCTTTTTGATTTTCTTAGCAGGTTGTGAGAATTGATTTGTTAAAGGTTCAGCACCAACCCCAGTTGGTAGGAGGTGGATTTACATCCACAAAGAACCTTGGATGTAAGGTTCTAAGGTAAACACCTTTTATTTTTTTTGAAATTTTCAGAAAATAGTAGTTTCATGTGATTTGCTTGATTTGGTGCTATCTGTTTGTTAATCTGTTGGATTTGAGTTTTTAAGCATTGTTATGCATGTTAGATGCTATTAGGGTCAGTTTGAGTAAGTTTTAAAAGGTTTTGATTTGAAAAAGTTGCATAAACAGATTTAAAGGACTGTTTGGATACATGTTTTAGCAGGGTAATAATCTTTGATTGTGCTTCTAAAAGGGGTTAGCAAGGTTAAAAAAGGTTAAGATAGGTTATTAGTTAGTTGGTAAGTAAGTTTGGAAAGTTTCAAAGCAAGTTGAGTGTTACAAAAGTGAAACAAGAAGCTCAAATCTGCATATCCATTTTTCTGATTATTTTTCATGAAAAATTGTGCTTGGATTTTGAATTCTGTGAAGTGTTAGGATATTTGAGTTATTGAAGTTGCTTGTGTGCCATTTGGTGATTGTGTGTGCTAAAAATTGGACTTGGAATCTCATTAAATTGCATGTAACTTGGATTTAAAAACCACCAGACTTAGAACTTTACATCAGCAACTGGATATTGCTAGTGTATGCTTTGTTTGTGATTCTTGTGTGTTAAGTGATTGCTGTTTGCTTGTCATTGACCCCTTGTGCTTCAAAGAGCACAAGGGTGCCCCCTTTGTCCAAGAAAACACCACCAAATAAGCCACAGCCAAATCCTTTTGGCTATATCCACTTGTGAAGAAACTGAAACAAAGAAGAAAAAGGCTTGTGTTCTTCAAGTAAAATCTGGATACGTTTTGGATCATAACTTGTTGATTCTTGGATAAAAAAGGATTGTGATTGTGTTTCAAAGCTAATTAGGGTGTCTGTTTGGATTGGGAAAGTTAAAAATAAAAAAGGAAATTTTTTATAAAAAGGTCACCCCGCCCGGACTCGAACACGCGACCCCTCGCTGGGGGACTAAGCGTGTTAACCGGTGATCCAGATGCCTTTTTACGTTATTGTCTCATTTCATTAGCTATTTAACCTCTTTTTGTTTTGTTCTCATTTAAATAAGCCGTGGGCTTATTGCTTATTCCTGGCTTATTTATTAAGCATTTTTGGTTTATTCCATTTTTCCTAGGTTAATATTAGTATTTCAGACTTTTCTGTTTTAAAAAATTATTTTTCCTATTATTTAATTAATTTCAAGGATTATTTTTAGTTTTAAATTTAGAAAGTCAATAAAAAATAGTGAACAGTAATTAAAAAATCCAAAAAAATAGTTTTTAGGTTTTTATTTGTATTTTTGAGGTTTACAAATCATAAAGTTTTCAAAAACTTTAATTTTTAATTTTATTTAATTTTAGGGTTTTTAGACAACTTTAAAAATTAATATAAAATTAACTAGAAGGTTTTAGGAGCTTTAATTTACATTTTCTTCTTAGTTAGAATATTTAGGATTTTTGAGAATTTTTTAGAATTTATTTAAGAACTTTTAATTTTTTAGATTATTTTAATATTATTTTATTCATAAAAATAAAAAGTTTTATTTTTATTTCTTTTTTCATTTTTCCTAGATTCTAGACATTAAAATAGGAACTTTTTCACTTTCCAATTAATTTTTAGGCTTTTCAATTAATTTTTAGAATTAATTTAAGATTTAATAGATTTTAATAGTTTTTAGGAGTTTAAAAATAATTTAAATTGGTTTTAAAATTTTTAAAAATAGTTTTTAGCTTAATTAGGTCATTTTTAAGGTTTACAAACTATTAAATCTTGTTTAGGGCTTTTTAATATTTAAAAGTGATTTTTAGGGCTTTAATTAGCATTAAAAAGTCATTATTAAATTAATTAAAAGGTTTTGGCAAGTTTGGATTTTTTGTAAACTCTTAGAATATTATTATGGATTTTTAGTAATTTTTAGGAATTTTTAGGTTAAAATTTTAAATTTTGCACTTTTTACGTTTATACGTCGTAACTTTCTAGTAGTGTTTTTGCCTTATTTTTCTATTTTTTTTGTCTTCGTCATTTTCTCTTCTTTTCTTCTTGTTAATAATCAAAAACATAAATCAATCATTCATCACACAACGCACTAGCCTCCTCGAGAACGAACTCACTTTTAGGGTCATTCACACACGGTTTTCCTAAATCGTCGTGCACGCTTACCCTATTTTATTTCTCTTTTCCTAAAGGGTAGTAAAAACACAACTATCAGTTATTTTAATATATATATAACTTGGATTATTTATATATGATGTAATTTTATTACATGATTGTTTGATGATTATTTTGATTTTTATACGAGGTATTTATACGACGTAGATTGTCACAAGAAACCCTAACTCTCCTAGTAAATTAATCGAAGCTATTCTCGTAGGAATTCTAGCTATCCTAGATCTAAACCAAGTTGTGGATATTTATGATCCCAACAAATGGTTGATATTCGTAGAATTGTAGACATTAGTTGATTCTGATATTGAAGAAGAATTGGCAAGATTAAATCTGATATCGATGTTATGACGATCTTTTCTTATAGAGTGGAGTTTGACAAAACGTTACCACCTAGAAAGATGTCATCTGATTCGTTGTCATCCAATTCTTAAATTGAAATCGAAAGGGTGAATGTTGCACTTGAGGCTGTTATTGGAACCATTACCCAAAAGCCTCATGCCACTAATACCTTTCCGAGAAGTCTAGTTGAATGATCAAGTCATTTCATATTAATGACTCATTTGATAATTGTTGTTGTAAGAGCTATAGGATTGGAAATTAAGTGTTGATTCATATAAGATTGTATTGCCTTTACAAGGCCGAAGAATAAGGTTGTAAGTATTGGATAATGAGGTAGGATATCGAATTGAGTATAAAATTGGTTGAAACTTGAATAAAGTAAAATTTAACTCGTATGGAATATGAGATTGTTAAGAAGAAGTTGTTAAGTTCTGTGATTGAATTATAAGGTTTTAAATGATTGTTAGATTGTGTTAAGAGTTGTTCCTAGGCCATTGTCCACTAACGAGGATGCCCAGTGACCAAGAAATAAATTGAAGAAATCTTCTTCTGAATTGAGACCGATGGATCTTCTGGGACATGTGGAACACCTAATAACTCTTGTAGATTAGTATTCATTGTGGTATCTTTTAAGAATCCCTAACTTAACTGAGATATCAGTTGGTAGGATGAGTTCTGAGAATTGTATGACATAGTGACATGTAATGTGTTACGGTACAATTTGACTTGTTTATGATTAATGAAAAGACTACCCTTGATTGCTAAAATTCTACATGTATCGATGATATCTATCTTTATTTGCTTCATCCTAATGTTCACATTAGTGATGTAACCATTGAACAAGTACTCATCTCGATTTGAGTTAAGTTGTGAATCATTCTTCGTGAGTGCCATCGAGGTCATGAACCTCATGATTATTTGGCTAAAACTCATTTCCTATCATATTGTAGTTAAGATATTGGTGAACAACTCTTCATCACTCTTTTGCAGATCACACATTGTTTTTATAAAGTTAAAACGGTATCCTTTGAGAAAATTTAATTCTCATCACTATAAGGATTATTCAAAGTGAGATTTATAAGTAATTGTTATCAAAATGAAGTTGTTTATAAAACACCTTGGAAAACTTAAATTATTTCCATAACAAAGAAAATCTTTGTAAATTTATTTTTGATTCTTATTTAAGAATTAAGCATGAAAATGTTTTTATTATAAACATGATGATAAAATTTTGACGAACTGAGTATTGCATCGTTAATCTTGAAATTGTATATAGTTGCGCGCCTACATACAATTTGGAATGGACTATGCAAGACTGATTAGTAGTCACCATAAAACTAATGAATAAACACTACATTTTCTTTGAAGATTGTGAAAGAATAAATTTTATGAGATCTGCAAGAAGTGAAAAATAGGGACATAGTGTTAGGGACACCTACATATGTGCCTGTAGCATCTATTCTTCTGAGTCGAATTTACTCATCTGTGGAAATTGTCTTATTTGACAATTGACAATTCTTTCTTGTCCGATTCTCCCGTAATAAGATTCTTAGGAAAAGTATTTGATTATCGAGTGTTGATACCCGACTGGATGTATCGACATTCCTATCATTTATTTTGATTTGATTTCATTTGAATGACCTGGGTAACGATCTGAGGAGCTTTCGAATGCGTACTCAACTTATGAAAACATGGGATATATCCATATTCGTTAAATGTTTTCGTTTGTGTCTGATTTGAAATTCTCTCGCATAGATTATGCGTGGACCTTACTCTTTTAAGGTTAGTTGTGTCTCCATATATCCTTGAATTTGTGAAGGATTATGAGTTATTACTAGTCTTTTGAGAAGTTCACATCTTATCGACGGCAATGCAACTGGAAAGTTGACAGTGCCCGTAGAATGGATTGATTGATGATGACATGACGACATTGTCTTAATTGATGGGAACTCGAGTAGAATTCCCCTAAATGATAAGATGTTGATTATCAAAAGTGATCTAAATAATTCTTGATGGATGACCGTATCCTGTATTTAGACTTGGAATTATACCATGAATGGTTGTGAACTAGTTATAGATATTGTAATCTAGAAGAACCTAATATAAATTTATTAAAAGATGTTTATGTTATCTGAAACTTTAGTAAGTATTTGTTAATGAATTACCTAGACTTTCGCCATTAAGGCAAGTTAAAATTGGTATTTGATTATATTCTCGGTGCTGCACTTGTGGCTTGTGCACTGTACGTCAGCACCATCTAAATTAAAGGAATTACCGTACAACTGAGAGAGTTGACGGAGAAAGATTATATTATACCAAGCCTGTCATCCTGAAGAGCTATGGTGTTATCTTTCCTTATGTTTATAGATTACTGTGACTGAGTAAATTGACAATCGAAAACGATATCCATAACTCGAAATGGAAGAATTGTTCGATCATTTACAAGGTTCTAGCAAATTTGATCCATAGCATGGTTATCATCAACTTCACATCTGCGAAAGAGATTATCTATTCCAATCACTACATCTGGTACTTGTAAAGAACATTATGAGTTTCACGTGATGTCGTTTGGATTGACTAATACACATGTAGCATTCATAAAATTGGTGAATCACGTGTGTAGGCTGTAATTTGATAAATTCATGCTTGAGATCATTAAGGACCATCTGTTTGTTTGTAAGAATAAGAATGAGTTAATAAATATTTATAGATTGCCCTGAATTGGCCGAACGATAAAAACCTGTACCTTGAATAATTAACACGTGATTAAAGACTTGATACTTTACATGATTTGACTATGTGATTAAAAGGATAATGGAATATAAATTGACTCTTCAAAAAAAATAAATTAAGAGCCCTTTTAAGACTTTGGATTTTACCAAAAAGAAATGGAAATATATTTTGACAAATGTTTTAACAAAGGATTTTAAGGGATTATTCCCTTATACACAAACCATTTAACTAAACTTCTGTTTAGGGGTAAATGTTTGTGTATACCTCAAGATAACTTAAGAAGGAATGAGTAAAACTATATATACCATAACCTGAAAGCTTAAAACGACACTTTTAACTTTTTAAACTAAGAAAACTTTGACCAAAGTATAAACAAAGGTTTTTCGAACATTTACGGATCTTATTAAATATTTTCGATAAATCAACAAGAATCCTGTTAATTAAATTCAAATTTATTTTTGAACATTTTATATAATTGGTCGAACTAAGAAATTTAAAACTTTACGTTTACGCTTCATAAAAATTAACTAATAATTATTTAATTAATTATAATAATTATCGACGCTTTAGACGCCGGATTGAGAAAAACTGATAAAAATGATAGTTGAGACGAAACTGAAACATAAAGAATATGAAGAAAGAATTTTGAATAAATAAAGTTATGATATTTATTTCATCAGGAGAAAGTGAACGTAATTACTAACGCATAATATAGAAAGAATATCTGAGTGAATTGTGGACATGATAATTATATCATCATGAGAAGTGAATATAGATACCGACACATTATGTAGAAAAGATAAAGAACCAATTAGGACATGTTCCTTAATAATGAAAGTGCAAAATAAATTACCGGACGATATAAAAATAAACAATGTTTGTAAAAAGGATAATATAAATAGTGAAGGGTTTCACGGCTAATGTGAACCTTTAAAAATTGAGAAGCCGATAGCGTTAAATGTTTTAAAGACCACTTATGGTTGCCTAAATATGAAGGATTGTGAGATATAGTTATATTGGAATCTTGTAAGTATAAGTATTCTATGTATGTCATTTTTGACTAAAAGTATCTTTGTCTGAAGAAGTTGAACTAATGGCAAATTATGAAGGCAGACATCGCCTCATACATTAGTAAACGTCTAGCTATTGCAAAGGTCATCATCTGAATTTGATTCGATTTAGGTCATCGTCGACAGACTGACCAAATCTGCTAAATATCATTCCCGTTAATGATAAATGCAAAAGAGTTATGTAAACATAGTGTGCCTGTATCGAACATCTTTATCAAGATCCTCGCTTCGCATCGAATTTCTAGAGATTTGCTCAGAAATCATTGAGAACGAACCTTGATGAGAGTATTATGTACCACCCCAAATCGAAGGAACGAGGTAAAGTAACGATACAAGGTAATATAAGTGCTGTTTTATGTTTGAATGATTGACCTTTGGTAATAGACCGTATAATCTTTTTCCTTTGGAGAGATTATCATTGATAATCATCGTATTAGGATCGAGATCGAATCTTGTTAAGATTTAGAAATTAGAGCATCTGTAAGCTGGAGTTGAGATGAAGACACCCGACATACACCCATTGTGAGTTGGACATGTCTTTTAGATTTAAGGTTTCCTATGATGGCGAACCTATCCTTGCAAAATACCCGACCCGCGAGATCTGAGATGATTGTTGAAATTAGGATTTGATTATTAACTGCCGATAGTGGGCAAGAGGTTATGTGAATGTGAAATGTAGATCTTGAAGTGCCAAATGGGTAGCGAATCATGATCTGACAAATCATGGGATATAAGTCCCCGTTGTATGGGACCATTGAAATGATGTAAAAGTTGGGATTGAAAGGCATATAAGCTGGATCTACCCTAGGACTTCAAGAACCGCGTAAATTATGTTTCGTAAATCGCACTTGATGGAATATCTATCAAGTGAAATTCTGATTATTCTTAATAAAGCTTAGATCGGCGGAAAGTTGCATTCATCAGAAACCCATGAACAACATGGATAGAGAAAGTAAGTCAACATTAAGCCTGATCTTATTCCCGTAGTTATGTTTGATGAAACTCGCGTATTATAATGGATTACACTTGTGAGAAAAGACCGAATGTGGAGGAAATACCCATATGGCTTTAACTCTATAAGAAGCGAGTAGTAAGGTAAGATGATCTTTGAGGACAAAGATCCTGTTTAGGGGTAAATGCTGTGACAATCCGTCAATTTATGATTGATATTTTATTCTCAATATTTATTTGAAAACATTATTTTAATGTTACAATATGAACTCACTTACTTTTGGGAAGAAATTTTGATTTACGTCTTGAAGTAACATCGACTACGTCTAAACCGGAGGATTCAACGTTACGTGCTCACATTTACATACACCGTCCTTGGTGACAGTCCGACATTTTAGAAAATAAATTTATCCGTAAATATTATTTTGGAGTTTTAAATTTGTGTTGGTTCATAAACTCACAAATTTACGAGAAGAGATTAGGACTTACGATTTTATTTTAACGTCCTTTACGACTAAACCGGAAACCTTAGGATTACGTATTTACGTTTTCGAACTCCGTTTTTGATGAGACAATTTTTATTGGATTCGTTTTGTGACGTCGATTCATAATTTATAAAAACGTTTTTCGTAAAACGACCCGAGGGCACGCAAATCGAGGAAACTAGAATCAAGGAGTACCCGTAAAAAAATGGGGATGAGACAAGTGGGACACTTGTCCCACCCCCACTCAAAACCGGCCTAAATAAGCCACACAACACCACCACACCACATTTTGCTAGCTAAGTTAACACTTGTCCTACTTAGCTTCACTTGAAAGCTAAGCTTTCCACTTAACCACAAAACCACTCCTACATACCATTAGCTCCCATTTTTTCATGCAAAAACAACTAAAACTCTCTCATCTACTCCATTGATGCCGTCCCATTTTACACCTCAAACACCCCATCCACACAAATTTTAACCACAAACATATGTTATAATTAACATATGTTAATCTCCATTCAAAGAGATGAAGATTGGTGGTCATTTTAACATCCAAGGAGGAGTTTTTATGGAGTAGTAGGGATGATTTTCCACAAGGAGTTCATGGAGCATGGTGGTCTTGAAGATGGTCTTGGCTATGCACAAGTTTCTCCATCAAAATCCATATTTTAATCACAACCTACATCAACTTGGTGGTATAAAGATTGTCCTCCTCAACTTCTTGTTAATTTGATTATGTAAACATGTATTTTAATTCCTATTGTATATATTTATGATGATTATATGATGATAAAAATGTTATGTGGGGATTTGTTGTTGATAATCATGGATAAAAAGGTGAAAAACCATAAGAAACAAGGTTAAAATCTTGGTTAAATTTGATGGCTGTATAAAACAGTAAAGAACCATATGTTTAAACTGATAAAATGATGAAGTAGAATGGATTTACAGTAAGCTATGGGTCTTGTACACATGTGAGAGTTGGCCATGCAATGGAATCAAAATAATGAGTGAGATATGATCAAAACAAGTTTAGGGTATAAATCTGAAGTTACTGTTTTGGAAGATTTTTAGAAAATACTTAAAGGATGATTCAACAGTAGCTATAGAAGAGTTAAATGTAGCAAATATCATGTAGTTTATGTGATAAAAATTTGAGCTTCTATCTCCATCTAGAACTCAAGATATGGCAGTTTTGGTGAAGATGAAGTTAAAAATCAGATTTTTGGAAATTAAAGAATAATACTATTATATAAGCACTCACATTTTAATATATAAAATGTAAAATAAAAACCCACTAACTTATAAAACTTATTTATATAAATATATATATATATATATAAAAGTTAATCAAATGGATGAATTATATAAATGATGGTGAGATAATGTTTATAAGTAATAAAAACTATAAACATGATTTTTACGACTTTTTCGGCTATTGCCGTAAAATTAACGTTTTTGTTAAATAAAACTTAGATGGTTGGACCCGTCTAATGAAAACTTTATAAAACTTATATAATGATATATAGACATGTATAACAAGTAAAAACCGATAAAACCCGAACTTTAGGGCATACGGACATTAACGAGCTAAGTAAACATATTGGATTAATACTTGGGTTAATAATTGGACTACATAAGATAAACACCCATAAAAAGAACTTATTGGGCTTAACCCATTTGGGCCCAACTTGAAAGTGTATGTACTGATAATATAAGTACAAAAAGGATTAATACAAGTTAAGAACTTATAATAGGCTTATTGGACCTAAAACACGTAAATAGGTACAACGAGAAAACTAGTATAAAAGTTATCAACACATAACTCTAAAATGAGTAAACGAGAATATGTAAACCCACTTGATCATCATATATATATAATCATAATATGTATACATAATTGTTATTTTTATAAAGTCATTGGACAAACGTCTAAGACCGAGTATTATTTGTCTAGGTTTCCGTGATTGAAGCACATATCGTACGTCCGAATTGCCGATAACCCGCCTTCCCACATCAACGTGAGTTCATAGCCTCACACTCTTTTAAATATTTTATAAATGCTTTATAAACCCGCGAGGGAGATAACATGTTAGTTTTTATAAAAGTTTGGACACCATTTGTCCCGATTGTTTGTTTATTGATTTTGGACCCGAATGATTGAATGACCCGATTGTATGACCCGATGAATGATTAAAGGACCCGATAGATGAAATTAAATGGATTATTAAAGTTAGGTTATGTCACTAAAAGTCCCATTAGCATGAATTGTGAACTACCGGGAGTTGGTAGACGCTTATGCATTTAATAGTACTATTTGGGGACGATCACCCCAGTTCGCGCCTTGACGGTTGATCCCCGTCGTGCCACATTGATTGGTAAGCGAATTTATGTATGAGAAGATTTCCATAGTGTGACCTTTGTGATGACACGCTACTTTAGATGGGCAAAATTGGTATCGGGTTAGCTACCCGTTGTTGGTTTAGTAAGGTAACAATGTCATGCGGCTTATAATAATCCAAAACTAACGAAATACTATTAGACGCTTCGAATTACGATATATTGCCTGACTAGCAATACTGGGTCATACTATTGATATTATGTTTGTATTTTGGTTTTCATAACCATATTCATATAACGGTTTTTATTTGATTTTATACAACGTCATAAGACGTATTGTATGATATTTTTACGACATTAGCTCGTATAATGATTTTAAGGCAAATGCCTATATTATGATTTTCGATAAGGATTTGTATAAAATGATTTTGGCTATTTTACGGCCTATTACAATGATTTGTATGAATTGGTTTTTGGTACTAATTTTATACCAAAGTTATATTGATGGAATTTACTAAACTCTATGAATTCACTCGGCGTTATCGCTGACCTTTTCTTTTAACATGTCTTATCTTAGGTACTTGAAGGTAATTCTCGGGAAGACAACAAGAATTCATGGCCCGCACTTAAACAATATTTTCCATTCAAATACTTTGTAAAATTTTGTATGAAATAATATGACTTGGGACCGATGTAACTTTGATATTTATGAATGGAAATGATTTATTATTAAACGACGCGATTTTTATGCGTTGTTTATGATGTGAGTAATGTGCTATCCCGTAACACCAACTAGTCTTCCGCTGTACTGAGTTGTATAAATTTGGGGGTGTTACAGTATTGCCGAAGACATGTTCATTAAAGTTGGCACATTTACTTTCCCGGTCGACTTTGTCGTTGTTGATTATGAAATGGACCCTCGTATTCCTTTAATACTTGGTCGACCATTCTTGAGAACCGGACGAGCTCTAGTTGATGTTGCCGAAGGTGAGTTAATCTTAAGAGTCGGGGATGATGCACACGTTTTTAAAATGGGGAAGCTTACAAGCAAATCCTATGGACGAGAATCTGCGAATATGATTAATGTGATTGATAATTTTGTCGTCTACAACAATCCTCTATTCGAGTCTTGCATCGATAATCCACTTTTTGAAGATGATGTGGATGACTCTCTCTCCAATTTGGACCCTTCTCCCATTTATGATTCTCCACTGATCTTTGATGCTTATGATGATGATTCTAGCTCAGATTCGGATGATTTTGATTATTGTACTTCCGAGTATCCCGACCTGCCCACATATGATGATTTTGATGAGGCCGATACTCTTTCGAGCGATTCTTCACATGATGAAGATCCTCCGTCATCCATGCTTAATCCTACTTTGGATGATTACTCTTTTGAGGAAGACTTCTCTACGTTTCTCAATACTTACTTCCCTCATGAGAGTGATGCTCCTCCGTTAGATTTTGAAGATTATCGTCTTGATCCTACTTTGGATTTGAAGAAAATTCTTTCAAAGGAGAAGCAACCGGCCGACACCACCATCTGTAACACATATGATTTAACACCTCTTTGTCCACCTTCTAAGGACGAGGTTGTGCATCTTCTTTGCGGATCTTCTTCCCATTCTGCTGAGCTTGAGTGCTATTTTCCCCTAAAGGAAAAGGTGTTCGACCCCGGTATTGATATTCTTCAGCCATCTCAGTATCCACCTGATGAAATAAAAGGAAAGATTTTTGGACCTACTGAAGATATGCTTGCACCTCACCATACTTGCTCCCACCGTGCTCCATCTTCGCTTAAGGGAACCTTGCATATTCTTCTTTGGCTTGCCTTGTTCGCCTTAAGCTTGTGCTATTTGATGGACGGAAACTATGTCTTTGATCCTGGTGGATATGTTTCATGCTTCTTCCTATGGTAATCAAGGTCGAGTCAGGCTCACGACTCGGTAATCAAAAATCAAGCGCTTCTTGGGAGGCAACCCGTGTATCTATCTTTTAGCTTTCTTTAGCATAAGTGTAGGGGAGACCCGTTGTGTTTGCTATTTCCTCTCTTCTTCTAATCAGGGATTCGAGCTTCAAAGACACACTCTTGATGACTTTTGACGACCCATGATTCCGTGTTTCCATTTTTCCCGGTTCTATCCTAAACTCTTTTCGATTCACTATTCTATATTTTCTCAATATTAAAATAGGAATCTCGTTAGTTGTCTTTTCCTTAGCGAGATTTAAACAAAGTGCACAATGTCCTTAGTGTAGGGGAGTTTACTCCCACATGCTTAAACATTGAGGACAATGTTTATATTAAGTGTAGGGGGACTTCTATCGAAGTTAAGTGGCTCTTTTCCTTGTATTTGTCCTCATTTTAACCGGAAAATCAATTTTTCGACATTTTTCAAATTTTTTGATCTATTTTGGCCTATTAGTTTTTCCTTTTGTATAGTTATTTTCTTTCCTTGTTAGAATAAATTTTAATAAAGTAGTTTTAATTTTCAAACGTTGTGAATCTTTTGACTCAACCCGAGTTTACTTATCTAAGTTTACTCTAGCTAGTATCCTTAACGTGTTTAAGTCAAGTTTTGCTAGGCTTTTATATAGGGAGCTATAAAACGCGAAAGTCTTAACGCTCACGGGTTAAGAACAAGAACTTTTCGCAAGTTCCTATAATTGATCCTAGAGAGTCGTTTATCAAGGGAACTTTAAAATGCGATTTCTAAACTTGAAAAAGTCTAAGAGTTTGCAAGATCCTATAGGCGACTCGAAAACCCAAAACTTTGATTTAATAGGCTAAGCATCCACGAGTCTCATTCCTTGAGATTTTAAACTGTGGAGAACGAGAGATGATAGAGTCAATTATAAGTTTGGTATTCTTTCGTGAATTTATGTGAGTTAATTATAAGCCTATTCTCCCATCGCTTGCTAATAAATTTATCAGCAATAAATAAGGTTGCACGATTTAAAAAGTTACTTAGCTTCTAGCCCAAGATCGTTTAAAAGTTGCTCGGTATGGATTAGAGTTCATAGCCAAGGCATAACTTATTGAAGCGGGATGCGAAGATTGGCGAGTCCAAAAAGGTCCTAACAAGGCATGAGGGATATATTTTGTTGCTAAAGATCCAAAGTGATGTGAAGAATCATTTATCAAAAATCAATATGAAGGATCGAGACACACAACGAAAAGCAAAAACTCCCCAAAAGTCATGGAGAAGTGTATCCGAAAAGACCCTAGCAAGGTATGAGGATTAATAGATCCAAGTCATAAAAGGAGGCGGATTGTTGTATATCAAAGTCCAAAATAAAGATTGGAGAAAAATGAAGAAGTCGTGGTCCAAGTATGAATCTCTCAAAACTTCAAGTGAAGAAATTCCTATATAAAGAGAAGACCATTATTTCATGAACGTCTCTCAAGGTTTGAAGTATGAAGTCGCTGCAAAATATCGGTCCGAGAAAGGTCTCAAATCACGAAGCGAGTTATGCCAAGATATGAACTTTTTGAGGTCCCGAGAAGCAGTTTTAAAAGATTTTTTCCTTTAGCTAACTATTGATTAAATAGTTCACTTTATTTTCGGCCTAATAAACTATCAAAATAAGTCAAACAATGCATCCTCGTGATCATTCAAGACAAAAATAAAATATAAGAGATACACCTAGGAATAAGGGAGTCTAAGTGAGTAATTGGCCCACATGAGTTCGTGTTAGTTTGCTAACTTATAATAACAATGATCTCGTTTTTAAGCTTGGTTAGGAGAAAGTGAAAATTTGAGGATGATGATTACTCATGACATTTCCAAAACCTAAGGTATGTTTTTGATTTCTTTACTTTTGAATGTTTATAGTTTTCTATCCTTTCATAAAGGCCAAGGTGGATTGATTGTGATGAAAAATGTAAACGTGCTTTGTAACTAATGCATTGCATGAGGACATTGCAATGGTCAAGTGTAGGGGATTTGATAGGTGTGTAAACACCTATCTTTTTTACCACTTAATTACAATAATAACCAAGCCAAAACGTATATTTTATGTCATTTATGTCGGAATTATGTGTGGTTTGTGTTTTTGTTGTGATTTAGGACGAAATTGTGAAAAGTGGAGAAAACACGGGCATTCACGGGCTTTTATTGAAGAAAAAGATGAAAGACGAAGTCAAGAAGTCAAGAGTGCAAAAAGAACGGAAGTCCAAGACCAATTCTAAAGATTTATCGAAGAAAAAGTCAAAAGACGGAAGTTTACTTAAAGCCGAAGAACTCAAGTCTTATTTATTGAAGAATTAAAAGACGAGTCCAAAGAAATCCCGAGCCAAAAGTCATTAAAGTCCAAGATTTAAGAAGATTAAAAGGCTTAAGGACTTAAGAGTGCAATTAAGGAAAAATGAAGGAGGGGAGGAAGCTTCCTAAGCACTCCTTAATCCTCCCCTATAAATAGTCATTAGGATTAATCATTTCATTTTGTTGGATAGTTTGACACACTAATTCTTCCATTTTATTTACCTTGCACATTTAAATTCATGTCATTTACCTTATTGTCAAATTTAAATACCTTGTCTTGCACCTTAATTACATTTAATTTCAAGTAAGTGCTCTTTTAATTCTTGTCAATCTTTACTTTTTCTTGTTAATCTCTTATCTACCTTTCTTTATTTGATCTTAATCTTCATACTTTATTGTTTATGTTCATGTTCTTGATTTTTATTGATTTATTTAAGTGGGTTTTGATTATTTTGGTTAGATAGTTTGATTGTTTTGGATTGATTATTTATGATTAATAGATGTTTATTTATTAGTTTGATTTAATCTTGTGGTTGATTGTGTTTAGTTTTTATTAGATTCGTGTATATCTTGTTCTCCTTATTCTTCGCGTTTGCTGTTACTGTGTTTTCCCAGGAAACATTCCGGATCAGCAGGTTATTCCGAGTGAAGGATTTCAAAGGGAGTTCATCCGGAATATTGGATATTACGGATCAATTGAGTTTATTCGGAATATTTATTATTCCGCATCAAGGTGCTTTATTCGGAATATTAAAACATTCCGAATCAAGGTGCTTTATTCGGAATAATATTCCGGATCAACCAAAAGTTCCGGATCAACCTTTTATTCCGGATCAACGGAATATTCCGGATCAAGGGAATATTCCGGATCAACCTAACATTCCGAATCAAATAATATTCCGGATCAAGCAAGTTCATCCGGAATAATTTATTATTCCGGATCAAGGAGTTTATTCGGAATATTAAGACATTCCGGATCAAGGGTTCTATTTGGAATATTATTCCGGATCAAGAATTATTCCGGATCAACAGCAACATTCCGAATCAAGACCAACATTCCGAATAAAGAATTTATTCCGGATAAGTGACATATTCCGGATAAAGGATTTATTCCGGATCAAGGTATTTGGTGAATATTCCGAGTGAAGAAGAACATTCCGAACGAAGGTGACATTCCGGATGAATGTTTATTCCGCATGAGGGTATTATTCCGGATGAGCTATTTTTCAGGTTCTTTTAAGTTACTGTTTTTAACTTTCTGTTTTTAATTTTCAAGCTTTATTTTTCCCGCCTTTTTACTTAGTTGCACTTTAAGTTTATTTTCCTTAGATTTATTTTAGCCTTGCCTTAGTTTTAGTTTTAGTTGCGTTTTAAGTTTGCCTTATTTAGATTTAAGTTTACTTTTAGTGCCATTTAATTTCCCGTCACGCTTTTAAATATTTGCACAATTTAATTTAAGTTAGACTTAGATTTACTTTAACGCCCTTTTACTTTTAAGTTTTGCACTTTTTAATACTACAACGACACAACCTTTTGTTTCACCAAAGAACGACTGAGTCACATAGTTAAACCAGATCAATTCGATTAGACCACTACTTCGAAATTTAACTTTTATACGGGCAAAAGCCGTGTATCAACCTGCACTTTGTGGAAGAGCAAAGAAAAAACCTGTTAAACAAATTTCATAATCTTAAAACAGAGTTAAATCTTTGCCAATCTGAATTAACAAATCTTAAACCATTTGTGAATCTTGCTAATCAACTTCAAAATGAAGTGAGCAAATTATCCATTGAATATGAGTCTTTGTCTGATGAAAATTCTGAACTTAGAAAAACCATTGAGAAATGGAATTTGGCTCAATCCACAGTGGAAGAAATAGTCACTGAATCCATACCTGGTGATGTGGTTCAGGCTATTGGGGGAAACGGTAGATACAGAAAACATATCCCTGTTCCCAATGTCAAATTTGTCCCATCAGATGTCTCTTCTCCTTCTTCCACCTCTGTGGATAAGAAGAACTCTGACAAAGAATCAGAGGTACCAGCCCCACCAAGACTCGCTGGTGCCAACCCATCTGATTCCTTGCTTGGCCCAAAACCTCAAACTAAAATCCCTGGAAATTCAATTCTCAAAGTCGCTGACAAAGCGAATAAAAAGGTTTTTGTGGCTAAGGACTCCAACAAACCCACTCCTCCTCCTGAAGAGCTTTCTCCCACCAAGCAACTTCTTTTCACCCTGATGGAAGAGGTAAAAGGGTTAAAAGAACAAATCAACCCCAGAGTTAATAGTCCATCTGTTAACTCTCTTGGTGAGGGTTCTAGTAGCTCCAAGGGGAGAGCTTTGTTCAGACCTTGCAAGCATTGCGGTTTTAAGAATCACTCATCCGAGGATTGCTCTAAGAAACCTAAATGTATCACATGCGAGTCCACTGAACATACATCCAGAGAGCATGAGGAGATCATTACGGTTCAAAGAACCAGAACTCAAATGAGATCTAAAACTCCTCATCGACCCTCAAGAAAGGCTGAGCCTAAACCCAGAGATAACTCTCAGGGTTACAGACCTAACCCCCCCTGCAAGTACTATGGTTTCTTCGACCATCACTCTGATGAGTGCGAACATTATCCTGGATGTGACATCTGTGGAAGCATGCGTCATGAACCCAGGGATTGCAACCAAAGAGGGGGAGTTAACCAGAGAAGGACCAATGTCGCTAGTCAGCGACAACATGGGTCCACTAGAAAGTGGGTTCATCATAGAAACTAATCTGGAATTGTTATATCTATGCAGGAATATCTGAAGAAATCTGTTTGGTATCTGGATAGCGGGTGCTCCAGACACATGCCAGGGGTTAAACAATATCTGCATAGATATAAAAAGGAGTCTGGTCCTAAAGTAGTCTTTGGAGATGATTCCTCAGGGGCTACTGAGGGTTATGGCTCAGTGGATTGTAATGGAATAACCTTCACAAGGGTCGCTTATGTCAATGGACTGAAGCACAACCTAATCAGCATTAGTCAACTCTGCGATGCTGGCTTCAAAGTTCTGTTCACCAAGACCCAAGGAACAATCTTTAATCAAAATGATGATGTTGTTCTTATTGCACCCAGGAGAAGGGATGTGTATGTCATCGACATGACATCTTGTCCAGAAGGGACTAACACTTGTCTCTATGCCAAAGCATCTGATAGTAAAAATTGGCTATGGCATAAGAGACTCTCCCATCTCAACTTCAAAAACATTAACAAACTGGCTAAGAATGATTTAGTAGCTAGGCTTCCCTCTCTGACCTTCACCAAAGACAGACCCTGCTCAGCGTGCGAGAAAGGGAAGCACCACAGAGCCTCATTCAAGACTAAACAATCATTCTCCATAAATAAGTGCCTCCACCTCCTTCACATGGACTTATTTGGACCAGTAAAACCTCAATCCCTTAATCACAACAAGTATACACTAGTCATTGTAGATGAATTCTCCAGATTCACTTGGGTATTCTTTCTCAAAAGAAAAAGTGATGCTGCTAAAAGAATTATGTCCTTCATCAGAGAAATAGAGAATCTCAATGACTGCAGAGTTAAGGCTATCAGAAGTGACAATGGCACTGAATTCAAGAATCATGCCATGGAAGCCTTTAGTGATGAAAAGGGAACATCACAGAACTTTTCTAACCCAGGCACCCCTGAGCAAAATGGTGTCACTGAAAGAAGAAACTGAACCCTCATAGAGGCTGCTAGAATAATGCTCAGCGAATCAAGACTTCCGAAACAATTTTGGGGTGAAGCTGTGAACACAGCTTGTCATACACAAAATGTGACAATCCGTCAATTTACGATTGATATTTTATTCTCAATATTTATTTAAAAACATTATTTTAACGTTATAATATGAACTCACTTATTTCTGGGAAGAAATTTGGATTTACGTCTTGGAGTAGCATCGACTACGTCTAAACCGGAGGATTCAACGTTACGTGCTTACGTTTACATACACCGTCTTTGGTGACAGTCCGACATTTCAGAAAATAAATATATCCGTGAATATTATTTTGGAGTTTTAAATTTGTGTTGGTTCATAAACTCACAAATTTACGAGAAGAGACTAGGACTTACGATTTTATTTTAACGTCCTTTACGACTAAACCGGAAACCTTAGGATTACGTATTTACGTTTTTGAACTCCGTTTTTGATGAGACATTTTTTATTAGATTCGTTTTGTGCCGTTGATTCATAATTTATAAAAACGTTTTTCGTAAAACGACCCGAGTGCACGCAAATCGAGGAAACTAGAATCGAGGAATACCCGTAAATTAGTGAGGTGGGACAAAATACATTATCCCACCCCACTAATAAACATGGGATGGCACACATGACACCACATCTTAGGATGTGGCATCATGTTAGCATAAAACTTACAAGTGTAAGTAAGCTTACACTTTAAGCCATATTACCTCAAAACCACTAGCCAAACCACTTTCTCACATTTCCACTCATGCAAACAACTAAATCCTCTCTTCCTCCCTCTATTATTTCGTCCTATATCACCCCATAAACACCCCATTTGATCCAAATTTAACCACAAACTATTGTTATAACTTACATATGTTAATCTCCTTCAAAAGAGATGAAGATTGGTGGTGATTATAACATCCAAGGAGGAGTTTCCATGGAGTATTAGGGCTGATTTTCCACAAGGTGATCATGAAGATTGGTGGTCTTGAAGATGGTCTTGGCTATGCACAAGTTTCTCCATCAAAATCCATGTTTTGATCACAACCTACATCATCATGGTGGTATAAAGATTGTCCTCCTCATCCTCTTGTTAATTTGATTATGTAAACATGTATTTTATTTCCTATTGTATATGTATATGATGATTATATGATGATAAAAATTTTATGTGGGGATTTGGTGTTGATAAATATGATTAAAAAGGTGAAAAACTATAAGAAACAAGGTTAAAATCTTGATTAATTTACATGGCTGTATAAAACAGTAAAGAAACATGTTATGAACTGATAAAATGATGAAGTAGAATTGATATACAGTAAGCTATGAGTCTTGTACACATGTGAGAGTTGGCCATACAATGGAATCAAAGTAATGAGTGAGATATGATCAAAACAAGTTTAAGGTATAAATCTGAGTTCACTGTTTTGGACGATTTTTAGAAACTATTTAGAAGATGATTCAACAGTAGCTATAAAAAAGTTAAATGTAGTACATATCATGTAGTTTATGTGATAAAAATTTGAGCTTCTATCTCCATATAGAACTCAAGATATGTCAGTTTTGGTGAAAGTGAAGATAAAAATCAGATTTTTGGAAATAATGTTTATTATTATTATATAAGCACTCACATTATAATGTATAAAATATAAAAGTATAAACCCACTAACTTATAAAACTTATTTATATAAATGTATAAAAGGTTAATTAAATGGGTAAATTATATAAATAGTGGTAAAATAATATTTATAAGTAATAAAAACTATAAACTTGATTTTTACGACTTTTTCGGCTATCGCCGTAAAATTAACGTTTTTCGCCAAATAAAACTTAGATGACCAAACCCGTCTAATGTAAAGTTTATAAAAGTCATATACTGATGTATAGGTAACTAATACAAGTAAACACCGATAAAACCCGAACTATAAGAAATACGGACATTTACGAGCTAAATAAACATATTGGACTAATAATTGGACTTAATAAGATAAAAACTTGTAAAAAGAACTTATTGGGCTTAACCCATTTGGGCCCAACTTGTAAAGTTTAACTACTGATAATATAAGTGTGAAAAGGATTAATAAGAGTTAAAGAACTTATAATAAGTTTATTGGACTTAAAACACGAAAATAGGTGAAACTAGTAAACTAGTATAAAAGTTATCGACATATAACACTAAAATGAGTAAACGAGAATATGTAAACCCACTTGATCATCATATATATATAATCATCATATGTATACATAATTGTTATTTTTATAAAGTCATTGGACATGAGTCTAAGACGAGTATTATTTGTCTAGGTTTCCGTGATTGAAGCACGTACCGTACGACCGAATTGCCGATAACCCGCCTTCCCACATCAACGTGAGTTCATAGCCTCGCACTCTTTTAAATGTTTTTATAAATGTTTTATAAACCCGCGAGGGAGATAACATGTTAGTTTTTATAAAATAGGATGCCATTTGTCCCGATTGTTTGTTTATTGATTTGGACCCGAATGATTGAATGACCCGATTGTATGACCTGATAAATGATTAAAGGACCCGATAGATGAAATTAAATGGATTATTAAAGTTAGGTTATGTCACTAAAAGTCCCATTAGCATGAATTGTGAACTACCGGGATTTGGTAGACGCTTATGCATTTAATAGTACTATTTGGGGACGATCACCCCAGTTCGCGCCTTGACGGTTGATCCCCATCGTGTCACATTGATTGGTAAGCGAATTTATGTATGAGAAGATTTCCACAGCGTGACCTTTGTGACGACACGCTACTTTAGATGGGCAAATTGAGTATCGGGTTAGCTACCCGTTGTTGGTTTAGTAAGGTAACAATGTCATGCGGCTTATAATAATCCAAAACTAACGAAATACTATTAGACGCTTCGAATTACGATGTATTGCCTGACTAGCAATACAGGGTCATACTACTGATATTATGTTCGTGTTTTGGTTTTCATAACCATATTCATATAACGGTTTTTATTTTCATACAACGTCATAAGACGTATTGTACGATGTTTTTTTACGACATTGGCTCGTATAATGATTTTTAAGGCAAATGCCTATATTATGATTTTGAAAAGATTTGTATAAAATGATTTTGGCTATTTTACGGCCTATTACAATGATTTGTACAAAATGATTTTCAGTAATAATTTTTATACTGATATTATATTGATGGATTTTATTAAACTCTATGAATTCACTCGGCGTTACCGCTGACCTTTTCTTTTAACATGTTTTATCTCAGGTACTTGAAGGTAATTCTCGGGAAGACAACAAGAATTCATGGCCCGCACTTAAACAATATTTTCCATTCAAATACTTTGTAAAACTTTGTATGACATATAATGACTTGGGACCGATGTAACTTTGATATTTATGAATGGAAATGCCTTATTAATAAACGACACGATTTTTTATGCATTGTCTATGATGTGAGTAATGTGCTATCCCGTAACACCAACTAGTCTTCCGCTGTACTGAGTTGTATAAATTTGGGGGTGTTACAGTTTGGTACCAGAGCTCTCGTTATAGAGAACGAAAGATTTTTAAAACCAAGGTTTTGAATAAAACATTTCAAAATCTTTTAATTATAAACATTTTTCAAAAATGTCTAAAAATCTTTTGACTATAACGGTGCCGAAGAATTCCCGAGTTACCGACAAGGCTAGACTGAGAAGTGTTATTTTAATATATATATATATAACTTGGATTATATATATATATATATATATATGATGTAATTTTATTACATGATTGTTTGATGATTATTTTGATATTTATACGAGGTATTTATACGACGTAGATTGTCACAATGTACCCTAAATCCCCTAGTAAATTAATCTAAGCTATTCTCGTAGGAATTCTAGCTATCCTAGATCTAAACCAAGTTGTGGATATTTATGATCCCAACAAATGGTTGATATTCGTAGAAATGTAGATATTAGTTGATTGTGATATTGAAAAAGAATTGGCAAGATTAAATCTGATATCGATGTCATGACGATCTTTCCTTATAGAGTGAAGTTTGACAAAACGTTATCACCTGGAAAGATGTCATATGATTCGTTGTCATCCGATTCTTAAATTGAAATCGAAAGGGTGAATGTTGCACTTGAGGCTGTCATTGGAACCAGTACCCAAAAGCCTCATGCCACTAATACCTTTCCGAGAAGTCTAGTTGAATGTATGAGTCATCTCATATTAGTGACTCATTTGATAATTGTTGTTGTAAGAGCTATAGGATTGGAAATTAAGTATTGATCATATCGAGCTTTTATTGCCTATTAAGGCCTAAGAATAAGATTGAAAGTATTGGAATATGAGGTAGGATATTGAATTGAGTATAAAATTGGTTAAAACTTGAATAAAGTGAAACTTAACCTATATGGAATATGAGATTGTTAATATAAGTCGTTAAGTTATTTGATTGAATTATGAGGTTTTAAATGATTGTAGGTTCGTGTTAAGGGTTGTTCCTAGGCCATTGTCCACTAATGAGGATGCCCAGTGTCCAACAAATAAAGTGAAGAAATCTTCTTCTGAATTGGGACCGATTGATCTTCCGGGACAGGTGGGACACCTAATGTCTCTTGTAGATTAGTATTCATTGTGGTATCTTTTAAGAATCCCTAACTTAACTGAGATATCAGTTGGTAGGATGAGTTCTGGGAATTGTATGACATGGTGACACGTAATGTGTTACGGTACAATTTTGACTTGTTTGTGATTAATAAAAAGACTACCTTTGATTGCTAAATTCTACATGTATCGATGTTATCTATCTTTTATTGCTTCATCCTAATGTTCGCATTAGTGATGCAACCATTGATCAAGTACTCATCTCGATTTGAGTTACGTTGTGAAGTATTCTTGTTGAGTGTCATCGAGGTCATGAACCTCATGATTAATTGGCTAAGCTCATTTCCTATCATATCGTAGTTAATTCTTGGCGAACAAGCTTTCATCACTCTTTTGCAGATCACTCATTGTTTTTATAAAGTTAAAACGGTATCCTTTGAGAAAATTTAATTTTCATCACTATAAGGATTATTCAAAGTGAGATTTATAAGTGATTGTTATCGAAATGAAGTTGTTTATAAAACATCTTGGAAAACTTAATTGTTTTCATAACAAGGAAAATCTTTGTAAATTTATTTTGATTCTTATTTAAGAATTAAGCATGAAAATGTTTTTATTATAAACATAATGATAAAATTTTGACGAACTGAGTATTGCATCGTTAATCTTGAAATTGTATATAGTTGCGCGCCTACATACAATTTGGAATGGACCATGCAAGGCTGATTAGTAGTCACCATAACACTAATGAATAAACACTACATTTTCTTTAAAGATTGTGAAAAATTAAATTTTATGTGATCTGCAAGAAGTGAAAAATAGGGACATAGTGTTAGGGACACCAACATATGTGCCTATTGCATCTATTCTTCTAAGTCGAATTTACTCATCTGTGGAAATTGTCTTATTTGACAATTGACAATTCTTTCTTGTCGAATTCTCCCGTAGTGAGACTCTTAGGAAAAGTATTTGATTACCGAGTGTTGATACCCGATTGGATGTATTGACGTTCTTATCATTTCTTATGATTTGATTTCATTTGAATGACCTGGGTAACGATCCGAGGAGCTTTCGAAGGCGTACTCAAATTATGAAAACATTCATTAAATGTTTTCGTCTGTATCTGATTTGAAATTCTTCCGCGTAGATTATGCGTTAACCTTACTCTTTTAAGGTTAGTTGTGTCTCCATATATCCTTAAATTTGTGAAGGATTATGAATTATTATTAGTCTTTTGAGAAGTTCACATCTTATCGACGACAATAAAACTGGAAAGTTAGTAATGCCAGTAGAATGGATTGATTGATTATGACATGTCGACATTGTCTTAATTGATGGGAACTCGAATAGAATTCCCCTAAATGATAAGATGTTGATTATCAAAAGTGATCTAAATAATTCTTGATGGATGACCATATCCTGTATTAAGACTTGAAATATTACCATGAATGGTTGTGAACTAGTTATAGATATTATAATCTAGAAAGAACCTAATATGAATTTATTAAAAGATGTTTCGGTTATCTGAAACTTTAGGAAGTATTTGTTGATGAATTACCTAGACTTTCGCCATTAAGGCAAGTTGAATTTGGTATTTGATTATATTCTCGGTGCTGCACTTGTGGCTTGTGCACTGTACGTCAGCACCATCTAAATTAAAGGAATTACCATACAACTGAGAAAGTTGTCGGAGAAAGATGTTATTATACCAAGCCTGTCATCCTGAAGAGCTATGGTGTTATCTTTCCTTATATTTATAGATTACTGTGACTGAGTAAATTGACAATCGAAAGCGATATCCATAACTCGAAATGGAAGATTTGTTCGATCATTTACAAGGTTCTAGCGTATGTTTTAAAGATTTGATCTACGGCATGGTTATCATCAACTTCGCATCTGCGAAAAAGATTATCTATTCCAATCATTGCATCCAGAACTTGTGATGAACATTATGAGTTTCCCGTGATGTCGTTTGGATTGACTAATACACATGTAGCATTCATAAATTTGGTGAATCACGTGTGTAGGCTATAAATTGATAAATTCATGCTCGCGATCATTAAGGACCATTTATTTGTTTATAAGAATAAGAATGAGTTAATAATTATTTATGGATTGCCCTGAATTGGCTGAACAATGAAAACCTACACCTTAAATATTTAACATGTGATTAAGGATTTAATCCTTTACATAAAATGACCGTTGGATTAATAATGGTAAGATGTATGCATATAGACTCTTCAAAAATTAAGAGCCCTTTTAAGACTTTGGATTTTACCAAAAAGAAATGGAAATATATTTTGACAAATGTTTTAACAAAGGATTTTAAGGGATTATTCCCTTATACACAAACCATTTAACTAAACTTCTGTTTAGGGGTAAATGTTTGTGTATACCTCAAGATAACTTAAGAGGACTGAGTAAAACCATTTATACCATAACTTGAAAACTTAAAACGACAATTTTTGCTTTTCAAACTAAGAAAACTTGACCAAAGTATAAACAAAGGTTTTTCGAACATTTACGAATCTTATTAAATATTTTCGATAAATCAACAAAAATCTTGTTAAATTCAAATTTATTTTTGAACATTTTATATATAATTGGTCGAACTAAGAAATTTAAAATCTTTACATTTACATTTCATAAAAATTGAATATTTAATATTTAATTAGTTGTAATAATTATCGACGCTTTAGACGTCGGATTGAGTAAAACGGATAAAAATGATAGTAAAGACGAAACTAAAACACAGAAGATATGAAGAAAGAATTTTGAATAAATACGTGTATGATATTTATTTCATCAGGAAGGTGAACGTAATTACTGACGCATAATATAGAAAGAATATTTGAGTAAATTGTGGACATGATAATTATATCATCATGAGAAGTGAAAATAGATACCGACGCATTATGTAGAAAAGATAAAGAACCAATTAGAACATGTTCCTTAATAATGGAGGTGCAAAATAAAATTTCCGAACAATTTAAAATATAACCGATGATTGTCAAAAAAAGAGATAATACAGATAATAAAAAGAGGTTCGCGTCTTATGTGAACCATTAAAATAGAGAAACCAATAGCGTTAAATGTTTTAAAAGGCCACTTGTGGTTGCCTAAATATGGAGATTGTGAGATATAGTTATGTTGGAATTTGTAAGTATAAGTATTCTATTTATGTCATTGATGACTAAAAATATCTTTGTCTGAAGAAGTTGTACTGATGGCAATTATGAAGGCAGACATCGCCTCATACATTAGTAAACGTCTAGCTATTGCAAAGGTCATCATCTGAATTTGATTCGATTTGGGTCATCGTCGACAGACTGACCAAATCTGCTAATATCATTCTCGTTAATGATAAATGCAAACGAGTTATGTAAACATAGCGTGCCTGTATCGATCATCTATATCAAGATCCTCGCTTCGCATCGAATTTCTAGAGATTTGCTCAGAAATCATTGAGAACGAACCTTGATGAGAGTACTATGTACCACACCAAATCGAAGGGACGAGGTAAAGTAACAATACATGGTAATATAAGTGCTGTTTTGTGTTTGAATGATTGACCTTTGGTAATGAACCGTATAATCGTTTTCCTTTGGAAGGATTACCATTGATAATTATCGTATTAGGATCGAAATCGAATCTTGTTAGGATCTAAATCTTAGAGCATCTATAAGCAAGAGTTGAGATGAAGACACCCGACATACACCCATTGTGAGTTGGACATGTCTTTTAGGTTTAAGGTTTCCCATAATGACGAACCTAACCTTGCAAAATACCCGACCCGCGAGATCTGAAATGATTGTTGAAATTAGGATCTGATTATTGACTGCCGGTAGTGGGCAAGAGGTTATGTGAATATGAAATGTAGATCTTGAAATGCCAAATGGGTAGCGAAGTTATGCCACAATTTTTAACCTTGGAAAAATGAATTCATGATCTGACAAATCATGGGATATAAGTCCCCGTTGTATGGGACCATTGAGATGATGTAAAAGATTGGTTTGAAAGGCATATAAGCTGGATCTACCCTAGGACTTCAAGAGCTGCCTGAATTATGTTTCGTATATCGAACTTGATGGAATATATATCAAGTGAGAATCTGATTATTCTTAGTAGAGCTTAGATCGGCGAAAAGTTGCATTCATCAAAAACCCGTGAATATCATGGATAGAGAAAGTAAGTCAACATTAAGCCTGATCTTATTCCCGTAGTTATGTTTGATAGAACTCGCGTATTGTAATGAATTGCACTTGTGAGAAAAGACCGAATGTGGAGGAAATACCCACATGGCTTTAACTCAATAAGAAGCGAGTAGTAAGATGATCTTTGAGGACAAAGATCCTGTTTAGGGGTAAATGCTGTGACAATCCGTCAATTTACGATTGATATTTTATTCTCAATATTTATTTAAAAACATTATTTTAACGTTATAATATGAACTCACTTATTTCTGGGAAGAAATTTGGATTTACGTCTTGGAGTAGCATCGACTACGTCTAAACCGGAGGATTCAACGTTACGTGCTTACGTTTACATACACCGTCTTTGGTGACAGTCCGACATTTTAGAAAATAAATATATCCGTCAATATTATTTTGGAGTTTTAAATTTGTGTTGGTTCATAAACTCACAAATTTACGAGAAGAGACTAGGACTTACGATTTTATTTTAACGTCCTTTACGACTAAACCGGAAACCTTAGGATTACGTATTTACGTTTTTGAACTCCGTTTTTGATGAGACAATTTTTATTAGATTCGTTTTGTGCCGTTGATTCATAATTTATAAAAACGTTTTTCGTAAAACGACCCGAGGGCACGCAAATCAAGGAAACTAGAATCGAGGAATACCCGTAAATTAGTGAGGTGGGACAAAATACATTATCCCACCCCACTAATAAACATGGGATGGCACACATGACACCACATCTTAGGATGTGGCATCATGTTAGCATAAAACTTACAAGTGTAAGTAAGCTTACACTTTAAGCCATATTACCTCAAAACCACTAGCCAAACCACTTTCTCACATTTCGACTCATGCAAACAACTAAATCCTCTCTTCCTCCCTCTATTATTTCGTCCTATATCACCCCATAAACACCCCATTTGATCCAAATTTAACCACAAACTATTGTTATAACTTACATATGTTAATCTCCTTCAAAAGAGATGAAGATTGGTGGTGATTATAACATCCAAGGAGGAGTTTCCATGGAGTATTAGGGTTGATTTTCCACAAGGTGATCATGAAGATTGGTGGTCTTGAAGATGGTCTTGGCTATGCACAAGTTTCTCCATCAAAATCCATGTTTTGATCACAACCTACATCATCATGGTGGTATAAAGATTGTCCTCCTCATCCTCTTGTTAATTTGATTATGTAAACATGTATTTTATTTCCTATTGTATATGTATATGATGATTATATGATGATAAAAATTTTATGTGGGGATTTGGTGTTGATAAATATGATTAAAAAGGTGAAAAACTATAAGAAACAAGGTTAAAATCTTGATTAATTTACATGGCTGTATAAAACAGTAAAGAAACATGTTATGAACTGATAAAATGATGAAGTAGAATTGATATACAGTAAGCTATGAGTCTTGTACACATGTGAGAGTTGGCCATACAATGGAATCAAAGTAATGAGTGAGATATGATCAAAACAAGTTTAAGGTATAAATCTGAGTTCACTGTTTTGGACGATTTTTTGAAAATATTTAGAAGATGATTCAACAGTAGATATAAAAGAGTTAAATGTATCACATATCATTTAGTTTATGTGATAAACATTTGAGCTTCTATCTCCATATAGAACTCAAGATATGGCAGTTTTGGTGAAAGTGAAGATAAAAATCAGATTTTTGGAAATAATGTTTATTATTATTATATAAGCACTCACATTATAATGTATAAAATGTAAAAGTATAAACCCACTAACTTATAAAACTTATTTATATAAATGTATAAAAGGTTAATTAAATGGGTAAATTATATAAATAGTGGTAAAATAATATTTATAAGTAATAAAAACTATAAACTTGATTTTTACGACTTTTTCGGCTATCGCCGTAAAATTAACGTTTTTCGCCAAATAAAACTTAGACGACCAAACCCGTCTAATGTAAAGTTTATAAAATTCATATACTGATGTATAGGTAACTAATACAAGTAAAAACTGATAAAACCCGAACTATAAGAAATACGGACATTTACGAGCTAAATAAACATATTGGACTAATAATTGGACTTAATAAGATAAAAACTTGTAAAAAGAACTTATTGGGCTTAACCCATTTGGGCCCAACTTGTAAAGTTTAACTACTGATAATATAAGTGTGAAAAGGATTAATAAGAGTTAAAGAACTTATAATAAGTTTATTGGACTTAAAACACGAAAATAGGTGAAACTAGTAAACTAGTATAAAAGTTATCGACATATAACACTAAAATGAGTAAACGAGAATATGTAAACCCACTTGATCATCATATATATATAATCATCATATGTATACATAATTGTTATTTTTATAAAGTCATTGGACATGAGTCTAAGACGAGTATTATTTGTCTAGGTTTCCGTGATTGAAGCACGTACCGTACGACCGAATTGCCGATAACCCGCCTTCCCACATCAACGTGAGTTCATAGCCTCGCACTCTTTTAAATGTTTTTATAAATGTTTTATAAACCCGCGAGGGAGATAACATGTTAGTTTTTATAAAATAGGACGCCATTTGTCCCGATTGTTTGTTTATTGATTTGGACCCGAATGATTGAATGACCCGATTGTATGACCTGATAAATGATTAAAGGACCCGATAGATGAAATTAAATGGATTATTAAAGTTAGGTTATGTCACTAAAAGTCCCATTAGCATGAATTGTGAACTACCGGGATTTGGTAGACGCTTATGCATTTAATAGTACTATTTGGGGACGATCACCCCAGTTCGCGCCTTGACGGTTGATCCCCGTCGTGCCACATTGATTGGTAAGCGAATTTATGTATGAGAAGATTTCCACAGCGTGACCTTTGTGACGACACGCTACTTTAGATGGGCAAATTGAGTATCGGGTTAGCTACCCGTTGTTGGTTTAGTAAGGTAACAATGTCATGCGGCTTATAATAATCCAAAACTAACGAAATACTATTAGACGCTTCGAATTACGATGTATTGCCTGACTAGCAATACAGGGTCATACTACTGATATTATGTTCGTGTTTTGGTTTTCATAACCATATTCATATAACGGTTTTTATTTTCATACAACGTCATAAGACGTATTGTACGATGTTTTTTTTACGACATTGGCTCGTATAATGATTTTTAAGGCAAATGCCTATATTATGATTTTGATAAAGATTTGTATAAAATGATTTTGGCTATTTTACGGCCTATTACAATGATTTGTACAAAATGATTTTCAGTAATAATTTTTATACTGATATTATATTGATGGATTTTATTAAACTCTATGAATTCACTCGGCGTTATCGCTGACCTTTTCTTTTAACATGTTTTATCTCAGGTACTTGAAGGTAATTCTCGGGAAGACAACAAGAATTCATGGCCCGCACTTAAATAATATTTTCCATTCAAATACTTTGTAAAACTTTGTATGACATATAATGACTTGGGACCGATGTAACTTTGATATTTATGAATGGAAATGCCTTATTAATAAACGACGCGATTTTTTAAGCATTGTCTATGATGTGAGTAATGTGCTATCCCGTAACACCAACTAGTCTTCCGCTGTACTGAGTTGTATAAATTTGGGGGTGTTACACAAAACAGATCCATTATTATGAAGAGACATTGCAAGACCTCTTATGAAGTATATAGGAAGAGAGCCCCTGATGTAAGCTACTTCCATGTCTTTGGTTGCCCTGTTTTCATTCACAACTACAGAGATCACCTAGGAAAATTTGATGAAAAGTCTGATGATGGATTCTTTGTTGGTTACTCTTTCACCTCCAGAGCTTACAGAGTGTTCAACATTCGCAGACAAGAATTAGAAGAATCTATCCATGTCACCTTCAATGAAGCAGATGTTGTCATCAACCACACCAACTCAGAAGAATGTGACATTGACTTCAATGAAGTTAAATCTTATCCAGTGGATGATTTATCACATCCCAAGGAATCATCCAAGGGCGGTCACAAGGACTTTCCTTATGTTCATGCATTTGATCCTGATTCAATCTCTGACATCACTTCAGAAGTTGAAATTGCTGAACAAATCACTCCACCCACGACTGTGAATGCTGATCTCATTGAACCAATCTCTCCTCTTGATGAAGAGATTATGGATGAAGAAATAATTTGTGAAGAACCCTCAGCATTCATTGAACCTGCTTTGACTCCTGAACCCATAGAGACTCCTGCTCCTCAATCCAAATGGAGTAGGAACCAAGATATTCTTCTGGTGAATATTCTTGATGAACCCTCTGAGGGAGTCACCACCAGAGGCAAATTGAGATCTCTGGAAACCACCTCAGCGAATGAATGCCTTTCGCTGATTTTCTCTATGAGGATGAACCTAAGAATGTGGCTGCTTCGCTTCTAGATGAAGGGTGGGTTGTTGCAATGCAAGATGAGCTGAATCAGATCAAGAGGAACAAAGTGTGGACTCTGGTAAAAGCTCCAGCTGGAAAGCAAGTGGTTGGAACTAAATGGGTCTACAGAAACAAGAGGGATGAAGCTGGCATGATTGTCAAAAACAAGGCTAGGCTTGTGGTGCTGGGATATAATCAATCTGAGGGGATTGACTATGATGAAACGTTTGCACCAGTAGCCAGATTAGAAGCTATCAGAATCTTCCTAGCCTTTGCAGCTTATATGGGGTTTACTGTGTACCAGATGGATGTGAAGAGTGCTTTCCTCAATGGGAAGCTTGCAGAGGAAGTATATGTCTATCAACCCCCCCAGGGTTTGAAAGCAGTGAGTATCCTGATCACGTCTGCAGACTTCACAAAACACTCTATGGGCTGAAACAAGCGCCTAGAGCCTGGTATGAAACCCTATCAAAATTCTTACTTGAAAATAAATTTGTCAGAGGTACCATTGATCAAACCCTGTTCACTTATAGGTCCAAGGGTGATGTCATTTTAGTACAGATTTATGTGGATGACATAATTTTTGGTTAAACCAATATTACATTGAGCAAATAGTTTGCCAAATTAATGACCAAAAAATATGAAATGAGCATGATGGGGGAATTAACTTTTTTCTTGGGCTTTCAAATTAAACAAAATTCAAAAGGAATTTCCATTTGTCAAGAAAAATATGTTAAGGATTTGCTCAAGAAGTATGATCTGTCTGATTGTGCATCAGTGAAATGCCCCATGCTTCCTCCCAACAACTTGGGAGCTGATGAATCAGGGGTCTCTGTTAATGAGACCTTATATAGAGGCATGATTGGGTCACTGATGTACCTCACAGCAAGCAGACCAGACATACAATTTGCCACATGTCTCTGTGCTAGGTACCAAGCTAACCCCAAGGAATCCCACCTTGTAGCTGTCAAAAGAATTTTCAGGTACTTAAAAGGATCTCCCACATTGGGCCTCTGGTATCCTAATGGATCAGGCTTCGACCTCAAAGCCTACTCAGACTCTGACTACGCTGGGTGCTGTCTTGATAGAAAGAGCACCTCTGGGAGTTGTCAAATCCTTGGAGGAAAGTTAGTATGCTGGAGCGCCAAGAAACAAAACTCTGTGGCCATGTCATCAGCTGAAGCTGAATATATAGCGGCCGCTGGTTGTTGTGCTCAAGTTCTCTGGATGAAAAGTCAGCTGGCTGATTATGGGATCATTTATGAAAAGGTTCCCATATTCTGTGACAACACAAGTGCTATAGCCATCTCAAATAATCCGGTACTTCATTCCAGAACTAAGCATATTGACATCATGTATCACTTTATCAGAGACCATATTTTAAAAGGTGATATTGAGCTTCATTTTATACCCACTGAATACCAGCTCGCTGATATATTCACCAAACCTCTGGCTGAGCCAAGTTTTACTAGGTTGGTTGCTGAGCTGGGTATGCTCAATATTGGTAAACAAATCTGATAAATGATCTCTGATCTCTGTCTCTGGGCATTAAAGGGAATTGAATGTAACGAGGTAGTTACATTCCAATGGGACTTAATATATTCCCATATTTAATTCAAATGATTAACCTTTATTGTCAATAACTTTCCCGCTTTCCAAGGGACAAAAATATCACATGAAGAGTCAAGGGGTCCCACTTTTCCTAAAAGGTAATTTTTGCATTAAATGCTTTAATTGTAAAACGGCAAACCCTTTTATCAAAACCCTTGACTCACTTTTCAAAACTCACATTACTCATAACTTTCACACACACATACTATTCATCTTCTCAAAACCTTCATTTCTTCCACACTTCGACAATGGCGTCTTCATCATCTAACACCGCTTTCACCGTCCTGGCTGCTTCGAACGTTGATTTTGGGATACACGATGGCAAAATTGCCTTGAACAATTGTGTAGCTCTCTTGGAACACTCCAATTCACTCTACCAACCTTTGTTCTCCTTCCTCAATAACTCCACCATCTTTGAAGCCATAACCAGAGTACCCTCCACATGCTACCACCAATATTTGAAGGAGTTATGGTATAGCGCGGAAGTTGATCCAACCTCTTCACACATAACCTTCAACCTTTCCACGCATCCCCAACCTCTCACCTTTGATCTTCATACTTTTGCCAAAGTCATCGGACTTCCAGTCAATGAAGGCATGTCCGCTGTGCCTGCCAGCGCCACGGTGAAGAAGGCTCTGGCTACCCTTCGTCCTCATGATGACAATGATAAACCCTTCACCACACAAGGTTTCCAGACCAAATCCCTGATCAAAGTGAACTACTTCTCACCTATTTGGAGGACGCTGATGTTATACATTGTGAAATGTTTGGGTGGAAACCAGGGGTCTCATGATCAACTTAATGGAGCCCATCAAGCTATTGCCTATAGCTTAATTTGGGGACAAGATATAGGGATTGCCCATATACTTTACTCTGACCTCATTGCTAAGCTAGAAAACAAAGGGAAGAAGAACAAACTGGCCACCATCTGCTACACAAGATATCTCTCTCTCTTCTCTTAGAAGATATGCTGGGTGAAGGCTACACAAATGATGAACTTCTATCCTTCTCTCCTTATCACATCACTGCTGCATCACTCAAGACCCCTTTGGAAGACGAAGTGCCTCTCAGCAGGCACATGATGCAGGTCGCTGGGTTACTGATTGCTGATGGAGAGCCCTTGATCCCCCACAATGAGGTGAATGCTGAAAGAGCAACTGACAAGTCTCTGTTAAAGACCTATGTGCAGTCTTCTTCTCAGCCCAAGGTGCCCAAGGAAAAGAAGAAGAAGAGGAAAGACATCCCCCTTTCCTCTGAAACCCCTTATGTTAATCCTTCCAAGTCCAAGAAGACCAAGAAGAACCCATCCCCTTCTCTGGTGGATGTGGTTGAAGAGCCTGCCGCTGACAAACAACCTGAGTCTAGTGTCTCCCAGTCAGTAGAGACGACTAAGAACCTTCTCAACGCTGTTATTTCTCAGGTATTAGTTTGCCATTTTATTCTCTTGGAGGCTCACATACAATCACTCTCAACATTCTGTAGGAGAGAGTGATGAAGGCTTAGGGTTTGCCTCAACCCATAGAGTGTCTGTGTCAGCACCTAGAACACTTAGGATTATCTGTACACTCTGTCTTAACACAAGGATATGATTCATTTGTGCTCATAACGCACCCCGATGATCCTTCACCCTCTGGACTATGCTCTTGTCCATACCAACTTGAGCATGCTATAGGTCCCGACCCAGAGTCTCTGCACTTCACGCAGTCTCTGGGTCCCCTCATTGGAAAAGATTCCCAAAGAATTTATTCTTTTGGGGGGACTGAATAATCACCCTCAGTCTTCCTAGGGACAGCGATAAAAGGCGACCATTACCTTCAAATAATTCACAATTAAAAGAGTCCCAAAGAATTTATTCTTTTGGGGGGACTGAATAATCACCCTCAGTCTTCCTAGGGGCAGCGATAAATGGCGACCTTTAACTTCCATGAATTCACAACTAAAAGAGTCCCAAGGAGCAATCCTTCAGGGGGAGCTGGATAATCACACCCAGCTATCCTAGGGGCAGCGAACAACGACCATTCACCACATAATGTTTTACAACTCAAAAGACTCCCAAGGAGCAATCCTTCAGGGGGAGCTGGATAATCACACCCAGCTATCCTAGGGGCAGTGAATGGCGACCCTTCAACATAACTATTTCACACTTAAAAGAGTCCCAAGGAGAAATCCTTAGGGGGGCTGGATAATCACACCCAGCTTTCCTAGGGGCAACGAATGGCGATCTATAACTTCATATTTTTCACAATTGGTTACTAACAAATGTCATAATAGGCTCATAATCTTCATGAATAACAACAGAATGATGATGCCTATTCTATTGCTGGTGATGAAAATGCTGAAGTCCCCCACATAGATCTTGATGCCATGTCAGACATTGATTCCATACCAGAGGATGAGGTCTTCATTATCGAAGAGGACTTGACCATTTCAGATTATGCTGATATGGATGCTGATGATGACCAAGTTACATCAGAATTGAAACCCATCTCCTTCCCATCATTGCCCAATGTGCAAGAACTAGCTGCTAAGCGGCTATTGGACCAGAGGCTCTGTGCACCAACCCCAGTTCCCTTCCTAACATTACCAAATGTCATGGAACTAGGGGCCAAGCAACACTTAGAACATTTACAAAAGCTCAAGCCGGTCCATGTTCCTCGAATGAAAGATGTTCAGGAACTCGCTGCTGAGGCTCTCTGGATTAAGAGGGGTGACATTAGTAAAACCAAGCCCCAAGTCACAAATGATGTCATCCTCTCTGAATTACAAACCCTAACCCATGCTGCTGAGGAGCTCACCACAACACTAGAGACTTCACTAACTTCATCTGTAGAGTCCTCTATGACTGCCTTACTTCCGCAACTACTGGGAAGTGCCTTGCAAGCTCACCTCCCAGCTGTTATTGACCAGAGCCTCCAGCAATACATACCATCTGTCCTCACATCAGCTGTCAAAGCAAATGTTGCAGCTATTGCTAAGGCGTTTAAGCCTTCAAGAAAATTTCTTCAAGAGCTGTTACAAGAGGAACTTAAGGTGATCTGCCTATTTGTTCATCAAGAATTCATCAAGTTCCTTAAGCCTGGTTCAAGCACAGCTACTACCGGCGCTATGCCTGTGGGGGAGAATTCAACAACCTCCACCTCTGAAGAAGAAGACACTGCCTCACCTAAGGGGGAGCAGTCACTCAAACAACCAAAACCTTCACCAGTGATTCCTACACCACAACCTCTTAGATCCTTCAACCCTAGCACTGATGCAATAAAGGATAAGGGAAAAGGAATTGCTATTGAACAGCCTGAAATAACCCTGCACTCCCTCCAAGAAGAATTGCTGATGAACCACCACTGACCCCAGAGCAGGCAACAACTCAAATCTTGGAACACCAAAGGCTGGCAAAAATCAGAGCGGCTGAACTCAAAAGCAAAGAAGCTCTTAACAAACTCTCTCCTGCTGTAAAGGAAGCTCAGCTGGTGAAGCTCAAAGAATTGGAGGTTAAAAGGAGAAACCTTCTAAAGGAATATGAAAGACTTGTAAACCAGAGAGCTAAACCTGGTCAAATCACCAAGTATGCATGTTACACTGACAAGAATAAAAAGGTGGTGATGACCCTTTACAGAGAGAACCAACTAACCAACTACAAAGTCTCTAGTGACTTTAAACTCAGATATGTGGGCCTCTCTGAATGGTTAGAAATGCTGGCTCTTGCCCAAAAGAAGACTGGGCCTGGTGCTGCCCAAATGATGAAGAACATTCAAGCAAATCTGAATTGGGTAAGAGACACGGCAAAGAAGCTGAAGGTACCCCTGCCTCCTCAACTTTCACAACAACAACCTTCTCAAGGACAAAGGAAAAGGAAAACCCAAATGGGGCCTCTGGTGGAGAAGTTGGTTACTGAAAACATTGTTGTTGATGGGATGCACAGAAACTTGGTTCTGCCCAAAGAGATCACCAAACCAGTAGGGGACCAAGTATACTCAGAACCAGAGATAGGTATGGTCTTTATGAATGGTAATTGTGAGTATTGCTTTCAGCGGATGAATGAACTACATCTGGCATCAACCATCCAGCTTATCAGACTCAAACAGGGCATCCTAAGGAATTGCAAAGCAGCTGAGGATTTTGAGTTTGAAGTTGACCTTGTCATCAACTCTAGGAATGACAAAGTTGAAGCCCAGAGAATCTGTGATCAAGGCCTCGATCGCTAAAGAACCTTTTCACTTTTTGTTTATGCTTATACCTCTGGGTGTTGTTGTAATAGACTAGGTTCTTTATGTTTAATAAAACTTTGAGGTATGTTTGTTAAATTAAGTGTAAGAAGATGCTGTGTACTCACTTACAATAATTTTAGACTTAGTATAATTTATAAACAAATAGGGGGGGATTGTTGGGCCAATGAAAGTTTTAACTATGCCCCAGTCTAGATTTGTCTAATTAGACTAAGTTTTCACTGATCGCTGAGAGGACCAACGACAGAGACCAGACCAGTGGAAGGCAAAGCCTCAGCTGGCACACCAGGAACATTCAAGTCAAAGACAACGTCAGAGAAGTCGAAGACAATATGAAGTCAGACTCACCAACGATTATGGATAGCTGGGATGTTGAAGGAATGTACTGGTGTTCAAGGATCTCTGAGTTGAAAACACTCAGAGATCACTTAAGAACCATAGAAGTCTGGGATAAGCAAAGCTTATCCAATCCTTTATAGTTTAGGCGGGAGAATCTTCCAAGTGTTTTGAGAGAGACAAAACAAGAGATTCAAGATAAAGCCTAGTATGACCTAGTGGGACAAAATGTGAACAGTTGGCAGAACTGTTCACATAAAGTTGTTTAAAGGTATGTCTTGATTTGGACATGCATTTAATACGTTGTACTCTTCCATTCAGAAGGTGACACGTATCAACTACTCCCACTAAGGAAGCAACCTCGTACACTATAAACAGGAGTGAGAAAGAAGAATGAACTCAACCCTTGTGCTTGGATAATTGATCTAAGTTCTTTCTCACCTTGGAACCGCTGAGCCCCCAGCTGTCTACCAGCGTCTCATTGGTTCCCTTGTAAACTTGAGTCTCGTATCTAGTTTACTTGTTTCTAGGGTTCATATCTTGTTGTCATTCAACAAGTGTATTCATAGCACTTTGTAATACTTTGTTTATAATACTTAATAAAGCATTACGCGTTTGAAAAGTATTTCATTGTGTCTCGTGGTTACAAGAGTTATAGTTTATCAACAATTGTCATATTAAGGGACTTACACTACTGCTCGACCGAGACATACACCGAGCCCCTAGGGGTCTCAGCTGTGGCCAAACAAAGGACACCGAGAGCCCTTGGCTCTCGGTTGGCTGCCGAACCACACAAACAACCCAAACAACCCAAACGAACCCTTATACTTGTTTTAATAAATCCCATAACATGTTTATATCAATTGTTTGTTAGATCAAATCATGTGTTCATAAATAAATTAAAAAGAACTTAAAAGATCAAGGTTCTTGATATACCATACACGTGATTAAACAAGGATTAGGAACACGAACACAAACCTCGTAGGAATCCAAGATCAAAATTAAAAGGAATCCCTCTTTTCTTCTTATGGATGCCTCGGCCTAGAGTCACCAAGGGAGGCTAGGGTTTTAACTTTTGTAAAATAATTATGTTATGAAAACTCTGTGTTTTAGTTTTCCCTTTAGTTAAAATTCAAAGATGGGTTGGGCCATCTTGTTCTCCCTTGTCCGCGGCTACAACAAACCCACAAGGCAAACACTTGCCTTTTTCAAGTTAAACTATTACTCGTGTATACTCGTGTTAATTATTCGTTCTAGTTCGTGCTTTAATGTTCATGTTACATATACTTCGTATATATCGTGTTCTAATATCCGTGTTATAATTATTGTACGTAATAATTATCGTGTTTATAAATGTTATACGTAGTTCACATGATCGTGTTTTAATGTTCGTGATTATAATTATTATAATTAATAATTATCGTGTGCATTTATATAGGTAATTCAACGTGTTAATGCAATAATGACTAAAAACGTTACTTGCATTTTTCGGTCTCGCTTAGTTTTGATTACGACAATATGTAAAAACAAGCATTTACGAAAACAACGAAAAACGAATTCTTGAGTTCAAGTATTTTTCATTTTACCCATTTTCACTTAAGGTATGGATAAACAAGTACTAACCTTAATCAAGTGATCAAGTGATTTAATCTTTTCTTAAAACTCACTTTTTATTAAAAGTGACAAGTTTTTATTAAACTTTATTTTTAAGAAAATGTATTATTAAATTAATTATTTGAAATTTAAAAATGGCATATTCTTATAGCTGTTAAGAATATCCTTTCAGGATATTTTTATACCCAGATAAGACCTCCACCACTAAAGGACAAAAAGGAGCGGAGTCTAGTCCGGCGGTACCTTAACGCCTAGGCGGTACCTTATCGATAAGGTTCCGCGGGCTATGATAAGGTACCGCGGGCAGAAATAGCCGTTGGCTTCTTTGTCCTTTAAATAGTTGGCCATTCTCAGCTTTTCACCTCACCTCTTTTGCACATTTATTTCCAGATTCAAACCCCTTCTTTAATCACTCAAATCTTTGATCATTTGTTTGATTATTACTTGTTTAAGAAGTGAATCTTGTTCTTCCATCTCTTCCTCTCCAAGTGCAAAGAGAAGAACACTATCCTAGTGAAGTGTTGAGTCCACCACCAAAGATCTATTGAAGATCAATTTGTATATTCTTGTAGTTGTGTCATAGTTGTGAAGATCCAAGTAGTTGTGTCTATTTGGAAGTTGTGTATGTACTAAGTATAGTTGTGTAGATTGGTCCTAGTTACGATTAGGGCTCGACTTTTAGCTTAGAGTCGGAAATTGGTTAAGCGACGTGTACGGTTTTCTCCACCATAAGGAGCTTGTTGTGTAGTGAACTCTCGAGTAAGGAGTACTCGAGGAGTGGAGTAGGAACGAGGAGTGAGCTTCGTTGCCGAACCACTATAAATCCTTGGTGTTCGGTTTGATCTTTCTTTACCCTTAACTCTTTACATTCCTTATTACTTTTTGCATATACATGTGTTAATATTAGATTAGCTACACTATCATTCTTTATTCTTTGTGGATATATTTTTGTTAGTATTAGTTTAGCTACACTATCATTCTTTATTCTTTGTGAATATATTTATTAGTTTAGCTACACTATCATTGTTCATATTTGTTCATAAGAAGATTTCACATATTTCCTCAAGCCTAAGTTTTTGAAAAAGGATTTTTGGAAATCATTTTTTAACAAGTAAATTTTAAGAAACTATTCAACCCCCCCTTCTAGTTTCTACACAATGTAATTAATATTCATGACACGTGTACATAACATAAATGGAAAGTTTTAATTGGTTCGTAGGTTTACGTGATGTACTGTTCATGGTATTTATATGCGGGTTTTACAACTCTTCCCCCCTAAAAGAATAATTCGTCCCCGAATTATGGATAACGTAAGCTGAAAGAGGAACATACCCGAATCAAAACTGGAAATGAGGGTAAGAAGTCCGGATAGACTGGTCCGTTTCCCAAGTGTCTTCCCGCTCAGAATGGTCCCTCCAAAGGATTTTGACGAATGGAATCGTCTTCTTTCTTATGACTCGCTCTTGACGATCAAGAACTCGTTCGGGTTCCTCAATGAAAGTAAGATCCTCACGAATCTGTTCGAATGGATACTGAACTATGTGAAGGGGATGATAATTGTACCCTCTGAGTAAGGACACATGAAAGACGTTATGAACGTGAGAAAGCTGCAGAGGTAACGCTAAACGATATGATACTTCACCGACTCACTCGATGATATCAAACGGTCCGATGAATCGAGGACTGAGTTTTCCCTTGATTCCAAAACGTGTAACTCCACGCGCCGGTGATACCTTGAGAAAAACATGATCTCCCACGTTGAAATGAAAATCCTACGATTCTTGTCGGCATAACTCTTTTGACGTGCACGAGCTTCTTGCAGTTTCACCTTAGCTACAGCGACTCTCTCGTTGGTCATTTCTATCATCTCCGGACCTTCAAGTGTTCACTCACCAACTTGATCCCAACAAATTGGGGCGCGACACTTCCTGCCATACAACATCTCAAACGGTGCACACTTGATGCTGGCGTGCCAACTGTTGTTGTATGCAATCTCTACCAAGCAGATGTAGTCGTCCCAACTTCCTGTCCATTCTAAAGCACACGCTCGAAGCATGTCCTCTAATGTCTGAATGGTACGTTCTAATTGTCCGTCTGTCTGAGGATGAAAAGCCGTGCTAAGATTAAGTCTGGTGCCCCAAGCTTTCTATAGACTCCTCCAAAATCGCGAAGTAAACCGAGGATCTCTGTCCGAGATGATACTGGATGGAGCACCATGAAGTCTTATGATCTCCTTCTGATACAGGTCAGCGGGTTTGCTAACTGTGTCATCCTTGTGGATCGGTAGAAATGGGCTGATTTGGTAAGTCGGTTAACGATAACCCAAATGGCATCATGCTTCCTCTTGGTCTATGGAAGTCCTGTGACAAAGTCCATGGAGATCTTGTCCCACTTCCACTATGGAATGTCTAATGGTTATAGTAGACCACTAGATCGTTGATGCTCGATCTTAACCTGCTGGCAGGTAAGACATTTGGAGACATAGGTAACAACATCCTGCTTCATACCACTCCACCAGAAATACTGTTTGATGTCGTGGTACATCTTGGTGGAACCAGGATGAATAGAAAATGGGGAGCTATGAGCTTCAGCCAATAACGCCTCCCTGAGCGTAAGATCATCAGGAACACAAAGTCTAGTGCCCTGCCATAAGATACCGTCGTCATCTAACCGAAACTCCGTATGCTGATCTAAGTTCTGAATGATTTCCCAGATTTCACCATCATCCTTCTGAGCTTCCTTGATCCTAGAGAGTAAGTCATGCTCCACTCTAAGATTAGCCCAGTAGCCATGTTGTCCACATACCATAATCTCAATATCCAGTTGCTCCAAGTCTCGTATAATTTCTTCCTCTATCTTGATGCCGTTAATCATCCCTGACTTTCTACTAAGAGCATCTGCCACTACATTCACCTTGCCGGGATGATACTACAGATTAATGTCATAATCCTTCAACAGTTCTAACCACCTTCTCTGCCTCATGTTCAGTTCATACTGAGTGAATATATATCTCAGGCTCTTGTGATCTGTGAAGATATCACATGATTCTCCATACAAGTAATGCCTCCAAATCTTTAGTGCAAACACAACAACTGCAAGTTCTAAGTTATGCGTAGGATAGTTCTCCTTATAAGGCTTAAGCTGCCGTGATGCGTAAGCAATCACTTTCCTATGTTGCATAAGAACACAGCCAATGCCCTTACCTAAAGCATCACTATAGATCTGAAATCCACCTGTACCAGATGGGAGAGTAAGAATAGGTGCAGATACCAGCCTCTGCTTTATGTCTTCAAAGCTCTTCTCTCTTTCTTCAGTCTAGACGAATTTCTCCCATTTCCGCATCAGTTTGGTCAATGGCAGTGCTAATCAGGAAAATTTCTCTACGAACCTACGGTAGTAACTAGCTAAGCATAGAAAATTGCGAACTTCAGTTGCTGACGTTGGTCTTGGCCACTTGGTAATAGCCTCAACCTTCGTAGGATCCATGGTTATCCCCTCCGCGGACACTATGTGGCCTAGAAACGCCACCTTGCTTAACCAGATTCGCATTTGGAGAACTTGGCATATATTTGCTAATAAACAAAAAAATTAAGCAAAACAAGAAAGGTAGAATGAGAGATTAATAAAAGCTTGATTAAAGAAAAGATTGAACAACAAAATTAAAAACACTTACTTGGAATTAAAGGAATTAAAGTGCAAGACAAATATTTAAAATGCCATTTAATTAAAATGACATGAAAATAAGGTGGAAAGACTAATGTGTCAAATTAGCTAACAACTCCTAATGACACCTTAGGAGTCTATTTATAGGTGATTAGGAAAGACTAAGCATGTTTTGGTTTATTCTCCTTCTTCATGTCTTTTCGTCTTCTTAATTCTTCGACTTTTTTCGACTTCGTCTCGGGATTAATTAAACTCGTCTTGTTATTTCTTCATCATTTAGACTTCAGTTCTTCGGCTTTTATTAAACTTCTGTCTTTAGACTGTTTCTTCGATAAATCTTCCGAATTGGCCTTGGACTTCCGTTCTTTTTGCACTCTTGATCTTTTGACTTCGTCTTTTGTCTTTTTCTTTGATAAAAGCACGTGAAAGCCCGTGTTTTCCTCCCTTTTCATATTTTGATCCTAAATCACAACAAAAACACAAACCACGCATAATTTCGACATTTACGACATAAAATACACGTTTTGGCTTGGTTGTTATTGTAGTTAAGTGGTAAAAGGATGGGTGTTTACACACCTATCAGCTGCTTGTGTCGAAGTATCTGTAATACTGTACGAAGATGGTCTTCGTGTTCTTTCTTTGATTTAGAGAAAATCAGAATATCGTCAATAAAGACAATGACGAACTTGTCCAGAAACTCATGGAAGATATGATTCATCAAGTCCATGGTAACAGCTGGAGCATTTGTAAGGCCAAATGGCATGACTACGAATTCGTAGTGTCCATAACATGTACAAAAAGCAGTCTTGGCGATATCCTGCTCTTTCACCCATAGCTGATGGTAGCCAGACCTTAGATCGATCTTAGAGAAATGTTTGGCCCCTTGGAGTTGGTTAAACAGATCATGAATGCGTGGCAAATGATATCGATTTCTCATGGTGATCTTATTAAGCTCACGATAATCAATGCAGAGACGCATAATGCCGTCCTTCTTCTTCACGAATAAAACTAGTGCACCCCATGGAGATGCACTAGGTCGGATGAAACCTCGTTCAAAAGTTCTTGTAGCTGTTCCTTTAACTCCTTAAGCTCGATGGGAACCATGCGGTAAGGAGCCTTGGAAATTGGCTCAGCTCCTTGGATGAGCTCAATATTAAACTGTACCTCACGAGTAGGTGGTATGCCCAGAATTTCTTCTGGAAACATGTCGAGAAATTCTGACACGATAGGCTGATTCTGGATGGATGGAGATTCAGCATCCATATCATGAACAGTAGCTAAGAAGCCTTCGCAACCATGTGACAGTAATGCACGTTCTTGTAAGGTTGAAAGTATTTGTACAGACCTTCCTGGTATAAAACCATTGTGAATGTACTCTAGTGTGTTTACATCACCGAAAATGATCCGATATGAATGGCAGTTTATAGTGGAGTGGTGTTTGGATAGCCAGTCCATGCCTAATATTATGTCGAAATCGCACATGTCCAATGGAAGTGCGTCAATGATGAGACTGCTTTTATACATAGTCTCATCGTACAAAATGGGCATAAAATGCAATAAATATCATGAAATATGCCAAATACATGCTTGTGTTTGTTACATGTGTATTTTAGGTATGGATATTGAGAAAATGACAAAAGATCACACGAAACAAGCAAAAACGAACACGGGAAATGAAGCCGCACAATGAACCAAGCCCTAATGTGGATATTCCAAGAATAACCCTTGAAGAATTGAAGATTATACAAGAAGGGTACTCTAATATTGAAGATTTGACACTTTAAACCCTTATATATTCATAATTACAAGTTTGGTCCTTAAAGTTTGTCAAATTGCAAAAGGACCCTCCACTTTGAATAATTGGCAAGAATGGTCCCTCAAATTTGAAGACTTGTCTTTATTAGTCCTCCAAGAAGTCAACAATATAAGTCAACACCTTGAAGAATGAAGAAAATGCCAAAACACCCCTTCAAGAATCATCAAATTTCAAGAAATACCCTTGAAATACTTTTCCAAAACTTTTTGGGGCAAAAGTATGAAAAATGAAACTTACTTATCAAAGGGATTCGGATTTATGCCTATTTAAACTAAATTGAAAGGGAATAGAAAGATTGAGGGTATTTTCTACCAAGACAACAAAGTTACATAGACCAACCAATGGCTGCCATGTGTCCCACTACCACTTTTCCACCAATCAAAACACTCCCAGCTGCCATGTCACCCTCCACTCACTAACGGTTTATAACTAATTTAAATTAGTTTATTAAACACGCGCTAAACAAATTTTTAAATACCAAATAAGATTAAACCACCTACTATTCACCAAGAACACAAATTGGGTATTTGTGTTTTATCCACAATTAGAGCCTAATCACCTCTAGATATTTGATTAAGGTTCTTATTAACAAAACCCAACCCTCACTTTGCATGCCACATCACCACACAAGTCACATGTTGGGTGCCCTACTACACGCTTGAGGAAGAAGCCAAAATAGGGCCAGAGAATCAACACTCCACGTTCTGCTTTGATCCTAAGCATCCCTTGGAGCCCTTAGATCAAATTCCAACGACTATACACTTCATAAACGTCCAAACCATCTTCACATGAGCTAAGATTTTCAAACACCTCAAGGGCATTTCTGGAAGTTCAAGGCTAGGGTTTCCACTTATGTTTCAGCATTTCTAGTTTCTTTGTAGCCTATATAAGGCATAGGATTCACAACATTGTAGCTGCTCTTGGTTTTCCATTGCTCACATTTCTGTAAATCCTTCTTTCAAAATTAATGAAAAAGTGTTTGAAGTGTTGAAGAAATCCAAGTGCCAACCTTATTCTATGCTTGTTTTCATGTTTATGATTTTGAAGTATCAAAACCTTTTTTTAAACCTTGTGCAAGAAATTGCCAAGATTTCCAAAATCTGATATTTTGCTAAGTTCTTTGGTACATCCTTGGAATTTTTGGATTGCAAGTGATTATAGAACCCTGATAAGAAGATTATCAAGGTGTTGTAAGCTTGTGGTTTGGGGATAATCAAGGAGTGGGTACAAAGGTTGCATTAATCAGATTTATTTTCCAATTTTCAGTTTTGAATATTACTTGTTCTAACCTTGTTACTCTTAGCAGCTTTGTGGAAGCTTGTGCCTTGTTAAGCTAGGTACATAAGCTCAAAAATTCGTGAGCGTGGATGTACATTCATGAGGTTTGAGCCTTCTTACCCAAAATCTGATAAAAGTACTTGATTTGTGTGATTTTGTGTTATGCTGTTATAAGAGGTGTTTTTGTGGCTTGAATATGCTTAATATTGCATGCTATCGATGTTATGATGCTAGATTAGGCTTGGGTAAAACTGAATCACACATTTTCTTTGTTAAAATTGGATTTAAAAAGTGAAAGGGGTGTTTGGGTTTACTGATTTGAGCTTGCAATTTGATTTTTGAGTTATTGTTAAGTGTTGGTTTGTGCTTGTATATGATAAATACTTGGTTGTGTGCTATTATCTGCAAGTTTTTGGATTTTGAACATCAAATTCTTGATTGTGCTATATCTCACTTGATTTTGCAATTTTTGACCTAAGATTTTGGAAACACATAGATTGTATAAATGCTTAGGCCTAACAAGTGTTTAAATCAAGTTTGTATAACCTGTTAAGAAGATTTGAGGGTTTGAAATTGGATTTTTGGTCAAGTACATCAACAAAGTTTGAAATCTGCTTGTTCTTTGTTCATCAGTAACATTTATTGGCTTGAATCTTGTTCTAAACCTTGAATCAATACATGAAACCAGTTGATTTATGTTCATTTGAACTTATTATAGCTGATGTGTGCATTTGGTTCAATTTGGTTGCCTTATTCATGTTAAAACTGCTTATTTGTTGAAATCTGCTTATTTTTCACGTCTGCTATCTGGTGATCTTTTGATTAAATAATACTAATTGGCTGTTAGGATTTGTGTTTTTGTGATTGTGATTGACTCCTTATAACCCACTGGTTATAAGGGTGCCTTTTTATGACCTGAATCCAACAAAAATCCATATAAGACAAAAAGCCAAAACAGTCAAGCAGTGGGAACTCCTTTCCCCTGTTGCTAGCCACTGCTAGTGTAAATTGGTCATCAGCTTATTCATAAGCTATTCTAGCTTATCCAGATTGCAACAACTTATTTTTTGGAATCAATCTTCCTTATTTGACCCATTGAACTAATCTGGAGCATATTAGGGTTTTACTTTTAGGTTTGACTAGAAAACCAAACAAGTTGACTTTTAACATAAGTGCTTATTGCTTTTTCCAGCTTATTCTTTGTGCTTATTTGAAATATTTTTTTTTATTAAGCTTAGTTTTTTCAATTAAAACCTTTTGCAAGTTGAATCAGCACTTGAGGTAGCCTAGAACTCAAAAACGACTATTTTGTCGTTTTGTGAAGAGAGATTTTGCTTATTTCAGGCCTATTTCTTGGGCTTTTTCAAAATTTATTTTCATAGGTCTCTTTAGTATCCCAAAAGAAGCTTGTATGTCAAATTAGAGCTTATGGAATTAGCTTATGGCTTAATGGGCCAAAAAGCCCATTAAGAATAAGCTGTTGACAATTAAAATCAAATTTTGAGTCAAGTAGGTGATTTTAGGCTTATTTCGACAACTTTTTGCTTATTGGGCCAAAAAGCCCAATATAGTGGACTGTTTTTCATATTGGCCCATTGGAAGGCCCCATAGGGGTATTTTGGTAATTTTAAGTTCATTTCTGTGTTTATTAGGTTAAAATAAACTAGTTTGCAACTTTTTAGATTTTTTATAAATTTTGGATTTTTAATATTATTTTATTATTATTTTATTATTAAAAATTAAATTTTAGATTTTTGCAAGTTTTTCACTTTTCCTAGTTCAAATACACTAAGTTAGGAATTTTAAAATTTTTAGATTAGTTTTGTTATCATTTAATTAATTTTTAGAATTATTTTAAGATTTTATAGTTTTTAATCATTTTTTAATAGTTTTAATTAATTTTAAAATTTTCAAAAATAGTTTTTAATTTAGTTAAGTCATTTTAGAGGTTTACAAAGTGAAAAATCTCATTTTGGGCTTTTTATTAATTAATTTGATATTTTGGGCTTTAATTAGCATTAAAAATTAATATTTAATTAAATAAAAGGTTTGAGTGATTTTTGAATTTTTGTAAACTCTAATTACATTTTTTAGGATTTATTGCAATTTTCTATGAATTTTTAGGTTAATTTTTAAATTTAGTCATATTTTACGATTTTACGTGTACGACTTCGTCTTAGTTTAATTCATAATCTAACCGTCATCCTTTTCTACTACCTTTTCTCTTTTCTTTCTTCATAAATATAATCTCAAATACTTAATCATTTCTTTACACAACACACTTGCCTCCTTGAGAACGAACT